>JAKZAP010000005.1:23828906-24223005 GCA_023053575.1 Branchinecta lynchi | reverse complement strand
GTATCCATCTTCTGTCATGGCAGTGGTTCCACCGGATACGCAGGAGTAGCCCACAAGGCTCGAGGACAGAACAAAGTTACCTCCTCCTCCCCTGGAAGAATTAACAGTTTATTCAATTCCAAATTACTTTATTTTACCTTAATATTTTTGTTGATGACAAAAATAACAGCAGAAGTCAAAAACAGTTTAAAACACTTACAGAATTAATTATTCACACATGATTTATTGACGATTTTTCTAGGTCGCCACCAGAGCAAAATAAATCTAGAGAGTAACGCGAAGACATATCCTTCCCATGCACCAAAAATGGGCCTCCGTCGCTTTGTTCGCGTGCAGTAGCGGACGTAGATTCTAGCCATCGCTCGTTAACGATTGGTCAGAGCAAAATATTTCTGCACTGCGATTGGTTGAGTTTCGGTAGGGATGTCTGTATCCGCTAGGGAGCTAGTGTTGCTGCGATTTGACTGTGTCTCACTTTTTCAAAGTTTGTGCAGTACTCTCTAGAGTTATTTTGCTCTGGTCGCCACGAACCAAATGACTTCATGTATCGCTCGGATGAGTGGATCGGCGGTTGTTTCAGCTTTGCTGCGTTTTTTGTTCTTTCTCTGAGCCTAGTGGAATGTTGAGTTTGGCGTGTATCAAAACCCGGAAGAAGATCGTGGAGTGTTTCTGAGTCAAGGATGTTTCGACCGAAATCCACAACAAATTTGTGCCTTCTCTCTTTGAGGGACTCCAACTTTAGAACTTCGAGGTTCGTCTCATAATCAACATAACCACTTCCCAATATTATTTTGCAGGCCCTTATCTGCAATCTTTCGATTTTGTTGATTTGATCAATGGTCGGTGCGCTGTGCCACACTGGACAAGCGTATTCTGTTAGCGGTCTAATGTAGCATACAACCATGATCTGAGTTTTCATGCAGCGGCGCGCGTGGGTATTCCATTTGAGGCTATACGCACGTGAAAACTGGAAACCTTTGGCTTGTCCCTCTTCAGGCCATGAAAGATTAAGCTACCCTTTTCGATGGACCAACTGTCACATATAGACTATTTGTAAGACAGCTGGGACATTCTGGGGCAGACGTTCCTAGGGTAGGCTTTCAAGGGATCTTCGGAAACGGAAACATGACAGAACCCAAAATCGAACGCAGGTTTTTTCCCCGTAAGATTTTCTGCAGTTTCATCGCAAAGTTAAAAAAAAATCTCTACTTTTCATTACAAAACTTGTTATGATGCAGAAAATACCGGCAGGAATTTCCGTCCACGATTCGACGTCCACCTCAGCCAGAACCACTAAAGGAGGGTTTTCACGAGCTGGTATGTCGGAACCCTTTTCCAATGGTTTTTGTGCTGCTTCGAGAATCCACCGAACTTTCCACCCAACCACCCAGTTTTCGCGCTTTGACAACCGAAGCAGTATTCTCGAGAAGTATCAGGAATTTTGAAAGTGTGAATGAAACACTACAAGTGTCACTGATCAATGGAACAAGACCAAAGGTTTCGATGGGATCCCAAAAATTTAATAACTGCTCCAGACAGTTCGGTCTAGTAGATATTCGATCTTCAACAGGATTATTCAACATTTTTACTTTTAAAATTTAGGCCAATGGGTTTTAAATGGGCCTAAAATTTAGGCCAATGGCCAATAATCGGAGAAGACCAAGTTCGTATTTGACCGTGCGAAACGGATACACCAGCTGGATCTCACCAAGTTCAGATACATTCAGATGTCCGTTTGCGCTGTCAAACATTCAGAAATGGATTCAGCATATGGTTTACCCTACAGCCTACGTCGTATCTCCTTCCTTCCTTACTCCTGCCCAACTTCTGCTTTCGGCCGAATTCCGGACGAACTGCTTTTCTGGCAAAAAACTAAAGGTCAAAAACGGATTCAGCATGTCTTCTTGCCCCTACATCGAACCTCTAATCAACTTCGGGTTAAACTTTTACTTTTAACAAATTTTCCAGTTTCAGCCGGATTCCGAGCGATCCATATGTCCGGTGAGAAAATGATTGTCATATATGGATTCAGCTAAGACTTTTACTTTAAACAAATTCTCCGGTTTTGGCCGGATTCCGCCCGAACTAATTGTCCGGCGAGAAAATAAGTTTCAAACTCGGACTAAGCACGTCTCCTTGCCCCTACATAGAACCTCTAATCAACTTCAGATAAAACTTTTACTTTTCACAAATTTTGCAGTTTTCGCTTGATTCCGGGTGAACTATTTGTCCGGCGAGAAAATAAATTTCATATACGGATTCAAAATGTCTCCTTATACCCCTAATTCAACTATTTCATTGGCTTTTAAAAATATATTTTATTCCCCTTAATTTCAAACCCCTCCCCCACCCCTAAATATAGGGCTGTAGGCCATCACTGTTTCCGAGGAGCTTATTCGTCCAGAGGCCGGTTATGCAAATTTTGCCAAGATTGTCATGGAAAAAGAAAAGAGGCTAAAAACAGGCGAAGCCGTGTGTAATTTTTTGTAAGCATAGCTTAGTTGCAAAGTGGTCAACTATCTTAGAAAATCTGAGCCACTATGTAGTGCGAGTCGTCCTTTAAGGATGACTTCGTTGGAATTTATGGAAATTGAAAGAATGTCCAGCGAACCAAAGGTTCCCATGCGTTTTTCGCAATCAGTCCAGCGGGAAAGTGGAAAGGCAGGATTCGAGGAATCGCTTTCCCACAGTTTTTGTGATGCGCTTTCCCACTAGAAAGTGATTCCGGCATCTCTCGAAAACTTTCCTACAAATTACTCATTTTTCTGTATGGTCCCGTGAATCGGTGAAGAATTAGCAATGGCATATTTACAATTTCATACATACTTACGTTTTCTTCCACATAGGATCAGTGTACAGCTCAGGTATTTGCATTCCATTTTCCACAGCAATCATATAAAGGCCAAACAGATGGCGGTCACATCCCCCCAGCCTCTTGCACTCCTCCATGCTTTTGACGTGGCGATCGACAGCACGTCTAAGAAGGGAAGCTTTCTCTGCATTCTAAAAATGTCCAAAAGCTGAATACTTGCATAATGGATTTCAGAGGCGTCACTAGCCAAAATATTTGGGGGGGGGGGGGGGGGGACTAGGCATTTACCGACTGGCTAGTAATTTTTAACGACTGTTTCCGCAGAAAAAACGACTGTTTTCAACAACAAAAAATGATAATTTTGAAAAAATCGACTGATTTTCAGAAAAATCGACTATTTTGACGAAAAATCGACCAATTTTCTGAAAAACCGACTGTTTTCATGAAAAAAATCAACTGTTTTGACGAAAAATCGCGGCGCTTCTCGCCAACTAGGTTATTTTTTACCGAATGGCCAACAGCATTGGGAGGGGGGCGTCCCCCCTCCCCCCCCCCCCCCCAGTCGTGACGCCCGTGATTAGAATATCCCTGAGAGGGGAGACTTTGCAAGATTTGCCTAGAAACGGAGAGGGGGGGATAACGAGGGAGAATCCCGGAAATCGACGAGGGGTGGGGGGTTACCCCCCAAACCCTAGCGCCCCCGGATATATTTTTACGAAAAGTATATACAGAGGCGAGGTGCCAGCGAGCCACCGTCACGCGTTTAGATTCAACTCGCATGTCTAGGGAAAATCCTTGAGTGCTTGCAGTAAAAAAAATGCAGCTTTCTCTGCATTCTGAAAAAGTCCAAAAGCTGAACTGGCATGTATGCCTACGAGGGGGGGGGGGGGGGGGGATTGGGTTTTTATGGCACTTGCCTTCCGGCCAAGTGCCATATACCGATCACATTTCCGTCGATCGGTCAGTCTGGTGTTGCTAGGATATGCTAGAACGATGAAACTTGGCAGTCATATCAGGGATCCGATCAAACTAACTTGGAAATAGTCACTTGCCCGATCCGACCACCGTGGTGGGAGGGGGAGGTGGTGGAATCCGGAAAATAGGGACATTCATAACTTTCGAACGGGTGATCGGATCTTAATGAAACTTGATATCTAGACAGATCTCGTGTCTCAAATGTCTCATCTGAAGTCTGGATCGGATCCGATGAATCTGGGGGGGGGGGGGGTTGGAGGGGGGAACCGGAAATCGTGTGAAACTCTCAGAGTGGAGTGATCGGGATGAAACTCGGTTCTAGATACATCACTGACAGAACTGGATCGGATTCGGTCACTGTGGGGGAAGTTGGAGGGGCGTTCCGGAATTCCGGTGATCCGTAGTTAATGTACTTCCAGGTGGGCTAGGACGATAAAACTTGGCAGGCGTATCAGTGACCCGACCAAATTAACTCGGAAATAGTCACTTGCCCGATCCGACCATCGTGGGGGAGGGGGAGGGGGCGCAATCCGGAATATAGGAACATGCATAACTTTCAAACGGGTGATCGGATCTTAATGAAACGTGCTATCTGGAAAGACCTCGTGTCTCAGATGTCTCATTTCAAGTCCGGACCTGATCCGACGAATATTGGGGGAGTCGGAGGGGAGAACCGCAAACCGTGTGAAACTCTCATAGTGGAGCGGTCGGGATGAAACTTGGTACGAGGAACAAGCACAAGCTCTAGATACATCACTGACAGGACTGGACCGGATTCGTACACTGTGGTGGGAGTTGGAGGGGGGTTAGGGAATTCGGGCGATCCGTAGTTAATGTACTTCCAGGTGGGCTAGGACGATAAAACTTGGCAGGAATCTCAGGGACCCGACCAGATTAACTTGGAAACAGTCACTTGCCCGATCTGACTATCGTGGGGGGACGGGGAGACGGCGGAATCTGGAAATTAGTAGCATGCATAACTTTCGAATGGGTTATCAGATCTTGATGAAACTGATATCTTGAAAGACCTTATGTCTCAGCATGTCCCATTTCAAGTCCGGACCGATCCGATGAACTGGAGGGGGGGGGGGGGGTCTCAGGGGAGAACCGGACATCTTGTGACACGCATAGAGTGGAGCGATCCGGATGAAACTTGGTGGAAAGTACAGGCACAAGTCCTATGTGCATCAGAGACAGAATCGGACCTATTCGGGTACCGAGGGGGGGGAGCTGTAGGGAGTGTCAGGAATTCCGGTGATCGTGAGTTAAGGTACTTCCAGATGTGCTAGGACGATAAAACTATGCTGGAGCATTAGAAACTTGACATCATTGGGTTAGACATCGTCCTCTCCAATCCGACAACCCCTTGAAGAACTCATCTTAACCGCAAAGTACAAAAAATACTTTTAAGCAAAATTAACTTTTTCACGATCGCCATGAGCACAAGATCGTTTTTGCCGCAAGGATTTTGCTTAGAAACTAATTTTTAGCACCCTTAAAGTGTGCATCTCAAACGAAAAGTAAAAAAAAAACAATAAACTTTTGACCATCACTTCCATCCTCTGACCCAGCCTAGCAAGTTTGGCGCATCTTAAAGGAAAAGGGAAAAATATACTGTTGACCATCACTTCCATCTGACCCAGCCTTGCAAGTGCCATATGAGCTTCCAGCTCTTGTCCTGTTACCCCCCGGTAACAAAATCCCCTGGCGACCCCCCCGGGTACCTCCCCCCACCCACACACACAGTCTTAACAAAATACAATATATTTTTTATGAAAAGTATATAGAGGCGAGCTGAATCACGGATACGACTTAAGATCAACCTCTCTGGAGGTAGATACGACTCAATAATAACCCCTTTGGAGGTTGATATGCAGTCATATCCACCGCTAACTTTCTCTGTGAGGATTATCTTAATCTAACTGGCCGTGGGTCTTTGGATGACATGGATTACGAGTTCGAGAAAAGTTATTGCTAAATACTTGCCAAAACCTTTGACATCACAGGTCAGCTAGATTTTGCTTTTAATTTCCTTCTTTCAGATTTTGCATTTTTTGCTAACAGTGCGTAATTCCATCAAAACAAGAACGCGTTCAAATTAAATAGTAGTATCTTAATGGGAGACGAAGCATAATACTGACTCATGCCCCCCCCCCCCCATCCAGCGCAAAATCAGGTGCGACGCCGTTATATTTGGTCTTGTAAGAGTGATCGTTGTCGAGTTAGGTATGTCTTAGAGCGTGTTCCACCCTTCTAACAATAGTAATTATTAGTTACTATTTTCGTTCCAAACTTCTCGAAATAGTAGCTAGTATTAACTATTTGCTTACCATGCTCGGGAGCGTAGTAAGCGTGATAACTATACATATCTGTAAAGTGATTGGTCGGATTCACCCGTGGCATCATATTCTGCTTGAAATAGAAAGTCGTTCCAGCCTTGATTGCAAAAAGCCAGAATTTGTGACGTCATGCATAGTACCCGACGAATTTTTTTTCTCGAATAGTAGTATGAAGTTGTACTAAAAAACTGATGCTACTACATGCTTCTACTTCAAGGCTACCGTGTTACTGTATTCTACTGCATGCTACTGTTAGCAAGACTGGATGCTCCAAGAGCAAGACAGAATGTTACCGGATACTACCACTTAAGATTGGCCCAGTCTGAGGCACATTAAATGATAGTACTCTTTACTATTACATATCACTATATGTAACTTTTTCGTACAACTATCATACAACTACACAGGCTACAAATTTTTCATCGGGTAACTACGGTAAGTACGGTGGAACACACCCTTAACAGAACCTACACGCCGAACGTAATAGTCAATACCTTCAGAGAGTTATTTTCCATTGCTTTGACCCAGTCCATAGCTTCTTCAGTGCAGGAGCGCACGGTCTCAGTTCGTCCGTGGTAGAACTCTCGGATTGTGGCAGTCTCGTACGTAGGTGCAGGCCTGAAAAGTGCAGTAGCCTATTAAATGACACCTTAATTACGATCCTCAACTCAACCTTAATCCTAATCCAATCTTCAGCCCTTAGTTCGTACATCCGACCCTTTTTGGCCACGGTCAAACTGTCGGGAGTTTTGCGCAAGGAAGAAAGTAAAACGAAAGGAGACATTCAACGCGATGACAATTTGCTGTGTTCCTTTTGGAGAGTACTTCGGAATCCAGAGCAAACAAAGCAAACAATCGACGGACAGGAGGCGAGAAAGGGGTTAAACAACCCGTTGTTAAATTTAGCAATATCGTCGGATTTTAGAATGTCTGATGTCAGGAAACTTCTACATGTATCATAGACACAGACAGGTTTCGAGCAAAAACGTGAGGACGTCTTTAGGCAAATGTGGTTTCGCTGAGAAGAAGACCAAATGCGTCCATGAGATCCAAAAGGTGTATAATTGTTAATCTCTCCAACGCAGAATGTCTCCGGTCTTGCAGATGTTAGGTCCTTGACAAACAGTAAGCATTTAATATCAACCTAATAGACGACTTAACGAGATTTTCCGATTTACCGTGTCTTTTTCGGGCAGGCTACATCAACCTTTTCCAAGCAACTTCATCGAAGAATGTGTATGCCCCCCCCCCCCCTCCCCCTCCCCAGAACGTCAAGGTGAAATCCCACCTATAACCACTACAAAACTAAGAACCGTCATGGTCTCAAAGTGAAGAAAAGACAACAACAGTAAAGATGGGGGGCCGGCAGTACCATTTGCGACAATTTAGCAAAAATGCGAAATAGTGAAGCGAGTACGAAAAATAAGGTCAATTACTTTCGATGAAGACGGTAGTAAGCCAGCTGCATTGCCATCTGGACGTACGCATCTGGATGAAGCTTTTTCGCTGCGATAAAGGCCTTTCCATAAAGTCCAAAAGGTCTTTTCTCCAAAACGATGTCCGAGCACTAGAACAATGAACAGTTCTGATTCGATTTGATTTAATTCGATTTTCACCCGTAAAAGTAAGCATAGTGCACAAAGACGTAAGGAGAGAAAAAACACAAAAGAGAAAAGTTTACAAAATTCACAGAAAAAATATCAAGCCTAAAACTTCCGACTTAGTTGTCAAAAGGATTTTCCCGCTAGGCGTGATCAATATTTCAATTAAACGTTTCAATTTGTCTCATAATGGCTGTTTATGGTTCACCCAAGGAATTTGTTGAATTTCTGTTCCCGAGGGGGGGGGGGGGGGTCCAGAGGTGGACTGGGTTTGTTTTTTGTCCAACCTGATTAGAAGTCTCTAAACTGGTGTTGCAAACAGGAGACGGTGCTGTATAAAAGATATATATGCTCCATATACTGAGTAGAGCGATTGGGCTGTTAAATCGTAGCAAGATCAGCAAGCTCCTGTAATCATTTGGGTATATGTAATGCCTGACAAACCCTAGCCTCGGCAATCATAAGGCGTTTATCCGTGCTCCCACAAACAGGTTGTGGGTCGATTGCCGCTCGAAAAAAGCGTTTTCGCGGCTTTTTGTGCGGCCCACAAGTCTGTTTCCGCGACCAACAAGATTTTCGTGGCTCGCTTTGTGGCTCGAATTCGACAATCAACTGCCGAGGTGATTGTCGATTTTGTAGCTTGACTTTGGCGGGAAATTCAAATTTTGCAGCAAGTCCAAACAATAAAATGAAAAACTTTCTCAAGTATTTAGACATAAAACTGTAAGATCCTTTTTGCACGAAATGGTAAGGACGAAAGTCTGGAGTTCTGTTTATTGAGATTTTTACATGATTTTTATTTAAATATTCAGACAATTGAAATTATCGCAAAAAAATAGACAAAACGGCGTTTCCGCGAGTTCCATCTTGTAGCTCGACTGTGAGCGTGTTCCACCCTTCTAACAATAGTTACTATTTCCGTTCCATCCTCACGAAAAGCTAATACGCTGACCGTTCCAACCTTGTCGGAATAGTAACTAATAGTTACTACTTGCTTACCATGAGCATGGTTACTACCATGCTCGGGAGCGTAGTAACTACGCATCTCTGTAACATGATTGGTCGGATTCGCCCCTGGCGTCAGATCCTGCTGGAAAATAGAAAAATCGTTCCAGCCTTGACGGCAAAAAAACAGAATTCGTGACGTCATGCGTTGTAACTACGGTAAGTAGGATGGAACACGCTCTGTGTGGCACACAATCGTATTTCTGGGAAAAACGCTCAAAAGTGTGTGGCCCACAATTGGGTCACGGAAAAACGCCTATAGTGGCTACACTCTTGACATTGCTCTACTCGGAATCCCCATAAGTACTCAATTTCTGTCGGGGTCAAAGATCAGTATCTTACCAGGGCGTCAGCAGTTTCCTTCGCTACGGTAATGCCTTCAATGATGCGTGAGTCAATATCAAACGCCACCACTTCTATAATGGGGAGCTTAGTCGGAGCATCAGGTCTCTCCAGCTTTTCGGGCTGTGTCTT
Source organism: Branchinecta lynchi (assembly GCA_023053575.1). Lineage (NCBI taxonomy): Eukaryota > Metazoa > Arthropoda > Branchiopoda > Anostraca > Branchinectidae > Branchinecta > Branchinecta lynchi. The sequence goes on along the minus strand of JAKZAP010000005.1, from coordinate 24,213,799 downwards.
TATAAACAAATCGACGAAAAACATACAGTTAACGCTGCACATCGCATCAAAAGGTGTGTGCTGGAATAAGAGAATGAGCGTCAGTCAGCGTTTTTGCTGATACCATCGTGTTACCACGGTAACTGGATCTGCAATTAGTCGTTTTTGCAGTTATCGTGGTATCTGATACACGGTGCACTGCAAAAACGACTATTGCCGAAATTGTACTTTTCGAAGTCATCCCAATAGAAAAACAGATATCCAGTTACATCACTAAGTGCTAAACTTCTTTCTCACCAATCTGACAAAATTTGATGAAAGTGAGATGACTTTTCAGATACCACGACCAGTTACCACGGTCGGACCGTAGTATCTGAATATCTGATACCAGGATAACTGGCCAGATATCACGACAACTGCAAAAACGTCTTTTGACCGTGGTATCAGATACCACGATAACTGCAAAAACGACTTTAGACCGTGGTATCAGATACCATGGTATCTGCAAAAACGTAACTATTGTCAGCGATCGACTAAAGAAGGCACGACACGCAGAACCTATACTAAACGAGTGGTGGATTACGGGCATTAAAAATGGCAATCTTGGTTCTTGGAAATCTTGTGACACACTTAGGCTGGAGGTATATGCGGGACATGACGGGCAGGATTATTATATGCTTCGGGGAGTTGGAGGGGGTCTGGGACCTGGGTAGAGCCATACAGCCTTTACACTGCGAACAATAACCGTTGTATATGACAGCAGCTCTTGCAAGTGCCATATAAGCTGAACGCTCTTGTTTGTTATTCCAACGTTTACGGGAAATCAGCTATGATGTTTGTCCAACCTCGGCCTTCTTGGTAGGGATCCTTGTCAGGCTGGACTAGAAGAAACGAGCCTGCAATCAGGTTCAGTTTGCAGTTCGTTCCTTTCATTGATTGCATGTTCATTTCTACAGGAACAAATAAGCCCACAGAGCCTCCGTCTTTGGTCCTATGCAACGACTATGCCCGATGAAAAACTATCACTTAATGTGCCTCAGAATGGGCCGATCTTAAGCAGTAGTATCGAGTAGCATCCTGTCTTGCTATAGTAGAATCCAGTCTTCTTAATAGTAGCATACAGTGTTAACAGTTACTACTGTGTGTTATTAAAACTTTAAACTCAATATAATTAATTCCGGAAAAATTTTCATCGGGTGGATACCCTGACAAAACTGAGCTGAGCTAGAGATATTTGCTGAGCTCCGAGTTGCTGCCCGTCTACTTCCCCCTTTGCCGTTGCGCAGATCAGAGGAGTTAGTGCAGGAGCCGCGCTGACCCGTTCTGCAGCGCGTGCAGACAACCAATCGGCTTTTCCCTTGGAGATTTCTTCGGGCTTTACTGCGATATAGCTGTCTGTAGAGGTAACGAATTGTGATGTTCCGCGTAGCTCCTACCCGCTGCTCGTTTGCATCGGTCAGGTTTAGGGATTTATTCGACTCCGCGCGGTCGTATTACAGAGATAGGAGATGGAGGTTCTGGTGCTTATTTGTTCTTTTTTTTTTAGTCCAGTCACAGCCTGACGAAGACCCTTGCCAAGAATGGCTGAAAAATCGCTGACAAACATCGTAGCTGACTTTCCACTTTCAGCTATTGTTTAAGCTTCACACACCGTTGGCACTGCACATTCTGGCGAGGAAGAATCCCAATTAGGCTGAAAGCGTTACTTACGTCACTTGTCATCCCGACCCACCCGCTCGCAAAGCAGACAACTGTCGTGCTTTTGTCCGCCCAGCGGTTGAGCGGATTCCCCGCTAGGAGTTCGCGGATGCATTCGGGTTCACTCTTCGGACGTCGCTCATCCAGAGATATGGCAAACATTGCACTTTCAATAAGGTCAAGGCTTTTCTGGTTTGTCGCACTGAGACTACGCAGTACTTCTCGATTCTATAAAAAAGTAAAGGAAAATGACCGATCACTTTGATCGAAAACAGCCCTCCCAACCACGAACCCGGCAATAGAATAAACTCCGACCCCCAAACAAATCTGTGGCATTTTTCACTTCAACGTTCAATGCGGAACTATATATATATATATATATATATATACGTGTCTTTAAAAGCCAGTGGCCATATGCACAACTACAAACACAAAAAATAAACGTAAAAGAAAAACACTAACACTCAACACCTTCAAGTCGCTGCCTTCCGCGCCTCCACGCCTTTCTCTATAAAGCAACATAACGCAATAATCGAATCTCTTGAAGTAGTCCCCAAAATACCAGGGAGCAGCGGTACACCCCTCGAAAATATTTATCCCTCAAATTCACCAAACTTTGGCAACTATTCAGAAAATGATCCAGCCCATATTTGTACGTTAGGTCATGTCTCAACGTATGAGCTCTTGCGCTCTACGCCATGGACATATAGCCCACATCCAAACGTGTTGAACTGATAATCTAGATAGATAGATAGATAGATAGATAGATATATTTATTGATCCAACTCGTAGCGCCGACATGGCACTAAATACGTCGACCATTACATTTAAATACTTGAATAACTGAGTAAAATACTTGAATATATACAATTATTACATAAAAGAAAATAAATCACTTAGAATTCACTTGTTTTTTGTTAATCTTCTCAGTGAAATATGGTACAAAGGAATTTGAATACCGGTTTGTGCGACATTTAACTGGCACAAGCAGATTTTGATGCCGTGTCCGTCCTGTCACCGGTGCTAGATCTAAGTCTTTTTAACACCAATGTATTGCTTTTAATTGACATTAGGCCATTATCTTTTCTGACGACACTACCAAATAAGTTGGACCAAGTCACAACCGCTTTCGCGAACGAAAACATGTATTGATAAATCTGTAACAAACGTAAACTTAGCGTTCTATTTGCCAGCCCACTGCGAAACAGCGCAACGTCTGCACAAAGCCTGATTCAACGGGGAGCCCTTCCGGGCCCTTCTGAAAGTGGGAAAGGTACGGGGAACTATTTTCTCTCCAAAATTGGCGACAAAATAAATAAAAATTATTCTCGAGTAAAATAAGAAATTCTGGAAGCTGCTCTAAATAATACAAAGAACAACAGTTCAACAATTTTCTTTCTTTTCTCTTGACGAAATAATATGGATACTGATGTGTAGCGCCAAAATGGAGTCTAAACTAAGTTGTATCATAATTCCATACAAGCGTGACGTCGCATCCATCTGATCTATTTTACCTTGTAGTTTAGTCCTATCGGTGAGTATATATAGGCGCCGGTCGCGTTTACATTTATAAAACAGCCTAGGGACAATCCAATCCTATGTTGGGTCCTCAATCCCACGACGTCACTATGTACGTCACGACTGTATGTAATTCTGATAAAATTTAGTCAACACCCAAAATGGAGCTTGTTCACATATTTAGGCCTGGGAGGGACTGGAAAGCTTGAGCAATATGATTTAAATATTTTATCCTTAAAAATATTTTTTTATTTATGACCCGCTTTTTGCGTTCGGAGTATCAATAAATAATATCTAAGTCGACAATGAAATTTACCTTAAACCAGCGGTCACGGTTATCACAGGTCATAGCACCAATCCCTGGTCCATAATTCCATCCAACCGCAGTCTTCTCTACTTCCCTGAGGGCCTCTTCCCATTGCTGCCATGTGATTGGTTCCCCGTCGTTATTGAAAGGCGTTAGAGTAAACACGTGTCCACGACAAAGAATGACGACGTGAGTTGGAGTATCACCTTCTGCCCCTGGAATAACGACAAATCAGTACGAAGGACTACTAGTAGTTGCGTCCTTTCTTCTCGTACAAATTACCGTTTTCGCTCTTCTTGCTTCTCTTTTCTTGCTTTTGACAAAAACACTAATTTAGCTACCTGTTAAAAGCCGCGTTTTTTGTAAACAATCCTTTCTCCGCTCTCAATCGCGTTCTCCTATAAGCGGTTTTCAGTAAAACGACGTATTGCCATTGTCCGTTTTTAGCAGATCGGAGAACGAGTTCTATCTCATTGGACCTTCCACTCATTTGCTCCCATCCAGCTGAGTGGGCATTTTCGCGTGGACGGAACCCAGCTTCCTCAGCCGTTCAACACCCGATCGATTTTCGCGTCGACGGGATCACCCGTTCAGCTCTACAGCCAACCACGCGAAAACGAGAACGTCCCTTTAGTCAGGTGCAGACAAATGGAGATAGACTTACTTGTGCGCCACAGGCAAAGAAGCTTGTCCATGTGTTCGCCTGGGAGTCTGGACGTTGTGAAAAGTCTCCGATACTGATCCATGCTCATTGGAAGCTTTCTGTTAGAGACATCTGGTTTGAGCTTTTCTTCTCTTAGAAGCTTCCAGAACTCCATCAAGAGGGCCACGGATTTGGCAGTGTACTAGGAGGAATGTGACACGTTAGAATGGGAGTCCTAAGTTGGATATTTTTTTGACAAAGAAAATAACGACAAATATACCTTAATCGCTCCGAAGTGCTAATTAAGGTATTCACCTGGTCCCGTCATTACGCCACAGTCGAAAACGAAACAGGGAATTCTCGGAAGCCTGGAAAACAATCTTCGATAAGTGGTCTGAGCCTCGTTTTTATTGCACACTACAGGTCCACCTCTCGGCCGCTTCCGGGCTGATCCTTTCTACATTCGTTTTTGCACTTCACTGCTTCCCAGGAAGACGGCAGCGCTTCTCGAGGATCGCGGGCTTGCTTACCGACCAAGTCCGTGCTTCCCTGCAAGGTGCTGCTTCAACCACGACGAAATCATGCAGGCAGTAAATCTAAAAACGCATCTTGTGTAGAAGCAAAGAAGTGCTGCAGCAGCGATGCGGCAGCATTATTGCAACAAAAACGAGGCTCTTGTGCTCTCAATACGAGCTGGGAAGCGAAAGTTAAAACAACCGCTCGTAAAAGCATCAGCAAGACATCTCCACTCGTTTGTACCTTATTTTGTTTAACAATATAACGACGCTTTAAAAACATGAATAAATAACCGACAGGCCTACAGACGATATTCTGAAAATTTTATAGCCTTATTCTAGTTTTTTTTTTATGGTATACAGTTTATTCTTGACCAATTTGACAAATCAATTGTATATAATTAATCTAACTGTTTCTTTTGTCGTCTAGTGTACAGTAATATTGTCGTCAGCCTATGTTGTCCAATGGATGATTTGGTATAAGTTAACGATTGATTGATTGATTAAGAGCAAACAAGGGAAAGCACTAGTAAGTCCACTGGACCTTTTTTGGGATTCGTTCGACACCTGGCTATTCGACTGATAATGTCGTGCCTATAATAGCTGGCTAGCTCCGTAGTCCACTGCGTACATTTTTTTTCAAAAATCTAAACAGACTTATTTTCAATTACTAGAAGAAGAAAAAAAATAGAATTAGGCTTCCAGTCTGAAATGTTTAGCGATTCCTCTGACCAAATCAATAATTCAACATGTTCCAGGCAACAAATCATGACTACCGGTGTTGTAACGCCTTAAAGAGGCTCTTTTCGTATAATTCATGAAAGACTCGCGGTAGTTCGACTTGAGCTTCTGCAAAAATCGCCATTCTAACCGGTATTTCTTTATCTGAACCAGATAGCCGACGGAGGCTATGAGATTTGTACAATCCCTAAGGTTTTCTGGCTGATCGAGGCCTAGCAACTGCTCTATTTTGACCGCGTTCGTTCTCGGCTCCTTTTAGTAGGCTTATAACATACTGCTTTCAATTCAGCTTACTTCTGAAGCGGAAAAAACGAATATTCGTTAAGTCGTTAAAGCACACCTTGCACTACTTACTGTTTAGGTTCAAATATTCAGCACTATCTGAACACTGTAAAGCTAGGCTCTGCTTTTAACCAATTATCCACGGCCTTGGCTGTCTTAAGCCTTTTCCCGGGCCCACCGACTTATAGCCGGAGCTCGGCAAAATAAAATAAAAAAGTTTTACGCATAAATAGCATGATACGCGAACAATCGTCCGGAGCATAATCCGCATGGAAACTAGTGAATCACGGCAAGTGCAAAGATTAGTGAGGTGTTGTCAGCAGGTCAGAATGTACCATAGGAAGTTGAAGAACTAATAAATGATGTTACGGAACTATCTTGCATTGGGATTATAGGTACGACAGGTCCTCTAATATCTTTTCGCGGTCAAACTGAATATTCTTTAAACCTTGAATAAATACATATATATATACAATTTATAGTCAGCATTACTAAACTAATTTGAACAAAATTGATCGTCTAACACATTTAATGAAGGGGTGTAGTAATTAGTTGACTAACTGGCGATCCCACGCTTCTATTTGAACTGTTGCTGCGTGGAAGCTACCTTGTCACAAAGCTACACATTTCCACAACCCGAGTGTGGAACTTGCAGTTCAAGACATGGACAAATTCGCTTGCTTGCAAGGTAAAGTTTTGACAAAGTCGATATTTTTGTCCGTCACATTTTTTTTGTTTTTCTGACTCCATCTAACTTAGTGTTGAGTAAGATCTGTTTGCAGATCCACTGTCTCGTCTTGCTTCCGGAACACCCAAATAAAACAGTCTGTTTCTTCTCTTTTCTTACATGAGTTACAGAACTGTGTCTCGTAGCCTACAACCTGGAAAATTGTGGATTGGCCATTAAAGTATGTCATAAGCAGTTATTTTTTGCGTCCAAAACGTAAGTGGAGGGATGCCTATAGCTTATGACATTGCAAAAGTTGTCCGTCTGTCCATCCGTCTGTCAGCACGATAACTCTCGAAAGGAATGAAATATTTTGATGAAACTTGGTGTGAGGGCTCTTTGGGTCAAGGGAAAGACCGAGTTCGTAGATGGGCTCTGTAGCCGTATATTTAGGGGTGGGAGTTCAAATTAAGGGGCAAACATTTTTAAACATCTATTGAAATATTCGACTGAGGGGTAGAAAGACATGCTGAATACGATCGTGAAAACCATTTTCTCGCCAGACAAGTACTTCACCCGGAATTTGCCCGAAACCGGAAAGTTTGTTAAAAGTAAGTCTTATTTGAAATTAATTACATGTTTGATTTAGGGGTAAGAAGACATGCTGGACACTTATGTGAAAATCATTTTCTAGCCGGACAAGTAGTTCGCCCGGAATCCGGCCAAAACTGGAAAATTTGTTAAACGTAAAAGCTTTATTTGAAGTTGATTAGATGTCCGATTTAGGGGTGAGATGAGATGCTGAATCCGTATATGACAAAAAAAATTTACCCGGACACATAGTTCACTCGGGAATCCGGCTGAAACCGGAATTTTTGTATGAGTTTAAGTTTTATTTGAACTTGATTAGATGTTTTATATAGGGGTAAGGAGATACGTTGAATTTCATTTTGAGCATTATTTTTTTGCCGGACAAGCAGTTCGCCAGAAATTCGGCAGAAACCGGGAATTTGGCAGAAGTCAGGCAGGAAATTTCGATCAATTTCGTCAAAATCGATATAACTTATAGGGGTAACACACACATTCTGAATCCATATCTGAACATGATATTCTGCTTTTCTCAGATGATAAGCTATTTGGCCTTAATCTGTTTTCTAAATTTTAATAGTACAAATGTTCAAGTAGTCTGGCGAAGATTGGATCTGACGAAGACAAGACCCAATTTTCTGTGTCAAACATTACATTTTTGGGATCCCATCAAAACCTTAGGTCTCTGATTGATTTTTTAAGGATCGCGGTAATGACTTTCGCGGTTTTAAGTGGTTCTTGCCCTTTCCAAGTTTTTAGCACGTCATCACTTTTGTTTTTCATCCAAACCACTCAACTGAAGTTAACTTTGATTTGAAACTTTGAAAATTTATTAAAAGTAAAATTTGTATGTGAAGTTGATTAGATGTCCGATTTAGAGGTAAGAAGACACGCTGAATCCGCTTTTGAAAATCATTTTCTACCCGGACATATAGTTCGGCCAGAATCCTGCGGAAACCGGAAAATTTGTTAAAAATAAAGTTTTATCTGAAGTTGAATAGATGTTCGATCGTAAGGTGATACGCTGAATTCCTTTTTGAGCTTTAGTTTTTGCCGGGCGTCGCGGTAATGACTTTCGCGGATTTGAGTGGTTCTTGCCCTTTCGAAGTTTTTAGCATGTCATCACTTTTGTTTTCATGCAAATCACTCAACTGAAGTTAACTTTGATTTAATAATGTTCAGCATTAACCGTCATTAGAAAGGGCATGCGCTGAAGCTAAAAAAATCACAATTCCACGAGGACGTGTATACGTGGAGCAGAATTTTTGGTCCTTGGAACAGCCTTGCCGGAGTCGCGGAATGATTTAGTGGAGTTCGCTGCAAACCCACTATTCTTCAATCTTCCGATATGGAGTCATTTGCTCGACCCTGAGCCACCATGATGTAGATAGTTTGTACTCGCTTGTTATATTTTATTTTTTTTCTGTTGTTTATATAGCTTACGCTGAAATAAAAAGTGTTATTATTATTATTATAATCAATCAATCAAGTTTATTTTCCAAATAGCTGAAAGCTAGAAGAGGAGTAAAATATTTAGGAAATACACAGAAACGAAAGAAATTAAGTAATACACTTACAAGATATGATACAATGCTGAATCGGTCAATAGTTTCAAGTGTATAACTGATAAGATATTTTATTCTACTCAGTATGATTACTCCCAACTCCAAGAGTTATTTAAGAGACGGTAGCCATTTCTGTGGTATTATGTTATAATATCTCCGTCTCGGTTTATGCAGACGAGACTTAAAGTTCCCGGGTGCGCCCGACAAATATTCACCCAATGTGCCGACGAATACAGAATTCGATTTCTTCTGTGTTTAGCCCAAAAATGTTTGCAGAATTTGATTTATTGCGCGTAAAAGGGAACCCGATGTTCCGACGAGAAGACCGACGCCCGACAAAATCATACAAAATTTCATTTCTTCATATTCTATTCCTTATCTTTATTCTTATACCTTTATTCCTTTATGTTTTCGTGTTAATGACTGGATACCTTGTAGTCAGGGAGCCACACGAGAGAAATGTTGATATTTAAGGATTGAGGTGATCAGCAAGCAGCAGAAGGTTTGAGTGTGCAATCTAATGCAATCGACCATGCTGAAAACGAAAATCGGCGTTATATAGTCGACAAATGGGTGCGACATCCACATTTCTTCAAATTCCCTAAAAATCCATCTTAACTGGCAAAAATTATATTAAAATCGATAAAAAATTACAGGTTACTCCAAAATTGTTCAGCTATACCTCAGATCGAAGGTAATTAAATAAAGAATCATATTCTCTTTTCAAAACATTTTTATCTTTTGCCGCTCAGTTGTAATCACAAAATTTCGACGAAAAAGTTAACACAATTTATCTCTCTTTTGGATTGATCTTGATCCATCTTGAAAATTTGCCTGACTGAGGTGTATTTTTTTTTAATGGCTTCTGTAGGAAATTTATTGTCCTACAAAATGACTGATCCAGAAATTCTCTAACTCTTCTCGTTTTTGAACTATTGACAGAAAAGCGGATTGACCCAATTTTTAGCTCGGATAAGCAGCGGCATCTATCCAGTGTGAATGCGTCAGGGTTCACCCGGCCAGATAGATTTTCCAAGATAAGCTGAATAGAAAAAGTCAAGCAAAGGAGTCTAAACACAAAATTATGGAGGACCTTAAACTTGATTTGCACTTGAGTGGAGCTTGATGCAAGAGGTGTAGACACTGAAGGTAGGCTTTCCTTGTGAAACATATTTAAAGTACAAAGATGGTTGATATGTCCTGCTCTGAATGCCCGGGTCAGGCAGAAGCCAGGCACATGACCCAGACATGACCACTAATAAATAAGTTGAATAGCGTAGGCTCGTGGAAACTGTTTTTCATTAAACATTGTTCATTAAAGAATTCTCTACTTAAGCAGCCATAGAATAAATTGCAGCTGCAGTTATTTAGATTTTATTGCTATTTTGACAGTTCTCTAGCCTACTCTTTTGGGTTCTCAACTACCGGTGAGTGTTGACCTCTTGACTTGTGTAAACGGTCTCTCTTTTCTGGTTCTTAAATGACTAAGCCAGGATCCGGGTTCCAGACTGGGGACAGGATCCCGGTTTGTTGACTAGTTTAACGAAGTCCAAGGAGGTCTGTGGTTGGCTGCTGGAGACGAGTCTCCGCCTTATTGCTATTTTGACCGTTCTCTAGCCTACTCTTTTGGGTTCTCAACTACCGGTGAGTGTTGACCTCTTGTGTGAACAGTCTCTCTTTTCTGGTTCTTAAATGACTAATATCATTGAGTTAAAAGAAAATACTAATCCAGTTAAGTGATATCTAGGGATAGTCTGTTTTTTCTTTTAGCAAATAATCCCAGCATCACACTTAATTCACAGGCTAATGTTCTACTTTGCTTCTTGCTGTCAGTCCTTTTTACTGAGTTAATAGTAGTAGCCAAAGTGATTTTGTTGCGTACTCGTATTCTACTCTCTACTCACCATCGGAATCCTTTCAAGTAGATCGAATTCCGTTCTACTCGACAGGAATTCTTGCCAGTGTAAACGCTACATTAATTTACTCCTATAATACAAGTTGTACAACAAATGCAAAACTGGGTTTTAATCTAGAGAAATATCACAGACTGTTAAGCCGTAAGCAAATGTTATTTTCCCAGTATTGTTAGCTATATTTTAACATAAACTTTTCCAGGTATACAATTTCCTCACTAATTTATTCTTTCAGATGGAAAAACTACAGAAAACGGTTGGATTTCTTGAGAGCCCCAAAAAAATAAGAAAGACTGATTTTTCTTTATGCTTTGTTTGCCAAGATGAAAAGAAAGAAAACCTGTCAATCATCAAAAGCTCTAAGAAGCTACTTGAGACATTGGAAACATCTGCTGATCCCAAGTTCAGAAGATTGCTGACTGAGGCGTCAAAAGACAGTTTTTTGTCTAAAAGTCCGAAATGGCATTCCAGCTGTCACCGCCAGCTTATGTACACCATCAGGAAAGGAACTTCTGCTCCAGAGGGATGTTCCAGCACTGAAAATGTAAGCACTACCAGAAAAAAAACGCGTTCGGAACCTGCAGCCGTTTCCTTCTCATACAAAACTTGTTGTTTGTTTTGCTCCAAAACAGGAAGCAGTAAAAAAAACTCTCTAAAGTTATCCAATGTTGAAACTTTTTCTCGCAGTGAAGCTATTGTCCTGAAAGCTAATCTTCTCTGGCTCACACTGCCAGTGGTATTCAGCAGAGTTAGTGGGACTGACCTAATAGCAGCTGAGGCAAAGTACCACAAAAAGTGCATTGACAAATTTATGGCTACAAAGCCAAAATGTGACGTTGTGCATGATATGAACAAAACAATATTTGCCCAGTTCTTAGAAGGGGTTGAGTCTAGGCTTAAAGAAGGAAGGATTTACCACATTTCTGATTTCAAAGAAAAGCTAAGAAAAGTTTTGATTGACAATGGACTTGTTTGGCAGAAGCATAGACTGCTTTGGCTTAAAAGAAGTTTGGACAGACATTTCGGGAGCCAGCTAATCAAGTTTGTGGATCCTAGAAAAGGGACGTTTTACCATCTGAAAGGAACAGTTTCGGCTGGCGATATGGCAGCACAAGTTAAGGCGATGATTGAAGAATTTGAATACAGTGCTGTTCTAATAGATTCAGATGATGCTGGTAGTGACAGCTCAGATTCGACTGTGATAGATTCTGACGTAGCTGTAACATCGAAATCTGTGACATCGAGTGACGACGAACTTGGTGATTGTTCGTTTATTGATGTGGGGAATGATGATGGAGAAGGTGAGAATGGAACCCGACCCAGGAGGTCTTCAGTGGTATCAGAAAGTGGAAATTCAGGTCCTAGTAGACTTAGTGATAAATACGAAATGGAAGAAAGAAAAAACTTCTTTTATCTGATGACTAAAGCCAAGGCTCAATTAGTGGACAGTGCAAAGGATTTCAAAGAAAGCAAAAGCAGCATTGATTTGACTTATGATGCAGCAGACAGCCTAGTTCCACCACTGCTCTATAACATCATCGCATTTCTGATCGGTGACGTATCAGACCCCCCTGTCGACAGTGATACCAAATACAGTCTTGATGAACAGACGAGAGAGAAGGTTTTAAATTTAGCTCAAGACATCATGTTTCAGTCCCAGGGCATAGCAACTCCCAAACATCTTGCACTGTCTGTCCATTTGCACTACAAAACCAGAAGCAAATCTCTCCTTCTTCTACTAAACAGGCTGGGCTACGGAGTAAGCTTTACAACCCTGCAGAGGCTACTTACCAGCGAAGCCACTTCCATTGAAGAGACAATAAACCAAACTGGAGTCTACATTCCGGATGGATTCAAGAAAGATCAATTTGCACACTTTGCGTTCGACAACCTCGATTTCCAGGTAAATTTCTTCTAACTCACTGTTCTTACCTGCATTCTGCAAGTTGCTTCTGATCATGTTAGAAATAATACTTAATGAAGAGATGGTAAATTCTACTTTTAGGAGCGAAGTGGTTTGAGCCCACTTAATAGCCTATGTATATCATGAAAGCGTGATATAGATGGCTCGGACACTCCCTAAAAATGCACAGAGGTCGAATCCTTTTTCTGTTTTTTTTTTTTTTTTTTTTTTAACAGCCTTGGGTTGGAAGAGATTATAAAAATGACCTAACATCTTTGGGGATTTTATTAGAGATTTTATTAGAGTTGACAAAAGCAGTAGCTTTAAACAACGTTGATGTCTTACTTATTGTTTTCTTATTGTTATCTTATTGGGTTTTTTCTCACATTCCAGTTATTAAATAATGCCTTTTTAGCGAGGGGTTGCCCACTCCTGTTGTGCATCCAAATACTGAGTGGGCAACCCCTCGCTTTTTAGGAATTCTCATATCTTTAAGGTTTTTGTTATGTTACGAGACTGTAGAGTATCCGGGAACTGTAATTCGGATCCAAAAAGCGACCTGAGATCCGAAAGTTGCTGACGTACCTTCAAAAACGATTTGTGCTTTTAGAAATCATCAAGAAAATAATCCGAAAGCTGCTGACGTACCTTCAAACGATTTGTACTTTTAGAAATCATCAAAAAAAAATAAAATTCTGAGTGACATAACTTCTTTCCCACCAATTTGACAAAAAACCATGACTCCTGTGTTAGTGATGATGAAAGTTTGATGAAATTTTCGGATACCACGATCAGTTACCACAGTACCTGGCTAGAGACCACGGTAACTGCAAAAACGCCTTTTGACCGTGGTATCAGATACTTCGGTAACTACGAAAACGACTTTAGACCGTGGTATCAGATACCATCAGGGGCGTCACTAGCCGTTTAGCTTTTGGGGGGGGACGTCCAGTTTGTGCCGACGGACTAAAAAATGTGCCGACAAAAAATGCCGTTGCCGCTTCGCGTATACAGCAACCTGAATCCTATCTTCCAGTTTGGTTTCTTCTTCAAGTGTCCTTTGAGCAATTTTCGAAAGGAATAATAGGGTTTTTGTTACATTTTGCTTAAGAGTACTTTTATTTCAGGAAGAGACGTCTGACGGTTCGACGTCACATATTACGACAAGTATCATTATGCAACCAAACACGGACGGCCCACTAAAGAAAGCGTGTTCTTTGAAGAAAAGTTGGAACAGAAACCCTTCCCTGTCGTCTTCAAATCTGATTCAGCCTGGAAAGTTTGGGAAGATGTACCTCAAGAGAAAAATAGAGGCGACCGATAAATGCAGCGATCTCATTGGTTTGTCAGGTGACCAGAAAGTTCCCGTTTCAGACTTTTTCACGATCTGGCTTCTTTGTAGAGCTTTGCCGACGCAGCTCATTAATGTGTCAAGTGATTCGGCAGAATCTCAACCATATTTTGGTTTCAAGTGTTTCTCAGCAGTGTATGGCTGTAAGGCTGATATTCCTGTTACCAGGATCGGATACCTGCCAGTGGTTCCCCACTCTCCCTCGAACCCAGCAGTCGTGGAAGAAGTCATTAAGTCTTTCCAGAAAACTGCCAGAGAACTGGGACTGAGTTACACCGTCGTCACATGTGACCAGGCCGTGTATGAAATCGTTCATGCTCTGAGAGTCAGAAATCCGGAAGCATATTCTGATGTTGTCCTCAGAATGGGCGGTCTTCATATTTTAATGAACTTCATGGGTGCCATCGGTCATATAATGAAGTGCTCGGGTCTAGAAGAGGTGATTTACGAGGCTGGAATTCTGTTGGAAGGAACCGCAAAGAAAGTGATGAGTGGTAAACCGTACTATAAAGCTCTCGCTGCTCATACGTTAGTCCTCGAGGCAATATCCATTCTGTACTGGGAAGCTTTCGAAGATTTTTGCGCAGAATCAGACGATTCATCGTGCATCACTATCTTTGAAGAAATGGGAGATTTACTGCAAAACTTGAAGATCTCAAAAGAGGGTGATGAGAACTTGAACTGTCTAAAGGAAAAACTTACCGCATTGTCCCCGTGGTTAGAAAGGTTCGAGACTTCTCGTGCACGCTCAAAAACCCACAAGTTCTGGAAGCAGTACAAAGAAATGGTACTGGTTTTGTGGCAGTTTTTGTACAGTGAAAGATCTGGTGACTGGGATGGCCATCTTGAAGGAGCTAGCAAAATGCTTCCTTATTTAGTTGCATGTGGTCACTATAAGTATGGCACTTGCTTGATTGAGTACCTGGCTGAGATGCAGGGCTTACCTCAAGAAGTAGATCAGGCATTCCACAATGGACTGTTCAATGTGAAGAGGAGGAATGCAAAATTCAACTGCATATCCCCAGACCATGCTGTAGAATCTACCATTAATTTAGATTCAAAAACGGAAGGTGGAATGACGGGTATTACCATGAATGAGTTGGCACTGGTGAAGTGGACTTTAACTCTTCCGTTCTGTGCCTCAGTCTCGTCTACATTCACTGAGATGCTACGCATTGTTCCCCAGACTGAGTTTGACTCCTCTCACCACGAAGATCACCCTTCCTTCATTCTGCGGCAACACATGGCTGTTGATAAAGTGAAGTCTGTTCTGGAAGCCAGGCTCAATCCCTTTCGATCCACTGACGAAGATTTGCTGAATATTTATACGCTTGAGACAGTTGATAGTGAGATAGCTGACAGTCTCCTCAGTGTGCGATCTGTTGGAAGCAGAGCGGTTGATCGCTACTTGGACGGTGAAAAAGGTGCCTTTAGCAAAGTAAAGGTCATGAATAATGAGAAGGCGAAACAGAAAAAAGCAACCAATACTTCTAGTGCTGTAAATAGCCTTACCAATGTTGAACTTCAAACTGTCAAAAGGGTATTGGTGAGTGTTGACTTTACAGGCGAAAGAGGACTTCACCATCTAAAGAATTTGCTTTCCCATGAGCTTCTTCCATATGCACCTTCTATATTCCAGAGAAGTGCCATATCTGGAATGGTTGTGCTTCGGACAGGAACAAAGTCAGCTCTTCTGGAGTATTTGAAAACAAAAATCAGCTTGACAGAGTGGCCCGTTAACCTCGAGATTAGCAGTGAGTCGACTCACTCAAGGGTGGTAGACTTGATGCCCTACCTCAGAAGCCATCCACCAAATCCATCGGAAACCGTTGAGAGCTATGGAAAACGGACATTTTCTACGCTTGTGTCTTTCAACAGCAACGTTAAGGAGCTGCACGTCCTTGCAGATAGATATGATGGGATATTTGGATATTCCGACGAAGAAGGCAAGGTGATCTGCCTAAAGGACTGCGGTGGTTGCCATGAGCAGCGAGGATGTTCAAACAGGTCTCCGGTAGCTCTAGGTAGACACTCAAACCTAGATGACTGGAACTCGTTGCTCTCAAATTCCAAGACAAAGGCAAGACTGATTGAGCTTTTATTCGGTGAGTTTGAAAACTTAGTTCACCTGCTGCAAGCAGGGTTCACTGTGTACCTCTCAGGAGGCTTTCGAGACCGGATGAGAGTGGTGATGCTCAACAGAAGTGGAAATGCTGATACAAACTTTGAAGAGCGTTTGAGCTGTACCCATGAAGAGGCCGATACAAGAGTTGTGTTACACATGTTGGACTGTTTGGAGAGGGGTTTCGATGTCGTTTTGGTCGATGCGAATGACACAGACATTGTTGTCGTCTTGCTATATCACTACAAGTTATTCCTTGGGAACCACCCAAATTGTGAAAAGCGGAAAGTTTATGTCAGGTTCCACAGCTATTCAGTGCCTATACATCGGCTTTGCAGCAATTTACCGAACGATTTTGTTCACTCCATCTGCCTTCTTCATACGCTTTCAGGGTGTGATACCGTGGGTTTCATGTTTTCTAAAGGAAAACGAGTGGTGGCCAAGGCTGTCGAGAAATGGGGATTGGAGAAACCGATTGCTTTGCTTGTGCAAGAGATACAGAAGTCACAGCTCGACCCTGCGGTTCTAGAAAAATTCAGTGTGATTTGCAAAAAGGTCGTTGTTGCCTCATACGGAAAAGACCCAGACCACTTTACCTCTCTTAATGAATTAAGAGTGCATTTGTACCCTCGAAAGCGGGAGCTTAAGTATTTGCCACCATCTGACGCTGCCTTTGAGTGTCATGCTAAGCGCGTGTACCTGCAGTTGGACATTTTTTTGCAAGCAAATCGAGCAAAGCCACAGTTTCTGGATCCCCTGCAATTTGGCTGGATGTTTCAAGACGGTGGGGTTAGGCCAGTTGTGTCTACCCTTCAGGCATTTCCAGAAGGTGTGGTCCCCCAGTACTGCTCGTGCAAGCGCTGTACAAAAAAATGTTCATGTGCTGGAAATAGACCTTGCGATTTACTTTGTGGCTGTGGTGGGAAGTGTTTTATGGACGAGTTTGATATGCTTGATGGATAATTTGATATGCTGAGCTACTTTTTAACTTTTGTAGTAACAAGTGCCGTTCACGAAATCCGTAGCAGGTGTTAGTATAGTAATCTTTTTTTTGTTTATTCAAGTTTATTGAATAATAATCTTGTCAAGTTTACTAATAATTCTGATTAGGAATGAAAAGAGAGTTGTAACCAAGGTCATTGTTGAGTATAGTGGCACTCTTCCTGTCTGAGATAATAAAACTATCCGCCACCAGCTGAATCTAGGTAAGGAAAAAAAATCTTTTCCAGCGCGAATAAAAAAATTAAAATTGCAAGTTTCAAGGTCATTCGCGATGGTCCCTACTGTACTCGTCACTTCTGGCATCAGTTACGAAAGATTTGGCGATCATTGTGGAAATTTTTCCGAAACGTGATTTAATAGCAAAAAAAACGCGAAATTTTCAATTTTCGGGGTCAAGCACCCCCCCGCCGAGTATATAACGCCCATTTTCGTGATCAGCGCTATCGATTACCCCATATTCCGTTGTCAAACCTTCTGCTGCTCACTGATCACCTACCCGACACATTTTCGTTGAGTGGCTCCCTGACTATTGGCGCGAAGACAGACAGCGACCTACCTCAAACTTTTTCCCATCTTCGGGTGGCCAAATACTGTTATGAAGAGACAACGGTGATGTGATGTTTAGAATTCCTGGCAGTGGTGTCCGAGCTGTTAGGTAGGCGTAGTCAAGCCACCATTTTTCCAACTGAAAATAATAAAGTATTTAACATCTATCCTATAAATCGATTATAAATACAAACACGCAACTAAGACATTCTAATTAATAAATGGTAGCCTAGTTATAACAGCCAGTGACCAATGTTGTCGGCCAGTCGGTAAAAAATTGCCGAGTCGGCGCAAAGTGCCGCGATTTTTCGTAATAAAAGTCACTTTTTTTACTGGAAACAGTCGACTTTTCTCCAAGCCAGTCGGTATTTGGGATCCCAAAACCTAAGTGGAGGGATACCTATGACATCGCAAAAGTTGTCCGTCTGTAAGCACGATAACTCCCGAAGGGAACGAGATATTTTTATACTTGGTGTGAGGACTCTCTGGGTCAAGGGAGAGGCCGAGTTCGTAGATGGGCTAAATTTTGAGCTACATAAGCTCAAAATTTAGGGGGGGGGGGGTCAAATTAAGGGGCGAACAAACACTTTTTTAAACAGCTAATGAGATTGTAGATTTAGGGGTAAGAAGACATGCTAAACATGAATATGAAAATCATTTTCTTGCCGAACAAGTAGTTCGTTCGGCCAAAACCGAAAAGTTTGTTAAAAGTAAAAGTTTTATATAAAGTTGATTAGATGTTGGATTTAGGAGTAAGATGATATGCTGAACATTTATATGAAAATCATTTTCTTGTCGGACAAGTAGTTCGGCTGGAATCCGTCCGAAAACCGGAAAATTTGTTAAAATTAAAATTTGTATGTGAAGTTGATTAGATGTCCGATTTAGAGGTAAGAAGACATGCCGAATCCGCTTTTGAAAATCATTTTCTACCCGGACATATAGTTCGGCCAGAATCCGGCGGAAACCGGAAAATTTTGATAAAATTAAAGTTTTATCTTAAGTTGAATAGATGTTCGATCGTAAGGTGATACGCTGAATTCGTTTTTGAGCTTTAGTTTTTGCCGGGCAAGTAGTTCGCCCGGAATCCGGTCCAACCTGAGATTTGGCAGAAGTAAAGCAGGAAGATTTGATCAGTTTCGTCAAAAAAAGATATGACGTATAGCCAGGGGCGTCGCAAGGGGGGGGGGGGTGCGGGGGGTGCAGCACCCCCCCACCTTTTTGAGATTCAGTAAAATTTTGGGCCGGAGGCCCAAAATTTTACTAAAATTGTGCGGTATTTTTTCGATTTACGGGGATTCGGTAGTTATACAGGATCCTAAATAGGCTATCTGTACAAATCTCTTCGGTATAATGATCGGGATTCGGTATAATTGCCAGTATTCGGTAGTTATCACGAATTTGGTGAGAGAATTTACTGATATCATTTGGTAATTTTTCGATGCCGGAACTATTTTGTATATTTATGGAGATTCCGTAGTTACACAGACTATTGGTTCAGAATTATTCGGTATCATGATTTGGATTCGGTAATTTATTAAGTATAATTTCCAGGATTCGGAAGTTAACCACGAATCCTGACTTTGTTCCAGTTTCGACGAAAGTATACAGAATATGAATATTGTTCGGTAGTCTTTCGATACCAAAACAATTCGGTATAATAACCAGGATACGGTGGTTATACAGAATCCCGAACACGCTATCGGTCTAAACTTATTCGGTATAATAACTGGGATTTGGTAACTTATTCGTTGTAATTGCCAGGATTCGAAAGTTACCACGAACCTCGAAACTCAGAAGAGGTCGAGTGAAGCACGGGTCGCAGACAAAAGGGATGATCTGTGATACCATCGATAGTCCTTACTTTTATTTTGGATCCCAAAAAGAATATCTAATCATAAATATTTCGAAAATTCCGACTGCAGCACTTTTCGTAAAATTCTCTGTTTTGTGGAAGGGCGCGTCATTTGACGGGGGTTTTAAGCCAGTTTTAGGATTGAGATTTCGAAACATTAAAAGCTAGAATTTGGATGGAAACTAATTTGGCAGGGAAAAGCAAAAAAAAAATTTCGCCTGCGGCGCTCACTTTATGTTTTCATAGCTAGTATATTGACTAGACTACAGTTGCTGCTGCTGCCGGAACGTCGCTCCATCCGTTTTCTAGAACTTCTTAGAGTCTCGGTATTTCATCAACGGCAAATGATAGAATTTGTAAGAGAAGCAGTTAAGTTTTAGCCTAAAAAACAAAAAAAAACTGATTTCGAAAATTTTCGCATGCGGCGCTCGATTTAATTTTCTATTGGCTATAATAGGTAGTAGCTATTACTGCAATCATGCCCGGCAACATATTCTCCATGTGGGCTTCGCCAAAACGCCGCCTAATAGTTGGCTTATCGTCGTTCATGCTGCCTTTTATTGTTACTCTTCCTACGTAATCGTTTCTGTTCCATAATTTAAAGCTCGAATTCTTAGTTCTAGGATTCGGTAAAAATTTTGAAAGATTCGGTAAAATTTGGCTCTGCACCCCCCACCGAAAATGCACTTGCGACGCCCCTGCGTATAGCCTAGGGGTAAATATATATACACACATCGGGAATCCATATCTGAACTGTTTTCTCACAAGATTAACCACTGACCTTCTTCTGTGTTTTAAATCTTAATAGTAAACATGTTCCGGAGTCTGGCGAAGACCGGATATCTACAAGACAAAATTGTTTGGATCAAACATTAGACTTTTGGGATCCCATCGAAACCTTTGGTCTTTTTTTTTCAGTCAGTGGATTTTTCGTGAAAAAAGTAAGTCGTTTTTTTCTTGAAAACAGTCGGTGAAAATGTCCAGCCAGTCGGTAAATACCTTGCCCCCCCCCCCCCCCCAAACATGTTGGCTAGTAAGGCCTCTGATGACAACTCTGTGTTACCGATATTCTAAACTTTAGCAAGGATCGTCATCCAGAAGGTACACACATTTAAAGTTTAACCGATAGGGCTGAGATCTGACAATCTAGTTACACATCACTTATTCACTTCGGTTTCATCGTATTAACTTATTCTTTGACTTGTGGAATGGACGCTGGAACAACATTATTAAAGTTTCCATCCGTGTAAAATTGGTCAAATTCTCGAGTTTGGTCCCAAGCTCGGTTTGGTCGTTAGAATCTGGAACCTGGATGGATTATAGTTAACTTATAACTTGTGTGTTGATGTATTTATAACCACGTAAATGTCCGCCATTTCGCCTCGAGCCAAATGGGCTCTTTATGTTGCAATAACTGCAATAAGTCTTTATGCTCCAATAACTTAATCTTGTCCAATGCTGTAGTTTCTTCTGGTATGTAATTAAGTACTATTAATTAAGATACTTGAATACCTCTCGTGATACGTAGAGGTGGAAGCCTGATTACAGTTTGGATGAATAGGCTGAGATATAACAGTCTAGTTACCCATCACTTATTCACTTAATTAGTCTTGAAATCCTATGAAAATGCGTTACTTCGTTGCTCCGCTATTCATACAATCGAATTTCAGCGAACGAACTTTTTCTTTCGGATTTGCGGTACCTCTATGTGACTTATGCCTAAAACGTCTACAACGGTAAAATATTGCTTAATGGCCTGGGAGTAAAGCAGGGTATTGCGAAATACCAAAACAATAGTTAGATTTTCAGCTCTATAACTTGCTTACAGTATTACTGAAGTAATTCCCATACTTTCTAATGGACGCCCAAACTCCTAAATATAAAAAGGAGTAGTAGGCCAATTTTGCCGTCAGGAGAAACTAGATGGCCTATTGTCGTCTCCATAAGCTGGATCATCAACTACAATACTTCTCTTCTGGTTTCCCAATACCGAAGAGATAGAATTTGCACGGAAAGAGCTTTGAAATGGTAACATAACTTAAGTAAATGGCAAACATGAGTAAATTGTAACGATCGTAACTCTTGAGGAACAAAAATGATAAGAGGGAAGAGCTAATTTTCTTATCACGGCGGCTTCTGGAACGAAGATAGTAACAAGAATCGTAACGATCGTAACTAATAATAACTTGGTACAATCTTTTGCTTCATATCCAGGGGACTACATTAGCACGGTCTTGTCCCGCTAAGTTATCTGGAACGGAGCAGCAAGGTGTTATCCGCACTCAAACATGGATGGGAGGATACTCTATATATTAACATATTAAACATTAGCACACGTGAACGGTACGCTTAACGACAGAACGGAACAGAATGCTTTGAATAATATTCCAGGTAGCGTCAATACTCTTGATGACTATCTCTCCTTGCCGATGCCAAATCTCTGGCGTCTCCGGGTATCTAAGGCGTTTCTTCTGTTTATCAGCAACGTTGACCAACAAACTACTGTTAACCGCCAGAACGTCACTGTTGATCAACAGAGGTGAATCTTCGCCACAACGCACTGTTTGAAAAATCTGGCTGATTACTCAACAAATTGACCAAAAGACTCGACCAACAACACTTTCAGTTGTTGTTGTTGTTTTCAGTTGTTGGCCACAGAGGTTTCTGTTGGTCGCTAGAACGCAATGTTGGTTAACACTGGCTCATGTTGAACCGCTAAAAAAACACCTCTAGCGAAAGAAAGGCAGAAGTGGTGTCAGAGCTGGTTCCAAAGATCGCGGTGATTGATTAACACAGGATTTGAGTTTGAGTCGTACGGACACGCTTGCTCCTTCTTCTTGAGGATCGCTGGCGTATTTTGGACTTAGTCTAATTGAGTATTGGGAACAAAATTGGCTATGTAAGTATGCCTGTCATGGACGGGAATGGTACTGTCACCAGTAACAGATAATCACAAGAACCTCCGTCTCCTCATCTTCGTAGTACGACCATGCGGTTTCGAATATATTCTCGATACCCTGCCCGATACGCAGAACATCATACTTCATTAACTCTACAAACAGTTGTATCGCAGCCCAGGAGAAGAAATTTCCTTACGAACACCGTCCGAGTCGTTCTTAACAGCCGATTGGTTGTCTATCATTGTAAGTCACGTGTGACGTGCTGCAGAGCGGTCCTCCACGCCTGCTGCAGGTTTTTCTCTGGTATGCGCAGCGGCGAAGACGGATGTAGACGGGTATCAACTCAAAAGCTCAGCAAGTACATCTAGCACCGCTCAGTTTTGTCGGGGTATCTATGGTCGCTACATGGGACCGAAGTTGGAGGTTCTATTGGATTATTTGTTCTTGCTGTCACACAACTTTTAGTCTCCCATCGTATTCGGCATTACTTCTGCTGTCGTATCACCACTCACTTGAGTCGTTCTAAAGATCGGTTCTGCTTCAAGCATTAGCAGCATCTGAACTGAAGACATACTATGCTCTGGGGTGCTGCACATAGAGATTGACTGCCACTCTCTCAAGGTTTGGGTATGGAGAGACTGAACTTACCCAATTTTGTTGATGGTTTGCTTTTTGGAGAAGAAGCTGCTGAAGTTTTTTGCCAGCCCCATGCTCAAAGGTTGTTAAATAAGATTTGGTGATTTTCAGCTCCTGTTCAGTGGCTAAAGGCTTCACGGAAGACAAATATCTAGAAAGAACACTAGCTTAAATTGTTTTAATAACAACCGCTCATGACTCCGAAGTCCGACTACTACTTTGCTCTGGAGAAAGATGGCCTATTGTTTTCTAATACGAAAAAAAAAAAATGAATACATGGCAGTTTCGTAACAGATAACACAAGGATGCATGTTTCAACAGATAACACCTAGGATGCTAGCTGTTATGTGTTTTAAACGATATGTATTGAAGTGTTATGCATAACAAGCATTACCAGCATTGCAAAACGGATACATCAGCTATGTTTTATTACAGATATATTTTTATGACGGTAAGTCTAAGAGAACACCTTCTGGCTGTTCTCTGGGAGAACAGCCAGAAGCTGTTCTCCCTACTGTTTGCTGATGATGCAGTACTATCAGGGTTGCCACATGTCGCACAATACTGCGAATTGTCACTCTATTTTATTTTTGTCACTCTTGTCCTACGTAGGACATGAAAATCACTCTATTTCAGAAAACCTTCAAATGTGTAATTTTTGCAGCAGGGATTCCGACCATAAGTGACTATTTCAAGTTTTTGGCCAAAAGTCACTCTCTAATTATTTTTGATGTGGCAACCCTGAGTACTATTAGGGGAATCGAGGGAGAAGCTACAGTAATCTAAGCTACAGCAACTGCTAGACGTGACAGAAAATTCCCTGAGGGAAAAGAAACTAACTCTGAATGTGGAAAAATCATATTCAATGGTATTTAGAAAAAAGAAGTGTACAGATGAAGTAGATGTAAGATACAGAGGAGAAAACCTACAGAGTATAGATGGATTTGTGTATTTAGGTTGTCGGATAACGTGGGATAGGGTGTGGAAAAGACATATAGCATCTGATCTGTAGTTGGAAAAGGTTGAAGTGTGTTCTGGAAGTTGCTTAGAAGTAGAGTGAAGTTGGTAGGGGCCATGGAAACAACTGCAGAAAAGTGTTTTTTATACGAAGTTGGTACCGGTTATGCATGATGGGGCAGTCATGCACAAATCCTCAATTTTTGGGCATGGTGCCCCAACGTCTGGACATGCCCGAACGTATGGGCATGGTACCCATGCGTTGGAGCACCATGCTCTGGAGTATGGGCATGGTACCCCTGTGAAATTTGGATAAACTGAGACTGGTTACATACCTAAATAGGGCCTTCTCCCTGTCCTAGATCAAAAGATACCTGATTTTACTTTCTATCCAACCTCATTTTCCAATTTACAAAATGTTAGAGCACTTCCAAGATACATAGAGTTTTTTGGAGGCCACTTCTCTTCTAGTGGGCTTATCCTATCCTTTTCCAGAAAATTGCTGCTAGGTAGCATGGATGAGGCAAGCTTTTCAATCTGTTCACTGGAGCAAACATTTCCTTTAGATTGTTTGCCTTTTATTGTATTTATTTTGAGTTATTTTTTTTTTACCTGTTTTTACTCTGACTTTTGACTTTTTGACAACATGGAAAAGGATTGAGTAACCTAGTGGCAACTACCTGTAAAAGGATAGGGTAAACCCACTGGGAAAGAAGTGGCCTCCACAAAACTCTCTGTATCTTGAAAGTGCTCTAACATTTTGGAAATTGGAAAATGAGGTTGGATAGACAGTGAAATCAGGTATCTTTAGATCTAGGACAGGAAGAAGGCCCTACTTAGGTATGTAGCCAGTGTCAGTTTAACCAAATTTCACAGGGGTACCATGCCCATACTCCAGGGCATGGTGCCGTAACGTATGGGCACCATGCCCAAAAATTGAGGATTTGTGTATGACTGTGATGGGGTGGAACTTGGGGATAGGATTAAGCAAAGAACATGGAAAGAATGAGTCAAGTTATTTCATACGTATGCTAGGGTTGAGCAAGAAATTAAAATGGATAGCATTACGAGGTGATGTACGATTACTAGCATTGAGAAGTAGAAGATTGGTGAATATGTTAAAATACTGGGAAAGGCTAGCTTCTATGCCACATAAAAGACTGGTAAGGCCAGCGTTTGAACTGTCATTAGAAGATAAGAGTAGAGGGACATGGCCTGTGCAGGTAAAGATAATTCTCGACAGTTGTGGACTCTCGTCGCTACGGAATGAGGCTGGTATGAGGGGAAGGCTAATGGTGACCAAATAGGCATTCTAGCGAAAATGTGTAAGAGAGCGACTGGAGGACCAAGAAAGGCAAGTTTGGCATGCTAAACCAACGTCTGCACGTATGCCTGGGGGGAGGAGACGTCAAAAACTTGACATTGAGGAGACAAGGCACATAAATCAAAAAATTTTTGGCTGATGGGACTGAGACAGGCGATGAAGACAAGACTAAGCCAGACTAAGAATGTGGCTTTTCTAATCGAACAATCACAAACCGGTTGAGAGTTTCCTTCAGTGATGGCACAGGAAGGTTTGGCAGGCTCTCATCATTCTGAAAAGTTCGTATGCTTTCCGACACAAACAATGATGGGACACTGAAGGACGTAGTTCCCATCTTTTGGAAAACTGAAAGCAACCTCAATGCTAACTTTTAAAATCCTTCGCGCTTTTCTGGAACAGCGTTGCCGCTATTTAAGGAAACCAACGTTGGAAGTTACAGTTGCCAGAACCAGCCAGAACCGACACTTTTGTTATTTTTTGCTCATCTTCAGTTTTTTAGTGGAGTGTTCCTTGGAACAATCCACTATTACGAGCGCTGTGGTTTTCAGTTTCCGGTTTTCACCGTATTTTGTGGAGCTCATAACCCCCCCACCCCACCCCAACCCGGTTCAGGGGCAAATGGGCACAAACTGCCCAGTGAACAATGCTCATAACTTGACCAGAACTGGACATAGGACGATGAAATTCTAAGTGTAGATCCTAGGTCTGGGAAGTTGTTTTAAAGTTGCACCTCCCCCAAAAACCCCTTTCATGGGCAACTGTGCCCAGATTGACCAGGAGTAAAGTCCGTTACCCGTGACAGGAATCAACAGGTATCAAATTGAAACTTGTTATACGTTTGTGAACATTGATTCTCTTTTTGCTTTTTGCGGGTCCCAAACTCCAGTCCCACTTGGCTCAAGGGCAATTGGGCCCAGACTGCCCATTTTTTTTTAATGTTTTTAACTTGAAAATGACTGGAAAAATGGCCATTAGAGTCCTTTGTGCTTTTGATTCATAGTGGTTGGGGATATATATGTGGAGTTGAACCACCCTCCTCCCTCCCTAAATACAAATTTGGATGGGTCCCGACCCCCCCCCCCCTCTACCGTTCATGGGCAGCTGGGCCCAGATTTGCCATGAGTTAAGTGCGCCTGTGACAGGTCTCAAGTTCAACTTTTGTATATTTGGGGAGTTATATCTATGGATGACTATGGATGGGGTTTTTACTTTAACAACAGTAAATAAGACGACGCGACGTACTTCTTTTATGAACAGATGGAAACTAGACTCTTCTGTCATGATCGATGATACATGAGCCGTTCTTAATGAACTGTGACAAAGGGGGTATTAGGCTGCTACGATTTGATTTATTGCACTCGTTATTACCTTGCTAATGGAGAAGAGGTTTAAAGGGTCGGACTGCCTGTCAGACCATCGTTGCTGATCTGACAGTTAGTCGAATTCGTGCAAGATCTTCAACATTTCTTTGGATTTCTGCTTGCGGTTTGTCTACATTTAAAGTGGGATGATTACGAATTAGGTTATTTCAATACTTGTTTAGTTACTGGGGATAAGAAATGTCTTGGTTCTAAAGCTGTTTGTATATAAAATGTGATAAACATTTTACTTTTACACTCCACGTCTGAGCGCTTGCGCACTTGCCTGGAGTTTCTGGACGTTCTGTCCTAAGCCGGCAGAAATAGAGGTATACCTACCTAAATGCGAACAGTGCAACTTTTGACTGAATGGTAGAATTAACATCCAAGGTACCTATTCTGGTGTTTTCAGAGGCCTTTTAATTACTTAATCATAGTCAACTTTAATCACAAAAAGTGCATGAAAATAGCAAAGTCCAAAGTATAGTGGCTCTTCTTGACAAAAGTGAGCTTATTTTCATCATACTGCAGTCAGGGGGGGTTCGAAGGGCGAAGAGCCGAGGATTTCAAAATATACGAGTGGCTAAAAACACAGCACCTCCAGGCTACAACACCTATTAAGCATTGTCCTAATAGGTGTAATAAGGTGTGTTACCGCGTATAAGACTTATTACAGATTCATCTTTTCCTCGGAGCGCGCTGTAATAAGGTGAATAAGGAGAATAGACTAGCGTTCTATTCTGGCTTATGCAGGGCCAATCAGATCGCTTGGTTGGTTCCGCCAGTGGGCCGAGAAGAGGAGCAGCGTCGTCAGGGTTGCCAAAGAAAGCACAACAGTTCTACTTTGTTGGAAGCTAAAGAAACAACTTTTCTTAACAAAAACACGTTTTTGTTCTATTACGACGGCTTTTCGTCAGTTCGAGGATCAATGCTGTCCATAATAGCTTTTTTACAGTATAGTTTGCGTTGTATTGTACTCGTGTACTTCAAGTAGTACCAAGAACCTTTTCGGATATTTTTAGATCTCGAAAAATTGTATTACCTTGGCAACACCGGAAGCCGCATTGATAAGAACCTCTTGGGTTGTATTTGAACAGGCGTGTGTATGAAGACATCGCGTATAGCGCTATTCACCTTATTACACCTTAAAGCATTGTCCTAATAGGTGTAATAAGGTGAATAGCGCTATACGCGATGTTTACGGCTTAATACACGCACCTGTTCAAATACAACCCAAGAGGCTCTTATCAACGCGGCTTCCGGTGTTGCCAAGGTAATAAAATTTTTCGAGCTCTAAAAATATCCGAAAAGGTTCTTGGTACTACTTGAAGTACACGAGTAAAATATAACGCAAACTATACTGTAAAAAAGCTATTAAAATAACGGATGGACAGCATTGGTCCTCGAACTGATGAAAAGCCGTCGTAATAGAACAAAAACTTGTTTTTGTTAAGAAAAGTTGTTTCTTTAGCTTCCAACAAAGTAAAACTGTTGTGCTTTCTTTGGCAACCCTGACGACGCTGCGCCTCTCCTCGGCCCGCTGGCGAACCAACCAAGCGATCTGATTGGCCCTGCATAAGCCAGAATAGAACGCTAGTCTATTCTCGTTATTCACCTTATTACAGCGCGCTCCGAGGAAAAGAGGAATCTGTAATAAGTCTTATACGCGGTAATACACCTTAGTACACCAATTAGGACAATGCTTTAGGACAATGCTTTATTACAGCGCGCTCCGAGGAAAAGAGAAATCTGTAATAAGTCTTATACGCGGTATTACACCTTATTACACCTATTAGGACAATGCTTTACTAACAACAAAACCAAAGTCGATCAAAATGCAGAACAAACTGTTTCCTGCCGTCGCTCCAATTGTGCAGCAAAAACAGCAGCCGTGTCAAAAATTAAATCTCAGGACTAGTTTTTTCATTATTGTGGTATTTGAAGATAATTTACTTTAATAAGATATTTATAGTCGGTAGAAGTTTCAGTTATTTGAACCGAAGTTGGACCAGAAGATTGACAGCCTGACGAGGACCCTTGCCAAGAAGGGCCGAAATATCGCTGACGAAGAATCGTAGCTGACGTATCCGTTGTAAACATTGTTTGAATAAATGTTTCAAAGTCAGCTTGGGCTCAAAGAACATTCAATTTCTAATAATTTCCAACTAGAGTATGTCCATAATCTAAAAAGTAACTTTTTGGGGCGATTTGGCAGCCAAGTCTTCTAACAATTTGACACTGGCAACTGGCAACCGGCAACACTGCAATCGGATAAATAAACTAATAGCTTGTTCAGACGGGACTGAAATAAGCGCGTAAACAGCGGCTGATCTGTTCAGACGACAGATCACTGTTTGGGGTTGACGGGAGAATTAAAAAGAAAAACCTAATTCCGAAAATTCTTTTTGTTTGTAACAAAATATATAAAATTAACACAAACATCTTGTGAGTTTGTCAAAGTCAAATGTAGTTGATTTGTAGTCTTTAGAGTAGATAAAAGCCACAAATCGAATATTGACAGATTTTAGGCGAATCGGTAAATTTCAAGTTAAAAAGCAAATAAATTAATTTACGTATTTTTGTTTTTAAAACTGAACATCAAATATAACTAATAGTAAATATAAATAATACAAGAAGACAATGCAATCATTTAGTGTTGTTCAGTCACTTTTCAGTGAAGGTTGAATGGGAAAATTATTCAAATTATCGTTTTATCTAAGAAAAACATTGAAAAAGTATCAGACATAAACAGAACATACGCTATTGAAATTAGAAAATTATTCTACCTTTTTTTCGAAATCATCCTTGTATGCTCAATGTAAACATCATGTTATGTTCACATTGCTCTGACAGAATTTGAACTGGATTGACCTAAACCTCGCCAAGCTTGACTACTTCCCCTAATTACAGTCTGTTTACTGTCCCTAGAGTCATAAAAGGTCACATTCCAAAGGATTTAGTTTATCCCGACCGATGACCGCGACGAAAATAAGCGCCTATTTGGAAAATCAGCGGCTGATTTTTGGAATTTTTTCAACCGCTATTTACGCGCGTAAATCAGCCGCTGATCGAGAATCGGCCGCTGTTTCAGCCCCGTGTGAACAAGCTCTAAAGCCTGGGCCAAAATAGAAATATATCTTTGTGGCTTGTGCAGAGATGGCTGCCCCTGAAGGAGCTGCTTTTGACAATTTTTATGATGAAGTAAGTAGAAACTGGCCTTGGATAAGATATCCAGTGATTCAAGCATTATTAATTATATTATAGCAACAAACCGAAAGGGACAATCCTGTGGTGGCCAGCCTAAGGCCTTTTTCTTGGACACAGTTGTGGGCCCCACATTTCTCAGTGTTTGTTGCCTAAACACGATTTTGTACCACACATTCGAGCCACTAGTTGAAACTCGCGGAAACCTCGTTTTGTCTATTCTTTTGGAGGTAATTTCAAATGTCTGAAAATAAAAACAAAATTCAAGTACAATCTCAATAAGTTGAACTCTCAGCTTATTTCCTTACCATTCTGTACAAAAAGTATCCTCAGTTTGAAGTCTATATGCTTGAAAAAGTAGTTAATTTAATTGTTTAGACACTATTTTGCTGCTTAATTTGAATTTCCCGCCAGAATTTAGCCACAAAATCGACAATCACCTCACCAGTTGTTTGTCGAACTTGAGGCACAGAAATCCTGTTGGTCGCGGAAACACACTTGTGGGCCGCAAGAAAGACTGCCGAAACCCTCTTTTCGAGCCACAGGGGGGAGCACTGAAAAATGCCTCTAGGCTGTGGCTACAAATGGTTGACAGACTGTTGACTGTTGGTCACTGTAGGCTTGCCTAGACTAATGCCTGATTTTTCAATTGGTTAAGCATATAGGCTTGAAAAAAAAAATTTGTGAGCCTACCATGACCAGGCCATGGCACAATGCAACCAGGTTTTGAGGCTCAGTCAATTTGACAGACAACTTGCAAGTGTTCTGAAGTGTTCAAAAACTGACACTTAATTGTTCGAAATGAAACATTTTTATTGTCAAATGGGAATTCTCATTCATTCATTAGTTGCGTTTTTGCTTGCCTTGGACTTTGACCTTAGCAGTTGGCCGTTTTCCTTATAAGGCGTTTTTCAGTCCTTAGCCCTTAGACTTTGGCCTTGGGGTTCGTAACACAAAAACGCCTTATAAGCAACTCCCAAGTAGCTTTGGCAAAAGCTTTAGTCACTGTGCACTGACCCATGTTTGAAACAAATTAAAATTGCATTCAACCCTTTTTTCCAAGGAATCTGACATTTGAAACGGCCCAATTTTTGTGGGCTCTCCTGTACAACATAGAACACAAAATCAAAAGTGCTTACATCTCACAGTAAAGAGTTTATTTGTGTACTTCGGTACTTCCAAAAACTTCTCTTCTTCCATTCCTTCAGTCTAGTACACTAGCCCCTTTTCAGGCACGGTGCTCAAACGTCTAGCACCATGCTTGGGTGCTAGACGTTCAAGCACTGTACCTTGGATTTCATGTATGGTGCATGGATTTCAGTATACAGTGCATACATCAAAAACACAGTTTCTGTCATAACAACTGAGCACCAGCTCGGACAGGGCTGAAATTACTACCATGAATTAAAGAAATCAAAGACAATCCTTTATATATTTTTCCCAATAAAAACAAAAGGGCTTGGCTGATGACGGATGTGAAAAACCTCATTCCTTTTCTACATAGTCAAGGGTTTTGCATGCAAAGTGTCCGGTGTCTCAGCTTTTTATACCTAGCAGCCAACCAGAATATTGGCTCTTGGGGAATAGATAGGGAAAATACATGGAAATTAGATAGGGTGCTGTTAGGTTTTTCATCTCCATCAACATTAGAGCCCTTTTGTTTTTGTTGTGAAAAATATATAAAAGATTGTCTTTGATTTCTCTAATCCATAGTAGTAATTTCAGGCCTGTCCGAGCAGGTGCTCAGTTGTGATGACAGAAACTGTGTTTTTTCTGTATGCACTGTATACTGAAATCGATGCACCATACATGAAATCCAAGGAACAGTGCTTGAACGTCTAGCACCCAGGCATGGTGCTAGACGTTTGAGCACTGTGCCTGAAATGGGGCTAGTGTACTAGACTGCATTCCTCCCGCCATTTCCAGATCCAATTTCAGATGCAAAAAAATACAGGTTTCCAATGGAGCTATTAGATTTTCTATCTGACTAGTACCTACAGGCCAAGGCCAGAGGAAAAAAGCGAAGAGGAGCCCGTTGACCGTTGGCCGCTGGCTTTGGACTTTTTCCTTTGACCGTGTAGCAAAAACACCTAATTAGCAAAAGGGCTAAAGCCAAAGAAGTGTAAAAACACCTTATAAGCAAAACGGCGTTCCGCAGGCATGGTCCAAGGCGAGCAAAAACGCAACTATTCATTTATTTGTACTACATAGACTACATAACAAAAATATAATGCGATAAACAAGACCCCCTGAAGCTATCTTGTTTCTCTCTCAGAAACTTTATCAAAAACTTTTCTTTCACCAATAGAGAGCGTTCAGACCATCACTCAGCAGACACCTCAATCCATATTTCTATTCCTTGCAGCTATTTGATTCATTCAACCCAGCAAATAGAGAAGGAGGAGTCTAAAGAATTTGAAGAATTTATATGAACATAACTTTTTCAACTTACTTTGGTGCAATAAAGATTGTGGAAACCTGAGTTGTATTTTATTTGAAGTTCATAGTACAGCGGACTGTTTGTTGTCATTTTATTCACCAGTAGGCCATACGCTGGGAAGGCGCAGGGTGCCCGCTGCCAAATAAGTTGTTTTATTTGCCAGCGGGCCACCCGATGAGTGGGAATGAAACATCTATTTACAGTTTGACATCTGCTCCTGCTGTATGATGAACTTCAAATAAAATGCAACTCTGGCCAAAACAGTCAGCTGTTCACTGATATCAAGTTTGCTATTTTGCCTTTCAATTTGAACACTATTGTTCTAAACTAAGTTATATTGGAATTCCATACAAACCTGATGTCACACCCATTTGATCTATTTTACTTCAGAAAATGAAAAACTGTAGTTTATTCCTATCAGCTATCGTGAATATATATTTATATATAGAGCCATGCAGCCAGCAAGGCACCAGTTGTGTTTACATTTATAAAATGACCTAGGGACAATCAAATCCCATGTTGGGTCCTCTATCACTCGACGTCACTATGTATGTCACAACTGTATGGAATCTGGTACAGTTTTGTCGACAACACACTATTGGACAAATTGAGAGCGGTGTTAAAATAAGCAAACAAGCACAGAAATAAGCAAACAAGCACAGAACTACTGTATGTGGTACATACTTTTGTTTCCGTGACAAATACTAAGAGATGTGTAGCACCAAAATTTGCCACAGAAAAATGCCTTATTCCAAATGCTGGGCAATCCAGAACAGTCTGTGCGAAATGTCAGCTGTGTTATACCAAACATTGATTATGCAGAAGCTATACCAAGTACTGGGTATAATTACCATTCGGCAAATCCCGCAAAGCCTTCCCAGTTCTGTCGTTCATGGTAGACCACAACCACATAGCCTACCTAGAGAGAGTAATATAAGCCAATTCCAGAAATATCATGAAGTCTGTTTCTGGTTTGTATTTTGCCTTTCAGGGTTCGTCAGTTTTCAACTTGATGATATACTGAATTATTTCTAGAATTGACTACTGAATTTGGAAAATTTTCAAAAACCAGCTAAATTTTTCAGTCAGTTGTAGGCCTACTTGTAGAAAATTTTGAATAATTCAGAATAAGTCACTGGACACAAGTAGGCAGCAGGGCATCACATATGGTGGAGAGGGGGAGGTGCCCCCCCCCCCGAACGATGTTGGCTATTCTGTAAAAAATAGCCGAGACTGCGCGAAACGGTCGTCGGTTGTAAAATAGTAGATTTTGTTCTTAAAAACCATACATTTTTCTTAAAATCACCCAAGTTTTGTCAAAACATTATTTTTTTTCTTAAGTACAGTAGTTTTTCTGCCAAAATAGTCGGTAAAAATGACCA
This sequence comes from Branchinecta lynchi, assembly GCA_023053575.1. NCBI lineage: Eukaryota > Metazoa > Arthropoda > Branchiopoda > Anostraca > Branchinectidae > Branchinecta > Branchinecta lynchi. The sequence goes on along the minus strand of JAKZAP010000005.1, from coordinate 24,180,403 downwards.
CCCAGTCGTTAAATACCTGCCCCCCCCCCCCTCTCTAACATTTTGGCTAGTTACGCCTCTGGTGGGCAGGATTGCTAAAGAAGATTATTCTTACCAATAAACTTTTTACTTTTAGCAGCTGACCTGATTCGAAAGATGAAGTTCTTTGCACCATCAGACTGACTCAATTATTCTGCCTCATCAGTTCTTGTTTTTGTCCAGCCAGAGTGATTGGAGACAAGCCTGTGAGCTGGAATTCTTGCTTTAACCTCTTGAAGGGAGGGAATGATTTGTTGAATTGCAAATAAAATGAGAAAAGGTCTATTTCTACTTGTCCTGGATGTAAAAACTGATCTTAATTTCCAGCTTAAAGAAGTCGAGAAACGGGATTCTGTCCTCACTCCTAAACAACAAATCGATAGGCTGTTGAGGCCAGGAGCAACATACAGGAACTTAAACCCATTTGAAGTTATGCAGATTGAACCAGAGGTTACCATAGAGGGAATCAAGAAACAGTACAGAAGGGTGAGTTATTTTCTTGCAGGCTAATAAACTTTGGATTATGGATTAGTCTGAAATACGTAACGAATCACAGAATTCTACCACCGGTGGTAACACTACCCGTAGAGGGCTTACGGTTGATCTGTTGACTTTAGTGTAGATCTTTGTTGGGATTTTCAGAAATGTGTGAACAGGTCACCGGTTTTTGGCGCTACTTGTATTAGGCAATAAGCAGGTGGCTAGAAAATGTCCTTTTCTGTTTACCTGTCTATAAATTTTGTTGGGGAAGTCAGTGACAGCTTATCATATAAAATTTTCGACCTTAGCGATATTCCGTCTGAAACCTTCGTTTATGGTTTCCGAAGAGCATAAAATGAAATTGTCAGTTTAAGCACACAGATTTTATAATGTAACTCTGGGTCTTGTGATAAGGATATGGACAACACATTTTGCTCAAGCATGTGCTCGGTAATAGGAAGTGCTATTGCGATTGTGGTTAGGAAACAAACTATATGAAAGAGAGAAATATAGTAACTCAAAAAGAAAAACGGGAGCTGACGTAATTGCAGCATGCATTCATACATATTTCTACAAGAACCTGTAATGATAAGAACCTGTATCTTTAGCTAATGCAAGAGCAGAAATCTGCCATCGTATTCCGTAAATATTGAACGGATGCTGATCCGATAGTCTGGACTGAATATCACCCTCTTGATAGTGTTATGAGCGTTGACGATATAATGCAGAAGTGATCTGGATATGGTATGGATGAAAGGAGTTCCGTCGACAACACGAAAATACCGTTATTGGGCGGATAGAGTTTTCTTTAACTGATGTTCTTATTTATTTATTTATTATTACATTTGATAGTAAGCTTTTAGCTTGTTGCCATTACTACACAGGCACAAAATGATTACATACGCTTGACACACAGATATTGACACACTACAAAAGTAAACAAATTATCAAACTACAAAAGTAACTGAGTAAAATGGGGTGTCGACTATACCATGCTTAAAGCACAATGGACACTTCTAATGCTTTACTTTGTATTAATTGCTTCACAAATAAACATTTCTTACTTCCTTTAGAAGGCGCTACGGAAATCGGCCGTTTTCTTGTTATCCCTTGTCTTTACCTCTCTGGCATTTCGGCGATCCAAATCTTAGGAGCTGGGGTATCGTGGCAGGAAATTCAAAAACTCCCAGCAATGCTTGATATAAAAGGATGTATTTGAGATGTCACCAAAGTCAAGCCGCAGGTGCAGTTTACCTGATTGTTCTAGTGTTTCATCAGAAGTTCCATGGCTTAAAGTGCCTATTTAAAGTTTTTCTTTGTGGAATAGTGTTCTGAAGCTTGATTAGCTTGCTTTATAAAATGTACCAGAATATTCAATAAGCTTATAAAAAATAACGTAGCTACAAAAATCATTCAAAAACAAATAACCTATTCAAGTCTGAATTATACAAGCTGATTATGCATACAGTAATGATCTACTAAGTATTATAAGAAACATCACTTTTATCTTTGTCCAAGCTAGTAAATTGAGCATGTACTGGCCCAAAGAATTACGCTTTGAAATATCACAGAGAGGAAACAGTTGAAAAAGCTGCTGATCTAGGGGGTAAGCATTGCTCCTAGGTTGTTACAGAGTGGGATTGGGGTAGTTTGATGTTCCCATTGAACTTTAAACATTTGTACACTACCTGAATCTACTATGGTACATCTACTGGTAAACTATTCCACAGTTTAGTTACCCTATTAACAGATGAGCACTGACCAATTTGTTTTCGTGGTTTCTGAGGGTACAGTTTATAATGGTATTGTCAAGTTGTGTGATAGGGACTGATCTTAAAAAATGAATTGGTGTCAAGATCATCTACTCCTTTAATAATCCGAAATACGTTAACGATGTCACTGCGACGCCTTCGGAGTTTCAACTGAAATCTAGTAAGCCGCTGCACTGTAAAAAGTTTCACTGAATAAGGATGCAGTATTCGCTACTGGGATTAATCTTATCTCTACTGGGATAAGATTAATCCGAATTTGGGGTAATCTTATCTCAATAAAGATAAGATTAATCCCAGTAGTAAATACTGCAAGATTTTTTTTACAGTGTGGTGCATATGGATGGTGGTGAAGGTATGGGATTAGATTAATCTGGTCGCCCTTCTCTGGACTTTTCTTCTCTATATTCATCAGTCACATTTAAAGGAAACCAGACTGAAGTGTTGTATTCAACGATAGGACGCACCAGGGATTTGTATAGCAATACAAAATTCCAGAGATTGAACTTAATAAAACTTCTTTTTGGAGTTAACAGACGATAATCTGCATTTTTCACAACTTCCGAAACGTGCTTTTCAAACTTTAACTGAGTATCGAAACAAACACAGAGGTCACGCACCGTTTCTTGTGAAGGGATCCTTAAACGAGACAAAACATAAGTATAACTAGACCTACGTTGCCCGGGCAACGTGAAGTGTTGCGGCAACCTTTGTCCGGCTTCGCCGGCTAAAGTGTTGCGAGAGCAACACTTTGGTTTTGTTTCTTCGCTGTCGGTTAAATGCTGAAATTGTCAACTTATCGAAGCTTTTAAAACGGTATGTTCTAAAAAGAATAATCACATAATCAAAAGCTGTTCTTTAGCGTTGTAAAACCAACAACAAAACAATATCGAAAGAAGGCTATCCGTAACGTTTCAGGATTAAAATACCACAGATGACACTATTAATTATTACAAAACTACCTTATTGTTTTACATTACCGTATCGTTTGTACCCGTTGCGTACACAGTTAATCCTAGGTTATAGCGATAGACCATCGATACAAAATTTCTTACTGTCATATTTACAGAAATTGTGCACCAATTTTCAAAAATTTCTAGCCCCTCGTGAACCGATCTTACTTACAAGTCCGTCTCCCGTGATTGACATCAAATTCACCGGAAACAAATAATGGATACACCAGCTATCAAAAGTTGCAAACCCCTCATCGCTGAAGATGATTATAGCATAAAAGCCGATTATTACTTACAAGTCCCATGCATGTCTTACAATTGGGAACAAAATTGTTCTTACCATCGAATACACCTGAGACAAATAACAGGTATACCAACTAGCAAAAGCTGCAAACTCCTCGTTGCCGAAGATGATTATGAGCTAACAGTCGACTCTTGCTTACAATCGACTGTTGCTTACAAGTCCCTTACATGTCTCACAACTGGTATCGCCTATTTTTGGTTTCAGTGTGTACCTTACTCCTGAAGTTGTCAACCCCTTGAAACTTTCAAACTGGTTTATCTCATGAAGGATTTTTGTTCAAAAAAATGGATGGCATATATTTTGATCAGCTCTTCAAGGGCTATCGATTGCCCTAACCACAACAAAAGCATATCGGAAAAAGGGACTAAATTGACTTTGCAGTCAGTTGAACTTTATCCTTTTCAATCGTAGACATCGTGACGGATGAAAACTTGGAATAATATCCTATATAATCTAGTTGGTATTATAAAGCTATCCGTAACTTTTTAGGATTAAAATACCATAGATGACACTATTAATTATTACGAAACTACCTTGTTTTACATTACAGTATCGTTTTTACCCGTTGCGTTAACAGTAAATCCTAGGCTACAGCGATAGACCAACGATACAAACTTTCTTACCGTCAGATTTATATAAATCGAATACAATGTGCAACAATTTGCACCAATTTCTAGCCCCTCGTGCACCGATTCTACTGACAAGTCCCTTTCCCGTGATAGACATCAAGTTCACCGGATAAAAATAATAGGTACACCGACTAGCAGAAGTTGCAAACCCCTCATCGCTGAAGATTTGTGAAGCATAACAGCCGATTATTACTTACAAGTCCCTTGCATGTTTTACATTTGGGAACCAAATTGTTCATCAAATGACAGGTACGCCAACTAGCGAGAGCTGCAAACCCCTCATTGCCGAAGATGATTATGAGCTAACAGTCGCCTGTCGCGTACAAGTCCCCTAAATGTCTCACAACTGGTATCGCCTATTTTTGGTTTCAGTGTGTACCTTACTACTGAAGTTGTCAACCCCTTGAAACTTTCAAACTGGTGTATCTCATAAAGGAATTTTATTACCAAAAAATGGATGTCATATACTTTGATCAGCTCATCAGCGGCTATCGATTGACGTCGAAGTTGAACTTTATCCTTTTCAATCGTAGATATCGTGACGGATGAAAACTTGGAACAATATCTTATATAATCTAGTTGATATTATAAAGCTATCCGTAACTTCTTTTCAGGATTAAAATACCATAGATGACACTATTAATTATTACAAAATTACCTTATTGTTTTACATTACCGTATCGTTTGTACCCGTTGCGTAAACAGTTAATCCTAGGTAATAGCGATAGACCATCGATACAAACTTTCTTACTGTCATATTTACAGAAATCGAATACAATGTGCACCAATTTTCAAAAATTTCTAGCCCCTCGTGAACCGATTCTTACTTACAAGTCCGTCTCCCGTGATTGACATCAAATTCACCGGAAACAAATAATGGATATACCAGCTATCAAAAGTTGCAAGCCCCTCATCGCTGAAGATGATTATAGCATAAGCTTTTTAAACGGGATGTTCTAAAAAAATTAATCATATGATCAAAAGGTATTCTTCAGCGTTGTAAAAACAACAACAAAATAATATAGGAAGAAGGGACTAAATTAACTTTGCAGTCAGTTGTACTTTATCCTTTTCAATCGTAGACATCGTGACGGATGAAAACTTGGAACAATATCTTATATAATCTAGTTGGTAATAGAAAGCTATCCGTAACTTTTCAGGATTAAAATACCATAGATGACACTATTAATTATTATGAAACTACCTCATTGCTTTACATTTTCGTTTGTATCCGTTGTGTAAACAGTTAATCCTCGGTTACATTGATAGACCATCGACACAAACTTTCTTACCGTCAGATTTATAGAAATCGAATACAATGTGCACCCATTTGCAAAAATTCCTAGCCCCTCGTGAACCGATTCCTACTTACAAGTCCCTCTCCCGTGATATACATTAAGTTAACCGGAAACAAATAATGGGTACACTAGCTAGCAAAAGCTGCAAACCCATCATCGCAGAAGATGATTGTAGCATAACAGCCGATTATTACTTACAAGTCCCTTGCATATCTTACCATTGGGAACCAAATTGTTCTTACCATCGGATACACCGGAAACAAATAACACGTATACCAACTAGCAAAAGCTGCAAACCCCTCATTACCGAAGATGATTATGGGCTAACAGTCGACTGTTGCTAAAAAGTCCCCTATATGTATCATAACTGGTATCAGTGGTATCGCCTATTTTTGGTTTCAATGTACCTTACTATGAAGTTGTCAACCCCTTTGAAATTTTCAAACTGGTGTATCTCATGAAGGAATTTTTGTACCAAAAAATGGATGGCAGATACTTTGATCAGCTTATCAATGGCTATCGATTGCCGTCGAACAAAAAATTCTATCTGTCTTAGTTCAAAAGTTGACTTTTTTGCCGTAGGCCAACTTTCTAACGTCACGACTTAGAAAGGAGCAAAGGATAAGCTCTAGTTTCTTTAGCAATGAGAGAACTTTTAAAGTTTAAGAGGCACATCTGATACCGTTACTCTACCACAAACCAAAGTGCAAAAAAAAAAAATTATAAACTCAGCTGAAATCGTCGCAGACATGGACAGAAACAATAGATGGCAGCACTTTCGGACCCCTGGGAAAAAGCCACTTTTTTGTCTCTGTAGATTTTTCTATTTATCACTCAAAGAAGATATGTTGGCTGTGGGGCCGGGTAACTGCCGCATATATTTAACACTTATAGATTTTAGTCCATCTTCAATTTGAAACTGGTGCCTGCCTGCTTGCGTGCTAGAACGGAGCTTTCCACTCGAAAGCAGAAACATCTTTTGATGAAACGAAAGGTTCGCTACACAACTTCAGATAGTCCTCTCTGACATAGGCTATACAACTCCACTTCACTTCGCAAACCGTAGGCTCTGGCTCGAGGACAAGCAAAAACCATCCTTATTGGCCCCAGGCAAGAGTTCTACGGAGCTTTCCAAAATGTAATGTAATATTCATCAATCCGGCCTAAGGTCCACACTTTCCGTAAAAACCGCACAGGTTAGACCCTTCTCAGTTACCAGGAATAAAATGAAATCGGAGTCATAGGAAAAAAAAAAAAAAAAAAAAAAAAAACGAGGACAAAACCAAAGTGTTGCTCTCGCAACACAAATAGGCTTTGATTCACGACCACAATGAAGAACAACACACTTAGATGGGTTTACAAACATAGAGCTAAATCCGCACCACTGGATTAAAGAATCAAGATCTTCTTGCAAAATCGGCGTATCAGTATGATCTTGCACTGGCAAATACAGTTTTACGTCGTCAGCAAACATTCTAACAGAGGAATGTTTAATAGACGAGGGAAGATGGTTTATAAACAAACACAATAAAATTGGTCGAAGGCAACTTCCCTGGGGTACACCACTTAATATATTAACGGTGTCGACTAAACTTTAGCCGATTATTTACGGGTCGTGACGTCACAGGAAAAGTCTATATTTTCCATTTAACAGAACTGATTGTCCCTAGAACGGTTTATAAGTGTAAACGCGTCCGGCGCCTTGCCGGCCGCTATGCTATATATATAGATACATATATATATTCTGCAACATTAATTTAATCGAATTTTCCTATTTCTTTCGAACGTCATGAAAACGTCGCGGGCCGTAGATAATCGGCTCAAGTTTAGTCAATACCACATCAGCTGGGGACGACATCTTGTCTCCGACCACAACTTGTTCAGTTTTCCCACGCAGGTAATCAGCGATATAAATGAAAGTGTCTTCTTATCCTGCATTTTTTTTTCAGCTCTCTATTTTGGTCCATCCTGACAAGAACCAAGATGATATAGAAAGAGCACAGCAAGCTTTCGAAAGTAAGGAAACTTTTTAATTTAAAAATTCCTCGAGCCTAAGCTGAATTTGAACATATTTATTATTATTATTTATTTATCTAAACCCATCAACTGGCCGAGGCCAAACAAGACGGAGTATAAAAAAAAAAAAAAAAATAAAGGAATAGATAAACACAGTAGAGTGAAGCACAAACCGTTTCAAGGGGCTCCGCATTAGTAGTTCGTAGACTTTTTTATAATATAATTATTAATATTAAATGAAACATGCCCGGTGAAAAAGATTAGTCTGAGACGTTATTAATCCCCAAATAAGCCGTGGATAACGGAAGGCATACTACGATCTATTAAGTTTAAAAACCAGTTATTCAGGAGGCAACTTAACTGTCCGACTGATGAAAATACATCTGAATTTAAAAGGTACAAAAATCAACTGTCAAAAATTCTTCGTTTGGAAAAAAGTAATTATTATAAACGAGAGTTTGATAAAGTTCGTTTGTCTCCGAAAAAGACTTGGTCACTGATTAACGAATGCCTTGGTAAAAGGAAGGACCAAAGTCTTCCAGATGAGATGTGCATGCCTGAAAACCAAGAACCTATTAATGATAAGAAGGAAATAGCAGATGCCCTGAACTTTGAAATACTGAAGTTTTGCTAAAATAGGGGAAAAAACTGCAGAGTCCGTTGCTTCATCGAGGTCAAGTTGTCAAAATAAAAATGATTTTAGAAAATTCCTTCCGCCATCACATGATAAGACAATATTTTTAACACCGGTTTCTGAACAAGAATTAAAGAATGTAGTTACTCTTTTGAAAAATGGTCAGTCTGAGGGTGTTGATGGATCATCGACATTTCTGTTAAAAGAAATCTTCCCCGAAATCTCGCGCATTTTATGTCACATAATAAACCTGTCATTTAAAAACGGGACGTTTCCTTCGTCATTAAAAGATTCAAGAATATTGGCTCTTTACAAAGGAGGAGAGAAAACAAATCCGTCGAATTATCGGCCAATATCAATTCTGTCGGCTTTTTCTAAAATAATTGAACGTTGTCTGTATAATAGAATAGTGCGTTTTTTAGAACATTTTGAAATGATAAATCAGCTACAGTTCGGATTTCGCAAATATCATTCTACCGATCATGCGGTCCTGTTACTAACACAGTATGTCCATGACATTCTTGACCGGGGTGAAATTCCAGCTTCTATTTTTCTTGACATTAAAAAAGCTTTTGATACGATATCTCATGATATTTTAATGCATAAGTTGGATCATTACGGTATAAGAGGGCCAGCAAAATCCCTAATAGCATCTTATATTAAGGACCGTTCTCAATATGTTGATGGAGGTGATGTTTCATCCGAAACGACTCGACAATCTAATACCGCTGGTGTCCCGCAAGGCTCAATACTTGGTCCCTTACTTTTTTTAATTTATGTTAACGACCTGAATAATTCCATGAGAATATTTGGTTTAAACTTGCAATTTGCGGATGACACTGCATGCAAAGACGTCTTTGACTGCATGTACTGTGTCAGGGAAAGATATGGATGGTTTGAAACTTGTATTAGAAGAAGCTTTCAACCATCTTCTATTGTGGCTTGAGGCAAATAACCTAGCTCTTAACGCTGATAAAACAAAATTCGTGGTTTTCTCTCGATGTAATGCTGCTGATCCTGAGTTTCAACTAATTGAGTCAAGTGATTTTAAAATAAAGATTTCACGAGCAGCAGTTATGCGATACCTTGGAGGCCTCCTTGACTATAATCTATCATGGAAGCCTCACATATCAAATTTGCGTATGAAGTTGGGGAGAAATATAGGGATAATGCGAAGACTCAAGTCATCCCTTCCCCTTGAAGCAATGCGATCACTTTATTATGCACTTATTCATTCCCATTTAATGTTTTCATCACTTGTATACCTTCACACATTTAGTTCTCATATTGCGCCACTTCAAAGACAACAGAACAAAGCATTGCGGGTCCTTAAGAGTTACCTGCCTTCCCCTAAATTATATCCAGAGAAGTCGTCAACAGATTCTCTTTATTGCTTTCTTAATATCCTTCCTTTAAGACATTTTGTGACTGTTGAATCTATCCTCTTCAAACTGAAGTATGACCGTGGTCTGCTTCCCTCGTTTTTTCGCTCCTCGAACCTTTTCCCGCTTAAAACTATTAGACATGGACACCTAACTAGAAATTTTAATAAACTGTATCAGCCAAGAATTATAACTGAAAGATCGAAATTTTCGCTTCGAAACTCAGTAATTCGGAATTGGAATATTTATACTTCTAATTTGGACGTTTCACAGTCAATTCAAACAACCAAACGTAAACTTAAATTTATGTTGTTATATTGAGAATTTTTTTCGCGTTGTTGTTAGTTAATGCGGATTGCCTTTGGGAGGTTAAGTTTGTTCTCATTTTATCTGGTTTTGAAGATACTGAACCTGGGGGGTGTGAATACTCAGTCCAGGATCCTTCCTTGGACTGAGATCACTTTTCCTCGGTTCTTGGTATCTTTTAGTTTTATTTGTATTGTTTGTTTCGCTGGACGTGTCAAGGAGTGGTGTTGGGGACCGGGTACTGACGGGGGAATACGCATATTTCCATTTGTATGAATGGCATGTAGCGAAGTATAAATGCTGTATTTATTTGAAGAAGTCTCTCCATCCCGTGTATTACGAATTTGTCTTCTCAGCCGGGCTCTGGACATTTTGTTATTTAGTTTGTAATTAAAAAGAACCTGAACCTGAACTTCGTAAACTCAGTCATTTTCGGACAGAGTAGGCTGTAAGCAGGGTGTTTGGCACTCCCACAATGGGCGCACTTCACAGAGATTGAGGGGCACGGGCTCTCACGGCTGGATTCGTGGCTCCCACCACACTTAGAGCATTTGAAGTTGTTCTTGCAGTCAGACATCTTTGTGCTAATGTGTTTAATTTATTTTTATTTACTCCGCTTTTTCAAAATGGCAGGTTGTAAATAAATTACTTACTTACTTACTTATATATTCAAATAATGCATATAACGGATAAGTCAGCTACGATGCTGTAGCAGCGATATTTCGGCCCTTCTTGGCATCTGTTCACTGTTCACAAGCGGTGCACTAATGAGGCGAGTGCAGCAGCACAACGTACCAGTCTACAATTACGGTTCAGCGGATTTGACCGTTTGCAGTTCAAAACTTGAATTTGATGGGGCAGATTTAAAAAAAAATAAGGTTCAAAGGAAAAGGTACTCGAGCCCAGACTGGACTAAAGGCAAAACACAACTAAGGACAACCCCAGACCAGTGAGTAGGATATCAAGGATTTGCGATTCTATACAGCTGGACAGCCGCCAAATTGCAGTCGCACGCGTCTCTTACTCATTGAGCATGAAGTCCTCTTCAGGTCTACACGACTTACGAGTTTCGTTTATTTCAGATACTGTGGTATCTGATACCACGGTAACTGGATCTTCATTTCTTTTTTTGCATTTACCGTGGTATCTGATACTAATGCTTTGAAAAAACGACAGTTGTCAAATTTGTGCTCTTGGAAGTCGTCCCAAAAGAAATACTAAAATCCACTCACATAAGTGTTATTATAAATAAATTCATTCCCACCAATTTGACGAGAACCTAGGCTCCTGAGTTAGTGATGATGAAAGTGAAATGAATTTTTCAGAGACTACAATCAGTTACACGGTTGAGACCGTGGTGTGTGAATATCAGTTACCACGGTGAATGGCCAGGTACCACGGCAACTGTAAAAACGCCTTTTCACCGTGGTATCAGATACCACGGTAACTGTGAAAACGACTCCATACCGTGGTATCTGATACCATGGTTCCCGCAAAAAAACGCAACTACGGTAATGACAAAATCGTTTTTGGATTCACTGCTGACTGCTCCCTAGAGTAGGCTAGTCAGCCGTTTTCGGGCTCACCAGCAGAGGCGTTACTAGCCGAAATGCTTGTTGGGGGGGGGGGGGGGGTAAGATATATATGGACTGACTAGTCATTTGTACCGACTTTTTTTTTTTTGAAAAAAAAAACGGCTATTTTGTATTAGAATTTGGCTGTTTGAATAAATTGACCGTTTTAAACAAAATCGACGATCTTTTGTTTGTTTGCGGCGATCTATGTTTATTTCTACCTACTGGCCGACAGCGTTTGGCGTACATGACGGCTCTGCTCACCAGTGTCTGGTTTTACGTCATGGGTAGGCTACGGATTCACCAGGACCTGGTCAGGGACAGGTTCTTGTTACCAGCCACCGGAAGGCGGTGAGACCAAACAAAAACTTATTATAGAGGAAACACTAGAAACTAGTGAGGGATAACCAGAAACTACTAGCAGTGTTACAAACGCGCCTACTGTGTGGTGTAGGCGTAAGCACAGAGGTGGACAGAAGCATAACAGTTAATTATTTACAGTTGTCAATGGTGCCTACAAGGTACTAGAAAATCCCGAAACTCGGAAGAGGTGTCTCGAAATCATCGAAGAGGCTGTTGGAAGGACAGATATGATGGTAAATAATATTTTATTCTTGTTCCTGAAGTATAGCTGTAGGCTACTTTCTGGGTGTGTTCTAACTCACTGTCAAAGCTACAACGTTCCGCTGTATCAAACCGTATATTTCTTTGTACAGACTGGAAGAACGGCGTTGGGTTTGAGAAATTATTGGCTGGAAGTTGATATATTGAGAGGTTCCTCTTCGTTATGTTATTTTATTTTCGAGATTCAAATCAGTACACATGCATGCAACCATGTCATGTGTGGATACGTACTTTAAGGGGTCACAATCTGTGTTTTGAACTGGTGTTTCGGCAACTGGATGTTGATCAGTTTTTGCTGCAAGTTTCTTACTTGCTATGTTTTTCCAACCCACATGTCCGTTTTTGTTTCAGGTCCGCTAAATACTTGGCCAAGGTAAGCATCCACTTCGTGATTATTTCCTACTGCCCTCAAGTCTGTAAGCAGAATAATTGGGACGAGATTTGAGAAAGAAAACGACGAGAGATTAAGGCCTACACCTTCCAGATAGCTGGGCTAGCAGCCAAGCCAGCTCTTCGGGATTCCCCTTTGCCTCCAATCCCCAACTGTCTATGACTCCCTTTATCCCCTATCCCATCCATGTCTTGTCTGTCAAATTTGATGCCCGTATGACATCCTTTTAGAGCGTGTTCCACCCTTCTAACAATAGTTGCCATTAGTTACTATTTCCGTTCCATCGTCACGAAAAGTTACTACGCTGACCGTTCCAACCTTGTCGGAATAGTAACTAATAGTTACTATTTTCTTACCATGCTAGGGAGCGTAGTAAGCGTAGTAACTACGCATCTCTGTAACGTGATTGGTCGGATTCACCCCTGGCGTGAAATCCTGCTGGAAAATAGAAAAATCGTTCCAGCCTTGACGGCGAAAATCCGGAATTCGTGACGTCATGCGTAGTATCTACGGTAAGTAGGGTGGAACACGCTCTTAGATTTTGTTCGTGGTTAGAAGAAGCGAGTAGGGTACGTTTGAGCCTTTGTGGAGAGCGCTTTTTGAATTCTTTCGGTTCGATTCCGAATCTTAAGAACTCTTTGGGATCCCAAAACGTAAGTGGAGGAATACCTATGACATCTCAAAAACGTCTTGTCTGTCCGTCTGTCTGTAAGCACGACAACTCTCGAAGGGAATGAGATATTTTGATGAAACTGGTGTGAGGATTCATTGGGTCAAGGGTAAGGTTAAGTTCGTAGATGGGCTCTATAGCCCTACATTTAGGGGTTAGGGAGGGGATTCAAATTAAGGGACACGCACAATATTTTTAAACAGCTAATATGATAGTCGATTATGAGGTAAGAAGGGAGAAGGGGACCATTTTCTCTCAAGTAGTTCGTCCGGAATCCAGCAAAAACCGGAAAGTTGGTTAAAAGTAAAAGTTTTATTTGAAGTTGATTAAATGTTCTATTTAGGGGTAAGAAAGCATGCTGAACACCATGATGAAAACCATTTTCTCGCCGAACAAGTAGTTCGTCCGGGATCCGGCGAAAACCGGAAAGTTGGTTGAAAGTAAAAGTTTCATTTGAAGTGGATTAAATGTTCGATTTAGGGGTAAAAGGACATGCTGAGCACGACGGTGAAAACTATTTTCTCGCCGAACAACTAGTTCACCCGGAATCCGGAGCAAAACCAGAAAATTTGTTAAAAGCAAAAGTTTGATTAGAAGATAGGTTAAGGGGTAAGAAGAGAGGCTGAGTCTGTATATGACAACCATTTTTTACCCGGACATATAATTAGTACGGAATCTGGTTGTAACCGGAATTTTTTGTAAGTCAAAGTTTTATTTAAAGTTGATTACATGTTCTTTATAGGGATAAGGAGATACGCTGGATTCGTTTCTGAATTTTCTTTTTTGCTGGACTAGTAGTTCGCTCGGAATTCGGGCGAAACGGGAAACTTGGCAGAAGTAAAGCACGAAGTCTTGGTCAGTATCGCCAAAATAGATATGGCTTATAGAGGTAGTAGTTTGCTCGGAATTCGGGCGCTACCGGCTATAAGCTAAATAGATATAGCTTATAGAGGTATATCTGATCTTAGTTTTCTCTGATTATTAGCCTGGCGAAGACTGGATCTGACGAAGACAAGACCCAATTGTCTAAATCAGATATTAGATTTTTGGTATCCCATCGACATCTTTGGTCTTGTTTGAATCTGTGGGTCCAAGGCCCCGTGCCAGACTATTTTGGCCTGGCTTCAACTTCTGGATCAACGTCAAAGAAAACGGAAATCTGGGATCCGAAGGAAGATCTAGAAGAGCAGAGCAAGACGTTAAAGCGTCTAAAGTTAAAACATGGGTTTAAAAATACCTTTGTAAAGTAGGCTTATTTGCGTGTCCGATGCTCATTGAAGGCGGTCTCAAATTATGCTATTTCTGTTACAAAACAACGTTACTATATGTTTCTTGACACCCGTAACTTTTCATTCCAGCAAACTCTCACAACATGGTTAATTTCTAACCCGTCACTTGTTAGCTTCTGACCCCTTGCTTGTCATTGATTTCAAACGAATCGTAATGTCGGGATTCCCAAATTCCCTCAATGGCCACTACGCATCATCTCTGAATAATTGGCACAGGCAAACTTGTCATCTGTTAGATACAGGCATGTGAACAGTTAATAATCTTTACTAAAATTATTGTCGATGCCTTCTTTCACTTTTGATTTCTGTATCAATCGAAACGGGTTGCTATCGAGGACAGGTATCTTGTCTGGCGGTGATGCTGACCCACCACAGATGATGGATCTGAGTAAAACAAAAGCTAGATTGGGACTGAGAAGTTTATGTTTGTATACGGACTTTAAGATTAATATTCCCATTCTTTGGATTCGGCCTTTCGGACTTCTAGCTTTGTCTGTAAGCTATGTTGAAAGTCTTTGGTGGTTTACTGAACGCCGGCAGTCGTGAATTACGCTAAGTTAAGACAAGATTTGTCCCGTAAAAGTACAGAGGGACATGGAAAGAACAATCAGAACCTTTAAGCGCAAGTCTTACTAGAAATTATCTTTTCACGATGAAATATCGAAGAATTATCCAGAAATATTGTTTTTCGAAAATACCATTGCCTGCTTCCTGAAACCAGCGTTTTTATTGTTAGAGCGTGTTGACTCCATCCACTCTTCCCGCAATCCGACGCGGCCCGACGCGGAAGCTGAAAGCTGAAAGCAATTGAAAACTGACCGCGCCGTGGTAAAAAAGTGGGAAAACCAGAGAAAAGAAGTCTAAAACAGAAGTTAGAACTGATGGCAGACCGCGTCTTCCAAAACGAAAAAGAACAATTTTAAACTTATCATATTCTTGTGTGTGAAAGTATTGTCGGCGGACCCTGAAGCTTTCAACGAAGTTTCTGTTGCATGGCGGGCAAAACTCGGATAGGTCGAACAAGTGCTTTAATGCCGTCGTACAAGATGAAAGAACGGTGAAAAATGGGGATTTCAGAAGCTTATAATTCCCTAAGGAAGCTTGAGATAATAATGAAAGAGCAGAATAAGCGAGAGGTGTCCTTTAACCTCAACTTGTATTTACACAATACTTTCCCTGTGACTCATGGTTACCTCAAGGAATCTCCCAAATTTCTTATATCTCTAAAACTTTTACTTCGCAATATTTGTTCAAACCATATAGAGATTGTATGCACATCATATTCGCAACAATTACAGGAACTCGAGAATGAAAGAAGAGAGGGGAGAATGCTGACTGCTTTTGTCCCTGTGGAGAGCAAGGACAGGACTGTTGTTCTTTCCCTGATTGGTTCAGAAATCATTCGCCATTTGAAGATTGATCTTTTTTGTTTCGTCTGAATTTCGTCTTAAAGTTCAACTGAAAAGCCAGCTTATTTGTGTTTAATTTAACTGAATGTTTGGATTGCGATAAGGGATTTATTTTATTTTTCACTATTTCCTCTAGTATGACGTTCATAATGAGCGTGTTCCACCCTTCTAACAATAGTTACTAATAGTTACTATTTCCGTTCCATCCTCACGAAAAGTTACTACGGTGACCGTTCCAACCTTGTCGGAATAGTAACTAATAGTTACTATTTGCTTACCATGCTCGGGACCATAGTAAGCGTAGTAACTACGCATCTCTGTAACGTGATTGGTCGGGTTTGCCCCTGGCGTGAGATCCTGCTGGAAAATAGAAAAATCGTTCCAGCCTTGACGGCGAAAAGCCAGAATTCGTGACGTCATGCGTAGTAACTACGGTAAGTAGGATGGAACACGCTCAATATCTACGGCTGTCCTCAGAACGCGACTACTATGGCGCGCAACATTTGAATGTCAGTGCAAACGCGGCTTTTCAGTAGCCAGTGATCACCTCGCGGAAGGTAGCTCACTGCGTGAACACTTACTAGATCTTCTTGGTCAAGCGTACACAGGTACCACAATTCAGACAAGAAAATTCCACTGTATGATCTATTATTGATGAATAGCGGAGCAACGAAGAGCGTGTTCCACCCTTCTATCAATAGTTACTAATAGTTACTATTTCCGTTCCATCCTCACGAAAAGTTACTACGCTGACCGTTCCAACCTTGTCGGAATAGTAACTAATAGTTACTATTTGCTTACCATGCTCGGGACCGTAGTAAGCGTAGTAACTACGCATCTCTGTAACGTGATTGGTCAGATTCGCCCCTGGCGTGAGATCCTGCTGGAAAATAGAAAAATCGTTCCAGCCTTGACGGCGAAAAGCCAGAATTCGTGACGTCTTGCGTAGTAACTACGGTAAGTAGGATGGAACACGCTCGAAGTAACACATGGGTAACTAGATTGTCCTGTCTCAGCCATTTTCGGTTAAACTTTAAATAAAAAGTTGCAGTGTAGTTCGGAAATCGGTGCAGTAAATGATGTGATCGAACTCAAACTATGGATAAATATATATATATAAAGAAAATAGGCAGAAATGATCGATGGAAATAGTAAAGATAGATTTAAAGAAGGTCTGGAGCCGTATAGTTTCTCTTCTTACAGGTCCAAGACAAGCGAAAGAAGTTGAAGAAGGAAGGGAAGCCAACAGTCGTGGACGAGGATGACCCGGAAAAGTACAAACGCGCCATCTATGTCCTCACGATGAAACTCTTCGCGGACATGGAGAGGAAAAGGAGAGATTTAGAGAAGAGGGACATGGAAGAGAGAAAGCGAAAGGCCGAAACGGACGCAGAAGAAGCCGAAAAGGCGAAGGTGAATCGGGAGTGGCAGAAAAACTTTGAGGTGAGCAATAGAGAAATAAATATATGCGCAGATAAGCCTGTATGAATCTCCAAATAAGAAATGCTTCTTGTTTTGTGGTTAGAGACGGGGGAGGGTTTTTTTTATTTCGAACGAAAGTGGAAACTTTTCGGCAGATCTTAGTGGCACTTGGTCGGGACGACACGTTGGTAATTCTGAAAATAAATCCTGTCCTGGAACGAAACAAAGCAAAGGCTGGGACGCCTCCAGAAAACCCTCCTTGAAAGTCGGGGCGTTGGACGTTAGCGTGAGATGAAAGGCCGCGGAGCTGAAAGGCGACGAAAAAGCCGTGTGAAAAAATATTAGAGTCGTGTGAAAAAGGCTGTGAGGTGAAAGGCCTTTCAGGCCGCGTTGATAGCAACCCCTTATTAAGACACTTCGTTTTACTCTTACTTCATTAAAACCAAGGTAACTACCCATTTAGAGGCAATGTAACTAACTATAAATTTAGAATACCATAACTACGAGAATAGCCTACTATTAAAATGTAACTGAAAGGGGGTGAGATGGGGCAATCTAGTTACACATTATTTCTTTACTTAAAGATGCTTGAACACCCGATGAAAATGTGTTACTTCATTGCTCTGCTATTCACGAATAGTCGATTTTAATATAGTGGAATTTCCCTGTCGGATTTGAAGATAGATATATATCGCTTTTTTTCTTTTCGAACTATCGTGGTGAAATCCAAATTTGTCGAAATCGTCATATATACATGACTTACCTCTACCTCTACCTCTATGCGCTTGAGCCTGTGTTGTATGCTTGACGAAAACGATTTACGAAAAGTAAGTGTTAACGCAGTGAGCTACCTTCCGCGAGTTGATCACTGGCCAGAAAACCCGCGTTTGTATTCGGAATCAAATTTTCCGCGTTATAGTAGAATTTTGCGTAGATGTTCTGGCTGTCATACTAGAGCAATAGTGAAAAATAAAAGAATCCCTTAACACAATCCTAATAATGCAGTGTATTCAGTTGAATGATACAAAAAAATAAGTTGGCTTCTCAGTTAAACTTTAATAATCCAACGGAAAAGCACAAAAGAGAAAGATCACCATTGCGGACTTAAAAGTTGTCAGCGATTTCCCGAAACACCATACCAAAACTTTGACTTCTTAATCCAACCTTCATCTTTTGCTTCATAAAACACCCCTTGATGGGATCCATGGTCAAAGCGAGAAAAGATTTTAGGCATGAAAGATTAAATACGACTAATTTCGAGCAAGAAAGGTAATACAAATAAACGCAGACACAAAATAATCGTAAGGATGAATTCAGTTCAGTTCAATTTGATTGCAAAACCAATTACGGACTGTCCGAATAGCAGGTGGTGAAGTCAAATATAAATTTGAGACTGACCAAATAAACAAAATAGGAAAAGAACGTGGTCAAATTATATATTCAAATAACAAATTAAATAATAAATAAAACAATAACTTATTTCTATTAAATAGAGAAACAAAGGAGGGTATTCTGGTATCGTAATGCTTGTAATGCCTCGTGTTCACAGTGTGTCTATGTGTTTAGTGTTTACAAGGTTATATCTAAAACTCAGTTAGATGCCATTAATGATTATTCCATTAATTCATTACGGAATTTGGAAGTCCTGACGTCGCAGAACAACTGCACGGAGTGACGCGATGTGAGCATAGACTTTTATTTTCACCCACATATCCGCCAACAAATTTTTTTCGATATTCTATTGTGTTTACGATTATTCGTAAGAACAGCTCATTTTTTCCGAAAATCAGTTGATTTTTAAAAAAAAGTAGCTTTCTCCGAAAACAGTAGGTAAAAATAACCAATCTGTCGGTGAGAATACCTTGCCCCCCCCCCCCCAAAATATTTTAGCTCGCAATATTCGGCACTTACATTTCCGGGGCCATTCTCGCACCCCGACGACGAGTGGGTTCGGTCCGGATCCAGATCCAGATTCCAGATCGTGTCCCAGGTTGGAATAGCGACGATCTAACTTCTTTAAACGTTGATGATTGTGAAGATCATTTGGAGGCCAAAAAGAACTAATTCGCGTGGTCTCGAATATGGAGAATTCCGAAATATCTGAATATGAGAGCCTGTTTACCGTATTTTCTTTATTTTTTTGTTTCATGGGTCCTGCTACTCGTTTGGTGGATTTTTGGGAACAAGACCTAGTGGCATAAGGAACCAATCATACTTACTCTGCCTTTTGTATCGTACCTAGCTCCTTGCGGGATTGTAAGCTAGAGAAGTCCCGAGCATTCGCCATCGGTTCGTTTTGCACCTACAATGTTTTAGCGTTTTTCCGGTCGAGCCGAGTTTCCCAGTCATGGAGCGTAAACTTTGCCGCAAGGTCCAGGGTCCGCCGACGACTCTTTCAGAAATAAGTGCATGAGAAGCTTCTATCTATATAAGCTTTTCAGAATTTTGTTTTTCACTTTGGATTTTTGGTATGCAAATACGTTTTTTCGTTTTCTTTTGCTTGAATTTCCCACTTTTTGACCACCCCACGCAAAGTTTTCAAATACTTTGGGGCCACCTCCACTTTAGAGAACTAGAAGTCTGGATAGAGTCGAATAGCGCCCACAAGAAAATAGCTGATCTCAGGGGGCAAGTAGGTGTTTCCGGAAAAGATATTTCTTGACCATTTTATAGTTGAAAGATCATTTCCGGTAAGATTTGTGCTTTAATCGCCTTTGACATCGACTGCTCCCAAAAGATGGACTAACTCGCTTGATTATTTCAGGAATCTCGTGAAGGACGTGTGTCCAGTTGGAAAACCTTCCAGGACAAGTCTAAAACAAAGAAGGCTAAGGGACTCTTCAAGCCGCCAAAACCCAAACTTGACAAGCGATAAGCGCACCAGTTTTATATTGTGAATTATATCGTTTCATATCCGTCACAGTTGTTTTAGTAAGACAGCACGCTCTGGAAGGCTAACTAATATTATTATTAAAAGTAAAGTATGCCCGAGCAAGACGGAGTTACAAAACAAACAACCAAAAATCAGTAAAATATAACAATGGTTCAAACAAGCCTTAATCACTTTATCACTGAATATTACGCGAGTTAGCGTATACTGAGGTCAGGTGCTTGAGGGCCCGCGTTTTGGCTTGCTTTTCTATTACATTAAAAGTCGCGCGTGACCGCATAGTTTGCGTTTTTGCAGATACTACGCAACCTTCGGCCATTAAACCGACCTGGGGGGCTTAGATAAAGATACAGGGACTTATTGCCGACAGGACCCCCCTTCTTTGTTATCTCGAACCACCTCCTTAGTGTTCCCAAAGCTAGCTGGTAGGCCCTTGCCCCTTATGAACTGTAAGTATGCACTTATGCACTGTAAAAGTTAGCCTTTGGCCGTGTTTCGGCCATAGTATCGGGGTAGTAGTCAAGAGGTCGTGCGTTCGATTCCTACTCCCGGCACACAAACCTTTTGCTTTTTTTTTCTACCAACTCAAAAGTTGGATTCTCGGTAACAGCAATGGTCGTAACGAGAATTTTTGAGTCAAGTTTTCTGTTCCTTTAATTATCACCAATACAAGAGCCTAGCATTTTGTCACGTTTGGCACTTGTGATGCTAGTAGATGTCACGAAAAAAAACAAAGAGAAACCAGTGAAAATGTTTTTTTTTTGGGATCCCAAAACGTAAGTGGAGGGATACCTATGACATCGCAAAAGTTGTCCGTCTGTCCGTCTGTGCGCTCTGTAACTCTCGAAGGGAATGAGATATTTTGATGAAACTTGGTGTGAGGATTCGTTGGTTCAAGGCAAGGGTAAGGCCAAGTTCGTAGATGGGCTCTGTAGCCCTAGATTTAGGGGTGGGGGAGGGGGTTCAAATTAAGGGACAAACAAAATATTTTTAAATAGCTAATGTGATAGTCGATTATGGTGTAGGAAGGAATGCTGAGCACGATAGTGAAAACCGTTTTCTCGCCGGACATGTAGTTCGTCCGGAATCCGGCTAAAACCGGAAAGTTTGTTAAAAGTAAATGTTTCATTTGAAGTTGATTAAATGGTCTATTTAACGGTAAGAAGACATGCTGAACATGATGGTGAAAACTATTTTCTCGCCGGACAACTAATTCGTCCGGAATCCGGCAAAAACCGGAAAGGTGGTTAAAAGTAAAAGTTTCATTTGAAGTTGATTATTTAATTTGTTTTAGATGGTTATTTGTTCGATTTAGGGGTAGAAAGACATTGAACACCATGGTGAAAACCATTTGCTCACCGGACAACTAATTCACCCGGAATCCGGCCAAAACCGGAAAAAGCAAAAGTTTGATAAGATGACACATTAAGGGGTAAGAAGACAGGCTGAGTCCGTGTATGACAATATTTTTTTACCCGGACATATAATTAGTCCGGAATCCGGTTGTAACCGGATTTTTTTTTTTTAAGTCAAATTTTTATTCTAAGTTGATTCGATGTTCTTTATAGGGATTTGACGCTGAATTCGTTTCTGAATTTCTTTCTTTGCTGGACCAGTAGTTTGCTCGGAATTCGGGCGCTACCGGCTATAAGCTAAATAGATATAGCTTATAGAGGTATATCTGATCTTAGTTTTCTCTGATGATTAGCCTGGCCAAGATTGGATCTGGCGAAGACAAGACCCTATTGTCTGAATCAAATATTAGATTTTTGGGACCCCATTGACACCTTTGGTCTTGTTTTCAATACTGAAATAAAAAGCGAATATTTCGGGAGGACAACCGCCTCCCTCCTTTATCGCAGGATTTCGAGGAAAAACGCCAAAAACGTGGATGAAGATCGACAAGCGAGAAAACCAAAACAAAGTGGTAAACCAAGAACCAAACGAAAATGAAAACCAAAATTAGAAGAATTCAAAAGCCTAAATTAAAAACGAGACAATCAACAATACCTGCGAATAACAATCACTCGCTAGTACCGAGCGAGGACAGTCTGGGTAATTGTTATTCGCAGGTATTGGAGTGGCTCTTTGTTTAATTTAGGCTTTTGAATTCTTCGAATTTCGGTTTTCATTTTCGTTTGGTTCTTGGTTTGTCGATGTTCATCCAAGTTTTTGCGTTTTTTCGTCTGCTCTGAAGAAAGGAGGCGATTGTCCTCCCAAAATATTCGCTTTTTATTTCAGTATTTTCATTGGCCTTTAAACACCACATTTTCTCTTGTTTTTTTTCCGGGAATGTAGGTTCGGTTATTATGGCATCTGCAAAAATGCAACGACTGTGAGCTGCTTGCCGCTTAAAAAGTTGTCAACTGATACCCCACCCCTCCCGCCGAAAAACAAGACGAGACATTTCTGTGGCATCCCAAACCAGAATGGGTCTTCCTTTACATGGGTATCTTCTGTTGGCAGCATGCAGTCCCATTTCACAAGGGGTTTCACAAAGGAAAATCGAGAAAATTAGCATCGCGCCGATTTTGCCAAGCTATTTTTCGTTAAAAGTAATACTTGAAACCATGTTTAGTATTATGTTCAACAAATACTTAAAGGACCCCTCTTACTTATTCTGCCATTTCGATTACCTCTAGCACCGCTATTCAGTTATATTCTTCACAATCATGCTCTTTGCCATTGTTTCGTGTTGCATCTACGACTTTTTAGCGCATTTTGGCTGAGCCGGGTTTGTCAGTCAAGGAGCACGAACTCCGCCGAACAATCTTCAGAAGATACGTGTACGAGGAGCTTCTGAACGTGTTATACATTTTTAGAAAACTTGGTAGTCTATCTTGCGTTTAGGGGGACGTTTTCGCGTGGATGGCTGTAGAGCTGAACGAGTGGTCCGTACATGCGAAAATGAGAAATCGATCGGGTTGAGGGAGATGGGTTCTGTCCACGCAAAAATGCCCATTCAGGTGGATGCGAGCATATGAGTGGGAAGGTCGACACACTATCGCCGTTCAGCTCAGCGCTGCCCTCGGAGAGGCGGAACGGGAGGCGTCCGTCGAGCTGGATGGCCCGTTCACCTGTTCATCCGTTCACGCGAAAATGATAAAAAGATCGACGGCATCCACGCGAAAACGTCCGTCGAGTTCGACGGGACCAGAGCCATTCACGCGAAAACGTCCCCTAGGACTATCTTTCTTTTGCTTGGTTGTCCCACTTCTTAACGCGGCATGCCATTTTCAAATAGTTTGCGTCAAATCTCCACGCTGGAGAGCGGGAGGTCTCGATGTAGTCGACAATGGCCAACAAGAACATGACTATTTCAATGGACAAGTATAGCCTAATGTTGTTTTCGGAAGGCACAATTTTTTTTCCTGTAACATAATTACCCAGCCTTGCGTTAAATGTTCTTGAAATTACTGACAGAGAAAACGCCGTAAAATTGAAGCAGATCGGTAATCACTAGACCTTTAAACTAAGTTTAAGTGTATTCATTCGCTTTATGTCAGAAAATACTGTACAACAATTGAATAACAAAGTTTTTACAAACGAAATAATAAGTATCGAACAACAGAGCTAAATCGAAACTAGCCGAGGTTTTATAACGATGATTGGCAGGCCGCAGAACATGCATTTTGTTAAACACAAAACATAAATTGGCACTATCTCAGACGTATGGACGGTGACGTCGGTGAACTACACACGAAACGAGTTACTTCCCCGCTATTGAGGTTACAAATTTAGTTAATCACAAAACCGGAATTTCATTGGAATGTCTTGCGTCTGACCAGAGGACCTAATTCTTTTTGATTTTTAATGTTTGTTCAAGTGAAAAAAAAAAGCTCTTACATAATCCCTTCACGACAGTTACTTCTACAGGAGCTTACTAAGTCCTGGGCGTAATGTAAATATTTTATGCGAATCCAGAGTTGTTCAGCTTAAGAAACATAAACAGCGTGCTCCACCACACTTAACGTACCTACTACGCGTGACGTCACGAATTTTGGCTTCTTGGCGTCAAGGCTGGAATGCACTTTTCCCGAGCATGGTAAGCGCTCCCAAATAGTTACTATTTTTAGAAGGTTGGAACGGTCAGCGTAGTAACTTTTTGTGAGGTTGGAACGGAAATACTAACTAATCGTTATTATTATTAGTAGGGTGGAACACGCTCAAAGTAAGGCAATGCAAGAAGAGTAAGGAGAAATTAAACAAATGAATTCGCTTGATTAGGGAGAGACATTTGTTTGTGAAATAAAAACAAACCAACAATAAGTTCCCTTCGATGAAAAATTTATAATTTGACGCTTCCACCGGTCTGAATGGATACGCCGCAGATACGAACGAGACGACGTAACGTGAGGGATTAGGAACGGTAACGTTAGTTCTACGGGTCAGTCCAAAGAGTCTGCTTTTTTTATACTAGCAGCTAGACCTTATAGCCGACGGAGACATATACTAGTAGCCGACACTTGTGGTAGACTGCTTCAACCAGACTTAACCTCTCTATCTTATCAAGAACAAATAAGCACAAGAACCTCCGTCCCGTGATCTCTGTAACACGGCCATGCGGACTCGAATTCGATCCCCTGCTCAATGCAAACCAGCAGAGGATAGTAGCTACGCGGAACATCACGATTCAAACAACTACATCGCAGTAGAGCCCCGGAGAAGAAAAGTCAAGAGTACCAGACTGTTGGTTGTCAACTATCGTGACCTCGCATGTGACGCGCTGCATAGGCGGGTCATCCAGTCCTGCTTCAGTCTTTTCCTCTGAAATGCGCAGCGGCAAAGAGGGAAGTAGACGGGCGTCAACTCAGACCTCGGCAAGTTGCTATCGCGTTACTCAGTTTTGTCGGAGTATCCGTAGTCGGTGCACGGTGCGCGGGACCAAAGACGGAGGTTCTATTGGCTCATTTGTTCTTACTAAACAAGCGTAAAGAGCGATTCTGGCGTTCTCATGAATCGAAGCAAAATGGAAAGTTTTTCCAGCGGTTCAACTTTCAAGCTCATTTTTTGCATCAGTAGTGGATTCGCTTTCCGTAAGAGTTGATTTCTCAACCAGGTGGAGCACAGATACCGCCTGGAACTGAAACAAGTTTAAGCCGGTCGAAAGAACGGCTCTCACGGAGCTTTCCAGAACCTCAAGAATCGCCCGTAAGTGTAAAAAACTGGCAGTTAATGGCTTTCTGCGATTATGGATTTCCCTAGCGTTGGTCGGAGGGGGACTGTTCCCTCGCACCACATCCCTGGCCGGTCGAGCATTTCCTGCCAGACTGTCACTTCGGGTCCAGCCGAGTCGGCCCAGCCGGCGGGTCGACCGTTGTGCATTCCTAAAAGAAAGATTCATTTAGGCTTAAGAGATACTTTTTCAAATATTGTAATCTCTTTTATACCTTCCTCGACGTTATAGGAATTCCAGAGGGGTTGCTAATTCTCGAGTTTGGTGTACAGCAAATGCCCGGTGCCGGTACCGGTTGCCACGTATTAGAACATTAAAACCAGCCTGTCAGAAGCAGAATTCGTCTAATTTATGGGTGGCACCAGTACCAGCACCGCTGGTTTTGGTCGGTGCCGGGAAAGGGTGTGCAGGGGGGGGGTAGGGGGGGGGGGGGATAACCCATTGGGAATTCCTGCGTAACTGCATAACTTTTAACATCTAGCCCACGTGCAAAGTTATCTTCCATTGCCCAAGATCTCGACGTTTCTGCCTTGGCCATTTTTCCGCACTAAATCTGGAAAGAAGATTTTTTAGACCCGATTAACCCCTCTTCTTTTTTCTATGTTTGTTTGTTTTTTGTCTTGATCTTTTACTGCGCTATTGAAAGCTCACTGTAATTTTTCTCTGTTTTTGTACTGCGCCACAAAATATTATTTTTATTTCTTTTGTTTTTTTAATATTTATTATTTATCTTTTTTATTTCTTTTTGTAATTTGAAAGTTTTCTATGATTCAGAAGAAATGAAGCGCAGGGCCATATGCATTAACGATGGTGCGGAAATCCTGGCAAGATTATTGCTAAACGAAAAAAAATCGCCTGTTCAAAAGATTGGACAGGGGCTGCATTCTAAGTAAGCAATCGGGCAACATGCTCTTTCCATACTATAGCCTTCATATTTTGCCAATACCGGAGACAAACAGGACTTCAAACGCTTAAGAATACATAATTTAGAGGGAAAACTTACGTCTCCAGGCGTTCCTTATTTCCCTTTCAAAGGCTGCATTAAAAGTAAAAGATTTAACTGAGAAACCAACCGAAAAACCATCGAAAGCAAACGTGAACTCCTACCCCTGCCGGACTGTTCGGAAGAGATCGGTGACAAAAGAGCAGCACCCGCAAAAGTTCCAAAGAAAAACCAGTCCGGGGTGAAACTAGCCGGTATCGGGGTATTTTAATCTCAAGATAGTGCTTTTTTATGTTTAAGAATGACTATTAAAAAGTTTAAAAATATTTTTTTTGTTCCCGCGTAGCTTACTTTTTCCATTTTTTCCTGTTTTAAATTGAACCAAAACAGGGGCTAAGTCTCCACTTCCAACTCAGTAACGTTAATACCAAAATACCTAACAGTTTACCCTGCTTTAACGTCACTGACACTTTCATCATAAGAACTGAATTTTATTTTCGCATTTTTCAAACTTAATACCTTCTATTTTTCAAACTTTCCCTTTTCCCACCAAATGTTCTCATATAATCTAAACGCGATGCTTACAGGTATTATATTTCATTGTTCATGCTTGATAATTTTTTTGTATATGAAATTTGTTGCATCTTAACTAGTTTGCTTGATCATTTGTATACGAAATGTATTGTATGTTAATTAGTTTGATAAGAGCACAGACGCACCAAAGATACAATTCAAGAAACCGCATCATTTACTTCTGGTCATATCTTGTAAGTGTATTAGTTAATTTGTGTCGTGTCTGTCTACTTCATAAATATTTTATTCCTCTTTTAGCTTTAAGCTATTTGGGTAATAAACTTGATTGATTGACTCACCTGTGCCTAAGCCGAGCCGTACTCCACCCATGAACTCGTTGCTAGCCACTCTCTCATGATCCCAGATCGTTATTTCTATCGACCGATCCAGTAGTTCTGTGATTGAGACATCATCAAACACAAACGTGTGATTATAGCAGGGATTAAGCGTCCTTCGACACACATTTGTCTTCTGCTTGGCGTTCTTCCCTTTCTCGGGCAAAAGGCTCCTAGAAAAATAAGCTGTTAGCCTATCTCCAGGAAATTCTCCAGAAGAAATCCAGTTTCGGATGAGACAGGCTAATTAAAGCGAAACTTTCGTAGCGTAGTACTCTGAGGACACTGTAGCGTACGAGGGGGCTGGAAGGAGGATGAGAAAAATAACGGTTAGCAAATCTCATCTCTAGGTTTTCTTCCAGACGAAGTTGCGTCTGGAAGGGATGGGGGGGGGGGGGGGAGCAAATTAAAGCGAAACTATCGAAGCGCAATACTTTGAGGACACTTTAGCGTACGGGGATGGAGCAGATGGATCAGCAGACACTTATGACGAATTATTTTTGTACTTGTCATTGTAATTCGCGTTCGTATTCTGCTGAATTGTATTTTAAACCGTTAATTGTATATATAAATCATAGGTTACCATTGTAAATATATCTTTGGTTGATCTTTTTATCTGTCATGACATGTCCAGCACTATTTTTTGTCTGTAAAAGATATCTATGGATAAATAAACCGAATTGTAAATTGTAAATAGAACTATTGCAGGATCCGACGTAGTCATGACGTTCAACAGCCTGACGAGGACCCTTTGCTAAGAAGGGCCGAAATATTGCTGCCAAAGCATCGCAGCTGACGTATCCCTTTTAAGCCATTGTTTGAATACATGTTCTTTCCTTCCCGTTCTGACCTGTCTCTGTCTCGGACTTTTTGATGGATTACGAATAACTTATTACCATTGTTGTTATTATTAAAGCACACCTCACACTATTTGCTGATTATGTTCCAATATTCAAGGTTATTATAGAGCTAAACTCTGCTTTTTAAAAAATATCCACGGCCTTGCCAGTTTTAACCCTTTTCCGAGGCCCACCGACTTCTAGCAAGATCTCGACAAAATTCGGAAAACCGGTATTATGCATCAGTAGCATGATACGCGAACACTCGTCGGGAGCATAGTGCGCATGGAAATTAGTGGGTCGCGGCAAGTGCAAAGAGGGTGAGGTGTTGTTAGCGGGTTTAGTAAGTAGGAAACAGAATTTCCCTTTCCCAGCTTGGTGGAGTGAATTCTTTCTTTAGTCTTCAAAAGAGCGGATTCCGCACCTATAACTTCCAAAGTTATTATTCTTTTTAAATTATCTTTTGAAATCTTCTCTTTCTTAATAATTTTTACGGGACTTCTTATAATATTTTTTAATCACCCCTTATCTTTTACTTTAGCTTTATTTTTTCAAACAGCTAAAGTAAAAGATAAGGGGTGATTAGTTGCGTTTTTGATCCGAGTTCTCCTCGAAATTCTCTTATTCTTTATTTTTTCAAACAGCTAAAGTAAAAGATAAGGGGTGATTAGTTGCGTTTTTGATCCGAGTTCTCCTCGAAATTCTCCTATTTCGCGTTTTTGGACTAATTAGATGGAGCGAATTCTCCATTTCTTGCGTTTTTGTCAGAATCTAGAACGGGGAAAGCCTCGCGATTCTGCAGAATCGAGAAGTTGCTCTGATGGTAAATTCTCGATTCTCTCTCCGTTCTCCTCCCTGATTGGTCAACAGAGTGCGGGAGTTCAATATGCATGAACACGTATACCGGGTTGCGGACGAGCTGCCAAATTAGTGTGTTTGTCAGAAGCGAGAATGGAGAAGCCAGAGGAGCAAAAACGGTAATTTTTACAAGAATCGAGAACTCCGAAGCGAGAATTCAGAACGGAGAATTCGGATCAAAAGCAACTACATAAGGGTTAAAAGAGGGAATAAGAAAGAATATTAAAACAAATTTGATTAAATGTAGAGATAGAGGAAAGTGCAGGTGACGCTAAATATATAGGTCGGTCATTGAAAAAAAAAAATTAATATATCAGATGTTAGGACCGTTGGCGTCACCGAGAGAAGTGGAAGCGTAGTCACCTGGCTAAATCATATTGGACAGGAAGAACGGAAAAGATGCTACGCGAAAAAAAAAAAAAAAAAAACGCAACTATTGTCATTCGGAGAACTTACGCTTTGCAAAGCGGATCAGCGGTTCCTGTGGATCTCAGGGGCATCAAATTTCTGGCTTCTTTGATAAGAACCTGCAGTGCCCCCTTAGATTTCTTGCCCCGTCGACTCCCTTGCAGATTTTCCACTGCGACATACTTCAAAGCGATTATCACATCGCCGCGAGATGCCATTATTGATGCGGAGTCGTCCAAGGCTTCGCTCTGAAAAAATAAAACTTTAGTACACGTCTGATAGAAGTTCATTCTACTTCAGTAATATTTCCATTTTTCAATTCAATTTTTTTTCAATTTATTTAATAATAAAGCGAAACATATCTCTCGTGGGCAGAGCCCAAATACGATGTTTTTGTAGTCATAAACAGAGATAAAATAAGTTGTCAACAGACAATTTAAAAGAAAATAAAAATAACAAGGCAGATAAATGCTAAAGATCATTGTACTGCTTTACGAAGCTAGGCACAAAGCTTCTACTGTAGCGCATAGTGTTACAGTAGATTGGGGTCAGCATGGGAACCTTTTCAGCCATTTCTCGGGGGGGGGGGGGGGACGAGATCTTACAGGAACAAAGGGTGGGGGAAGGAATGAAGAATGAATGTACGGTACAAGAATGAACGGTACATCAATTCTCGTTCCCGAGATTCATCACTTCATAAGTGTATCCTATCTCCTTTATTAGCAATACACTGATTGTCACGCTAGCCACATTTGTTCTCTTTACGTCACGTACGGTGGCCAGATCATTCTTTCCGAGGAGCTTCTTCAGCCCGAGACCGGTTATGCAAATGTTGCCGAGATTCGTCACCCATGGCTAGGGACATGGGAAGAGGCTAAACACAGCCGAAGCCGTGTGTAATTCTCTGTTAAGTTATTTCCGAACACCTGAGCAGAAACACTGTAGTGCGATCTGTCTTTTAAGGCATAACCAAAGGTCTATCACTTTCCTAGCCAGTAACCAGCACCACTAGACGAGTTATTATTTGACTCCAAAACCAAAATGCAGAAGAATCTCAATTCTTTCGAGAACCCAATCGAACAGCAAAAACAGCAGCCGTGTCCAGTGAAATCACAATACCAGCCATAACTCAAACCAATTTTCAGAGAAGAAGTTCACAAAATCAGATGTTAGTCGCGTTTTTTACAGATCAACTGGCGATTGGGACTTGTTCCCGGGTTCATCCAGTTGGCCATTTTTTGTCGCTTGATAGGGGAGCAAGAACAAGCCTTCGAAAAACGGTCTAAATCAGTCAATAAATCAGTCCATCTCCAGAACTCTTCCCTCGGCAGTCTCTGAAACTGCTGCAGTACTGACGATTCCTGAGGTGTAAACTCTACGTTTTTGGGTCCACGTGTTTCTTCAAATTTGGCACCAAGTTTGACTGGACCTCCAATAGAAAAGTGCATCGGATCGACTGTTCACTTTGTTCCCAATCGATCTCCAGTCAAGCGACAAAAAACGGATCGACTGGACCCCCAGTTGACAGTCGATCGCAAGCGATTGCAAAAAACGCGACTATTTAGGGAAGAATCTTTAATTGTTTTCCCACAATTTTATTTTTCAGCTTGACTGGCTTGAGCCTAAAGAGGACCCTTGCCAAGAAAGATCGAAATATAGCAAAAATTAAATGCAGCTGACTTATCCGTTTTGCACCATCAAATACGATTCGCAGTCAGCTTGAGCTGAAGGAATGTCTAAAGATATCTTTTATGAATAACTCTACTATATCTTTTCTGTCATGACCCTTTCAAGTTCTAATTATAATAATAGATTTATTGCCCATCATAATGCACAAACGTACAAAAAGACGGAGTAATTAAATGAAGAAGAAGAAAAGAACAAGAAAGAAATGAAAAAATAGATGATTACTGTCAACAGAAATAATGGAAAGAACACAAGAAACTCAAAAAGAAAACCACACACACTGACAGAAGTTACATTATGCTTATATTTTTTATATGTTCTATGTTTAGAAAAACAGTTTCTGTTATGAACCTTTTAAAAGTTGTGTTTCACGGAAAGATAAAATTTTAAAATGGCCATAGCACATATATTCTCATACCGTTTAACACATGGATGCGCAAACCCCGATACTTACTTCATGTGAAAAACTTATACCACTTACCCTTTCCTGAAGAGGGAACCACTTGGGTAGGGGGTCGTCGAACACCCGCCCGGCCAAGGGGATGGTGACTTCTCCGAGGAAGTCGTTTCTTCCAAACATATCCGAATGCCACACGCTCAACCACAGGGTGCGAAGCTCCAATTCTTCGAGACTTATGAAAAACTATAAAAAAAAGTAATTATTTTAGGCACAATTCTTTGAAGATGTAATCTTTTCACCATGAAATGGCTCAGAGATATCGTTTTTCGAAAATAACGTAGTTGCGTTTTTGCAGATACCATGGTATCTGATACCACTGTCTCAAGTCGTTTTCACAGTTATCGTAGTATCTGATACCACGGTCAAAAGGCGTTTTGCAGTTATCGTGGTATCTGAAAAGTCATCACACTTTCATCAAATTTTGTCAAATTGGTGAGAAAGAAGTTTAGCACTTAGTGATGTAACTGGATATCAGTTTTTCTTTTGGGACGACTTCGTAAAGTGCAATTTCGGCAATAGCGGTTTTTGCAGAGCAACCGTGTATCAGATACCACGGTAACTGCAAAAACGACTAATTGCAGATTCAGTTACCGTGGTAACAGATACCATGGTATCTGCAAAAACGTAACTCACGTGAATTAGTGATATTCTTGTTACCGCTTGCGACTCTATCCAGAAATCCCGATGTAGCCTATATAAGGTTTGAAGCCAAGCTGACCATTCATTACGAAAGAAATAGAAAACCGTGATTTTTTTTATAAAAAATAAAAAAAATTTGGGGGGGGGGTTCTTGATCAGCTAATTATCCCTCTAGGATGGTGTGCAAGGGATAGATATAAATTCGTATAATTCGGTTGCACTTCCGGCAAACCGTTCTCAGCGAAAAAAACAAACAACTAAATCATAAAGTCCAACACAATACCAACAGAAAAGTGATGCGAAACCAACAAAACACACAACGATATGTAAGTAAAACCAGAAGAACGATGCGGATTGAAACGACAAACACATTCAAATAAAATAACGAATATTAAAATGTGCGTGTTAAAAGTGTATATGTACAAGTCTGTGATTATTTTACAATTCTGAATTCTGCGTCTATTTACAATTTACCAATCCCCTGAGAAAGCGCAGAAGTGAGTTCTGTGAAATTATTTGTATAGTGATGGGAAAAGGGAAGGATTATGTAATTGCTGGGTGAAAGCTTCTGCGCAGAATTGAGAATTGTAAAATATCACTTTTCTGTTGGTATTGTGTTGGATTTTATGATTTAGTTGTTTATTTTTTTCGCTGAGGACGGTATTCCGGAAGTGCAACCGAAATATCCGAATTTATATGTATCCCTCGCACATCATCCTAGAGGGATAATTAGCTGATCAAGAAAAAAACCCGAAAATCACGGTTTTCCATTTCTTTCAATCCCGATGTCCGACGCGGCGCCTGGACGCCAAATATTTGAAAACTGAACGCGTTGTGGTAGGTTAAAAGTGGCAAAACCAAGCAAAAGAAGTCAAAAACAGAAGATAGACCTGCTGACGGCCTAGAATATCTACCAAAAGAAAAAAAAAACAGAAATTTAAAGCTTTTCATGTCCTTATGTGTTAAAGAGCTGTCAGCGGACTTTTATGATTTCGGTGAAGTTTTGCGTTGTTTAACTGGCAAAACTCGGCTCGGCCAAAAGTGCTAAAAAGTCACAAGTACCAAACGCAACAATGAAGAAATGCGGGGATTTCACAAGCTTATAATTCTACCTCTCGTCAAGGTCACATCTAAGCTTCGGGCATTCTCTTCGGTCCCATCCCCAGCCCAGCTCTAATGTTATTTCTTCCTCCCCTCTCGTAGCCCGTAGGTCGGTCTGAGAGAAATGCTGGCAGTAGATAGGGATAAGCCACCCAGGAAAACCTGAATGTAGCCATTCAGGTAAACTCTCTTAAGCATGGATAATCTCAGTTGTTTCATAATACTTGATAGCTGGAGCTCCATCTGTCTGGCTATTGTAACGAACACCATCTATAATCTTGAGCAATGGCGATGGTAGCGACAAGTTTAAGTGCGCGAGCAGCATATGATTATTTGTGTATTGTCTGCTTCAAATGTCATCGGATTAGACTAATGTGCTACCATCTACGTCAGTAGTAGAGCTATACACCAGTCAGGGTGTGAGAAGAGGATAACATCATGGTTCAGAACCAGTGTTTCAAGGAATTGTATGCTGAAATCATTTGCAGATGACGTCTTATTTATCTGTTCGTACAAAGTAACCAACATGCTGCAACTCATAATAGTAAAAAAAAAAAAAAAAAAAAAACTTCTAAACTTTTCCCCGACTGCCAAGTGGTGTACAAACAGCAAACTATTTACT
The DNA here is from genome assembly GCA_023053575.1 of Branchinecta lynchi. Classification (NCBI taxonomy): domain Eukaryota; kingdom Metazoa; phylum Arthropoda; class Branchiopoda; order Anostraca; family Branchinectidae; genus Branchinecta; species Branchinecta lynchi. The sequence continues at coordinate 24,146,705 of JAKZAP010000005.1, read as the reverse complement.
TTTCAAATATGTTTACAACAAGAAAGATATTATAGTTTCAACATTTTTAAAATGCGACACGAGGGGGTCTCACAGACCCAGCAGACAACAGTCTGCCGGGTCCCCCCTACTTCATTCCAATCGTCGTCATATCGAACATACTGCTGATTTTCGCCACACGCATCGCAGTTCACAAAAATGTCTACTGTGTAAACTTCATGACAGCAGCGAGGACACCTTCCCTGCCCCAGACGGGGTGTTACGATTGACTTGCACCAGGGGCACCGGGTTCTTCTAGCTTCCATAATGACGACCTAGACAAAAAGGAATATTTTAACACTCAATGGAAGTTAAACGTGTATTTAAGAAAAGAATGACAAAATAGGTTTGAAAACTCATTTTTGCCCTCCTGCAATTTCTACATCCTCCGGCAAGTTTTCAAGCACATGCTTGCAGAAATCCTCCACCGCCTTGATGATTGGATTCGACGGATCAACTGCCAACGTTAGACTTATGTATTGGGTGACACCGATTTTCCCCTTGGCATCGATTCGGATGTCGATTTTCATCCCCCCTTCTCCAAACTTGTAGTCTTTCGCGAACTTGTAGCGTCTCCAGTCACTACTGTTTTCAAGATTCCTGACAAAAACAGAGTTGTAGCAAGACGTGTTTCCACTGCTACCTCCTTTACTGAAAACAGTTTTCAAAAACTCTGCTGATTCGCTCATCTGAAAATAAATACTAATTACGAGAGTTCGGATAAAGACACTGTTTTCAGTTAAACTTTAAATGAAATACATACTGCAACTGGTGTCACAGCTGAGGAGAAAAACATCAAACAAACAATAAAACAGACAATAAAAGAAAGAGGTAAAAGATTAAAAATGTAAGGATAATGCAAGCTGTAAGTAATAAACAGAGACTAGTATAAAACTAAGTACAAAGCTTCTATTCTCTATGGTCTTTAATTCGTTGGAAGCTGTAGGAGGTTTGAAATAAGATATCGTAAATAAGTGGGGTATGGTTAACAAGCATAACATTACTAAAATTCTGGATTGCTTACCTTAAGAGTTTCAAATGTCAATGTAAACGATAGAGTAGGAATTACACTGCTAAAACTTTGATCACTGCTAGTTTTATAGCTACTTAATTCAAGATTCATTAATTGACAACGCCTAAACTTCTCTTTGATAATTCTGCTTTTTGTTTTCCACTATGTCCATCACCACTCCACCCTGCGTTCATATACCGTGAATCAATCTTTTGAACGATAGACCTAGTTTTCTTATTGCTACCCTTTTGTTGTCATTGTTTTTATTTCAAGGTTCACTGACTGATAAAGTCTAAACTTTTACTTGGCTAATTTACTTTTTATGGTTTAAGTAACCAGCCCATCACGTGTTCACATACCATGGAGCAATGTCGTAAACGATAGAACAAGCATCCTTATTGTTACCCTTTTGGCTGCTATTGTTCTTATTTCGCGACTCACTGATTGATAAGGCCTAAACTTTTACTTGATTAATTCAGTTTTTATTGTTTAAATGACCAGCCCATCACGCGGTCAGATACAATAGAGACAACCTGATATATAAGACGTAGCTACTGTAACGAAAAACAGTGTGCATTCTGGACCAAAGTCTGGACGAAGAAAAGATTTTTTATACAAGTGAAACAAAATGGACTCTCCTCAGGTATTGTAAAAGTTTGTTACTCTCATCTTTTTTTTCTTCTTTTTTGGAGGGAGGGTTATTTTACAACTTAATTTCAGGCTAGGACAAGTAGTGAGGCTAATTCCTTAAAGTTCAAGTGAAGCCATAGTTTATCCTTCATAACTTTAGAACATTACATCATTTGAAGTTCAAACTTAACATTCTATAACAAGGGGTGAAACAACTGACAACTAAATCACTGAATTTTAACGATTTGTCATTTCGTTTCAGGACCACTTATTCTGTTATGTTTGTGCCTACGCTGACGTGTGCGAGGTGCACGGCTTCTATGGTCACAAGCTATTGTGTCCTACTCACCTCGTTGATGATACGTGTGCCTTTAAGCAGTTCGGGCTTTTCGTCTCGCAGGAACGACGAGCCAGGAGAGGATGCGCTCTCTGCCACTACAATGGTAATTAACTAACACTCTTACTGCATTAAAACTTGCTTGAAGTGACATATTCGTAACCTAACCTAACCTAACCTAACCCATATTTAGAATACTAAAGCAGTCAACAATTATGTGAATGTGATTTACTGTTGTCGGAAACTAACATTTTTCTTTTTAATTTCAGGCTTCTGTGGAATCCACCGATTTTCCACACCACTGGCTTACTGCTGGGACCACAGATCGACAGAGTGTTCGAGTGCTGAGGTTGGGACACAACCACCTTGCAGAGCCGCCGTTAGTCCTGAACAGCGTCGGGAAGAGGAGGAGTCGGTCATTGTTCTTCAGCAGGTGCAGCAAGGTGGTGCACCACCACCACCACCTCCCCCAGCAGCTGGAGCAGTCCCGTCAACATCCAAGGTACGGGTGGACAACCGTCCGATAAGGATTAACTTCACCCAGAAAGGAGAAAGAACTGTGCTAAGCGATGGCAAAAAAAGGAAAATCAGCGATGATATTTCTGCCCTTTTTACTAAACCAAAGTTGTAGTGTTGTTGTTTTTTTTCTAGTAAACAATTACTATCATTTTCCGTTTCGACACGTTTTTTTTTTTTTTTTTTTTTTTTTTTTTTTTTTTTTCTGTTTTATAAAAATGCTACCAGTGCTTTGTTATAAAGCGATTCCAAAAAGGGTTGTCAAACATACTGTCTTTACAGACATCACCTCAACCAAGACAATCGGACATGGCGGATAGTTCCACCACCCGCCCATTCCAACCATATGACACAGACGATGAAGAAGGGGATAATCGAGTCATATTAGATGACATACCAGTTTCACAGTCCGATAACGAGGAAGTAGCTCAACCTCATGACGGTAATGTATACCAACCATTTGCCACGATGCGAAGACACACTCGTTCCTACAGATTCCAGCCCTCATCCATGGATCTAGAAGACTTACGATTCCGTGAACTGTTAAGTCTGACTCTGTTTAACGCACTAGAACGAATACGATTGCATGCGTCATCAAATTCAGGTGCAAAGCTTCAGTTGTATACAGAAATGTCATACGTTAGTGAGAGAACGGGACAAATAATAAAGTTTAATCCTTCAACAACTATGATTGAAATTAGAATGTTTGATAATTATCAAGAAAAATTAATGTTTCTCGTTCAGAAGATGGAGCAAGAGATAGAAGATTTTGAAAATAATCTGTCCGGTCTTGTATTTATCGCAACAAACTGTATTGATCTTAAATTCACTATCCTTAATGTGCCACATTTAAGAAAGGGTAGAACCTCGACTTCCAAATTGGGAAAGAGGTCAAAGAAAGATGGATAATTTTTTTTTTTTTTCAGAGTACTTAGGCGGTAGTTGGTTGGCGGTGCCTCCATTTTTGACAAAGAAAAGATGTATCCTAAATCCTAAACTTTCATATGGAAAAGAAGATTGTTTTCGAATTGCGATAGAGATCGCCTTTATCTGTGAAATAAATGGTGGGGTAAGGAAAGGAAAGCTAAGCTGTAGATATCTACAGCAAGAACTTAAAGCAATAAAAAAAGATTCTGGAAGAGAAATACACTGGAAAAACGACTTTCCCTTTCCAACAACGACGGTGGGTGTGGAGGTGTTTGAGTTCACAAATCCGTTGCTCGCTGTTAACGTGTACCGTCCTAACACCGACAAAACAGTAGACTGTGTCAGACGGTCAGCTAAAAGTGGCGGAGACGTCATAATCCTCAATCTACTGTTCATACAAGATCCCCAACAACAAGGAAATGGACATTATGCTGCGATTACAAATTTTGATGGACTTTTTGGTGAAAAGAACTATCACAAGAGAAGCCACTGCAGACATTGTGGACTACCTTTTTCGAAAGAAGAGCAGTGTCAAATACATCAGAAGACATGTTCACCACATGCATCTGCCCCCGTGTACGAGATGCCTACGAGCGAAACCAGTACGCTCCAGTTTCTGAGTTTCAATAAGCTACAAAGACTTCCATTTGTAATTTATTATGATTTTGAAGCTAGCCTTCAACCATCTACACTTAAAGTAGGTGATTGCAGCGAAGTGATCCATCATCACATTCCTAACTCTTGGAGTTTGATATGTATCAAAAACGGAACTTCACTTTATCATAAAGAAACCTATGTTGGTGATGATGCAGGTTTGGAGTTTCTTGTAGCCGCTTTCGCTTTACAAACAAGACTACTCGACGAGATGAAGAAACCAGAAGTACCCCTCAATCTGCATACAGTACCTCTCAATTACGAAGAAATTAATGAGTGCTACATTTGTCAAAAGCCTCTGGAAGGAGATGGAGTTCGAGACCACGATCACTTTACAGGTATGCTAATTTATTATTATTATTATCAAAGTAAAATATTAATAACACTGTCTGAGAAGTACAAATATTAATACAGCTGTTTGAGAACTGTTTGAGAAGAGTAAATATTAATTGATACTCTTTTCAGGAAAGTTTCGAGGAAAGGCGCACTCTAATTGCAATCTGCAGCTGAACTTCAACAAGGGTTTCAGAATACCTACAATTGCCCACAATGCAAAAAATTACGACTTGAGCATTGTCATGTCAAGTTTTGGGCAGCTTATCTCAAAACTTCTAGCATCAGAGACACCACTTTCACAGCTTCCAGGACTGTCTAAGAGCTTTGTAGTTCCTACAACTTTCGAAAAGTATATTGCAGTACAGCTCGATTATTTGTTTTTCATCGACAGTTTCCAGTTTCTATCATCCGGTCTGGATTCACTTGCCAAAGTCTTGCTGAAAGACGAATTAAATAGAAATGCACTTAAAACAATTATCCATGCAGTACGCCCTGAACTTAGTGATGAACTTGTAGATTTAGTGCTAATAAAAGCTCCGTATCCTTACGAGTATGTCACGAGTGCTGAACAGCTTGCTACAATGACAGAATTGCCTCCGAAAGAAGCGTTCTATTCTGAACTGAAAGGCGAGTCAATATCAGACGAAGAATACCAAAGAGCAGTCTACATTTGGGACAAGTTTTCGTTTCGATCTTTCCTCGATTACCACACACTGTATCTTGAGATTGATGTGTCGATTCTAGCTGCAGTCTTTGAGTCATTTAGAAACGTATGTATAAGCAGCTACGGTTTGGATGCAGCTTGGTATTTCAGCAGTCCCCATTATACCTTCGAAGCTGCTTTGAGGTTTACTGGAGCTAAGATACAGCTCATAACGGATGCAGAACAACACAAATTTGTCTCCGACAGCATCAGAGGAGGTAAGATTTTTTTTTTTTTTTTTTTCGAAAACTAAACTAGCCTACGTTTTACATAAGGTTGTTTTGTATGATAAGCTATATATGATATTATTTCAGGTATATGCCAAGCTGTACGACGATATGCCAAGGCGAACAATCCATTACTTAAAGATGAAAAACAGTGGGATGACACTCAGGATACTACCTATATCTCAGTCCTCGACTGTAATAGTCTTTACAGTTTCTGCATGCTAGTAGGTAAGAATACAATATCTACAACAATTGAGATAAGTCGAGTTTAGTATGACTTATCCAGAAAATTCACCAAATCTTTTTGTAGGAAGGTTACCAGTTGGGGATTTTCGCTGGTTAATTCAAGAAGAAATACAGAACCTTGCTTCAACAATTCTATCTATCCCCGATGATTCACCTGATGGATATATACTTGAGGTTTCGCTAGAGTATCCTCCCGAGATCCACGATCTACACAACGATTTTCCGATCCTGCCAGTACTCAGAGCTGTAGAAAAATCTGAAATATCTGATTACTCAGCTGCCCATGGTAAACCATCAAAAACTGAAAAGCTTCTCCTCACTCTTGAGGACAAGAACAACTATCGGATAGACTACAGAAACCTCAAGACAGCCGTTAGACTCGGACTTCGATTGAAGGATATTCATCGTGTCTTAACATTTCGCCAAGAGCCATGGTTAAGTCCCTACGTTGAATATAACATACAGATGAGGCAGAATGCTACATCAGCATTCGAGAAAGACTACTATAAACTCCTAAACAATGCGTGCTTTGGTAAGTTGAGTGTCAGGTTTAATCATTGATTCGCTTTGATTGAGTGATATGATTGTCATCAGTTTAAAAATAAATTCTCTTTTAGGTAAAACCATGGAACGGAAGGAAAACCGCCGTGAGGTAAAAATCCTGATTGGAGAGTATAACATTGAACGATACAAAAACAACCCTCGCCTCATTCGTTTTGAAGAAATAGGAAGCAGCGTGGCAGTAGCTCAACTTACACCGAAGAAAGTTGTACTTGACAAGCCGATATCTACGGGCTTTTGTATATTGGAACTGAGCAAGCTAGTTATGATTCAGTTCTGGTATGATTTTTTGAAACTGAAATATGGGCAAGATATTGAACTTCTATTTACGGATACAGACAGCCTTGCATTTTTCGTCAGAACTCCAGATCTGTATGGTGACCTCAAGTCCAGCAGTGAATTTATGGACCTGAGTGACTACCCAACCGATTCTCCTCTCCATACTTTAATGCATGATCCAACCAATCACAAGGTTGCTGGTGTTTTTAAAGACGATATATCGTACCCAGTCCTACGGTGTTATGCATTACGAGCTAAAAATTATCACTTATCTATCGCTGGTGGAAAAAAGAAGCAAACGTTAAAAGGTGTGTCACGTAACTTCGTAAAAAAGAACATCAAAGAATGCAACTTCCACAAAGTGCTCAAAACAGGTATTCCGACAAAAGGTCAAAATGTTACTATTCAATCTAAAAACTTTCAGTTAAGAACTATGAAGGTGAACAAGGTTGCACTTGTTAGCTACGATGACAAACGTTACTTGCTACCAAGTGGGTTGAAATCGTATGCATTTGGTCATTATCGGATTAAAGATCAAGCTTTATGGCAAGATATGGAGGCGGAAATCCTGTCTGACTGCGAAGACTAACTGTCTAGACTTCAGTTTCTATATCCACTTTGATAGCCAGCTGTGAAGAAGGTTAGAATCGGAGCAATCAAGAAGACAAGATGTGAAAGAAAGTTCAAATTACTGTTTTCAAATTTTACTTTTTCAAATAAAATTATATGTTTTATTGTCTTTAGATCTTGAAGCATGTAAACTGTCGACAACGTCCCATACTAGAATTCTAGTACATCTAAACGGAAATACCCCCACAACAAGAGAAAAACTCTAGCATCACATCTACTCAGCTGCCAAACCTAAACTATACTGACAACATTTTGGAACACAAGTTGAGTTTTTTTTTACATTTTATTTGAACAAAATATAGTTGAACACTGTAAAACATGAAGACACTCGAGCAAGTATACTTAACACAGTATAAGGAATTCACATTTAAAAATATCAGACGTATCCAACTCGTAAGATATTTTTTTTTTTTTTTTTTTTTACGAACCTTTTTTGGGATACATAAAATCTAATTTGTTACAAGTATTGTCACGGCAATCTAACTTCAAAGTCTGAAACTTGATGTTGAAACAGAGTGATAACATATTTTCAATTAAGTAGTCATTTAGCTTTGGATATTCTGAAACCATATTTAAAATTCGTTGATAACTATAACCCCTACACCTTAAAAGTAGGTAAAAAAGGCATTGAAAACCACAAGAAACTGTTTCAAACGACTGAAGTTGTGACCGTTGCTGAACAATTGTCTTGCCTCTTTGATCAATAAAGTCTGTAATATAAGGTCTATAATGAGTGTAGCAGCCTCCCAGTGGATCATAGATTTCCGTTGTCTCACTACTGAGGTACAGAGCTATCCAGTGCCCTCCTTCTGTAACGCTAGATGGGGATGTATTTACTATACATATACTTGGAGTTTGTATCTGACGGATGAAATCGGCTGGCAAACAATAGTGTGTTCTGGATCTTGTGAAAGGGTCACTCCTCAGCACTTGCAAGATCTGTAGTGTATTCATTTTATGGAGCAAGATCAATTAACACATTACCACTCTTGTCTATTTCCCAATAGCTCTCATACTGAGCTAGCGCAATAAGAGTAACACTGTATGGTAAAGCTGTTGCGAAAGTTACTTCGAAACGAATACTTCCGGTCTTTATAGGAGTTAGGTCTTGGGTTCCGTTGAGGTCAAACACCAACATTCCAAACCCATTCTTGAACATTTCATAGGAAATACCATTCTCAAACAAAGGGTCGCTGTCAAGGGCAGAATTTGTCAACTGATAAAGCAGCTTATACGACTTGTCTGCTGTCGATAAATTATACAGTGGTGCTCCATTAACCTTAATCGAAACACTTGTCAGGTCGAATAATTTAAAATCATATGGGCTTGCATCCAAATCTCCTAGAATGGAACTGCTTTTGGCAAATGCTAAGCATAGGCGGGATGGTAGTTCTCCATTGATGAAGCTTGAATCGTTGTACGTCAAAGTTCCTTTTGATAAATGACGTTGAGTTGCATTGAGTTTCGGAACAAGTAATTTAATGTTGTTGTCCTGTAGCCGTATTCTCTCGATTGCTAGCCCAACGCTGCTTATCACTTGAATCTTCCGTAAATGCAAAATTGCCTCCTTTATGAGAACTGTACAATTTGGAGAACTTGCATTTGTCCTGCGAAGTAAGAAATTACTCGGTGCTAATGTAAGTCGTATATCTACTTTGGTATTGGGTGGTAACCAATTTGAGATATGAAAAAGCTCGTGATTAAGCCTACCAATAAGATGCAGCTTTTCGGATGCATTAAGGCTGGCAACTGCGTCATGGTTTTCACTATGGAAATATCCCGCAGCAGTTCCTCTACTCTCCTTGTAACATTTAGGAGTCATGGTCATAAACTGGATGTAACTTGCATAGTTCGACAAATTATTACCACTGCTCACTAATGTTCCATTCAAATAAACTTGAATCTGTGAAAACAGATTACAAAGTACGTTGTTCTCATAATAAACTCCTTCCTCATTTTTTAGAGCATTTGTTTTATCACTTGTTTTGAGAACTTCCAGCTTCACCTCAAAAAACGAGTTTGAAAGATCGACGAAGGTATCGTCGTTCGAAAAAATTCGAAATTCGATAGGGGCATTCTCAGTAAGAGATGATATAGGAAAAAATGGTTCGTGATACCCATTTTTTACACTAACATTTATGTGCTCTGGATTAAACAAGTTCAGATTTGAAGGTACACCAGCTCCCACATCTGGATGAGGTAGATATGACATACTTAGAAGAAATCAGCTTTAACTCTCCGTTGGATAGCAGATCTTTTGACTGGCCTCTTCTTCTTTTTGCTACTTAAGGTTTTCTTGCTTTGTTTGTTCTTTCGTCTTCCTCTCGCTGTATTCTGGCTTCGTTTTGGTACAAGACTGATAATGGTGGGTCTTTGCTTCTTCCTTTTTAACCCCGATCCTTTCTGTTGCATATTTTGGCTAAGCTTTGAAGCAGATTTGCGCAGGTTCGTTTTAAAGCTTTCTTTAAAGCTTTGACCGCTTCCAAAATCTCGAAGTGTATCAGCCGCAAAAGAGGTAGCATTAGGCAAAATAAATTTTTTGGCAAGTGGGAGGAGGCTACGAAACATTTGCGAAAAGACAGATCCGAGTCCATACCCCGACTGTACACTTTTACCACGGTAATATTGCATACCTGCTCCATACTGAGGTCGCAGTGTATTATAATAACAATCAACATCGGGGCAAACGAAGGGATGGCGGTGACTACTCATATTTTATGGGGCGAAAGTGACAAGTTATTACCGATATTCCGCGACTAAGAGCCAAAAGTTTCCCTCCCTCTGTTTTCAATGATAACTGACACAGCTCTAGTTCTTTACTATTCACTGGAACGTAAACTCGTTCATATATATCCCAAGAATGAACTTCTTCCTTTGAACTTTTTCGGTTTAAAATCTTCAGAAGTGGAACATTTGAGTTTCCAACCCTTACATTATCTACAAAGGAGCCGTAAATCATTATTGTATTGTAAGAAGCAAAAAAACCTGGCTGCACCTCCCCATGCTTCCCCTGCTGTTTTTCGTACTCATTCGTAATCTTGATAGTGTTATCTTTAAAACCTAATATATCTTTCATGTCATCTGACATCCAAAGTTTCTCGTTTTCTTTCAACCCTTTAATGTTTACTCGTTTGAACTGATTAGAATACTCCATACTAAATCCACGACTTTTTCCATCATGTAAATTCCTTGTGACATCCCTACATAGCTCTTCAAGCGACTCGTACTGATGATATGGTAATGAATAACGAGTTGGTGATGGTAGCCCTTGTGGCCAGTTAAATGGTATTAGCTGAGTTTCATAATGACCATCCTTCCTTATAACATCGTAGCTATTTGTGATAATCACCTGAATAACTGCACATTCATAACCCCCATCCATCTTTACTGGTGGACTAAATTTTGTCCAAAATTCTGTAGATTTGTTCTCATCACTTAAAGGGCTTTCCACGTTAGATACAAAACTAATATAGAAATCAGACATTCTGAATGTCTTTCCCCGAAATCCAAGAATCAAAATCAGATGTGTATCCTAGCCAGCGAACAAGGTACTGCGTACCACCTTTATACTTTCGCATCTTAAGTATTTTCTCAATCTTGTAAATATCAGTACTGTGTACTGTCTGAAGCTCATTCTCATACCACCCGCCGCTTATTTCTTCATCCCTAAAATCGATCAGACTATACGTTGGTGGGTTGGTATCTAAGATTCTACCAATTTTAAACAGTTCAGTACTCCACAAATAATTACCTTTATCAAAATTAGACAAACTACGGGATATTCGCACAGTATCACCGACTTTGAATTTGGGATTTCGTCTTTTCTTCGATACATAATACTTTTTGAAAAGTTCATGCGAATTAACTTCTTTAACATCGATAGGTGCAAGGTTATTTAAAGAGCTATGAGGTTTTTTATTGTAAGTTGATAAAAGTTGTTGAAGGTCTCTAATAAATGTGAACGTGTTGAAAAATGAGCAGTAACGGGAAATTAGAAGTCTAAGAGTACGAATAAACCTTTCAGCTATTGCACACTTTATCTGCGATGAGCTATGGTAGAGTTTTGTGTTATACTTTTGTAAAACCTTATTTACATGAACATTTAAGTACTCTTTACCTTTATCAGTCTGCAAAAGATTAAATCGATTTTCAGCAAATATTGAGTCAAGGGCTAATGCTACTTCCTTTCCTGATTTAGTTTTTAGAGGTCTAGCACGAGCGAACCTTGAATATACACACACAACAATGATTATGTAGCGGTAAGGATAGTTGTGCTTAACATGAATGTTACCTAGTACTAGTATATCAGACTGAGCTAAATCAGTTTTATGGAATGCAACTGTCTTCCGATATGACGAAGGTCTCAATCGTCTGTTTCGATGAAGAGTGTGACTTTCTTGTGATTTCAAATAGTTTTGAGCATCTTTTAAGGTTGATCCGCTTTCAAGTGACAGAAGGGTGGGTGCTGATAACGCACCTCGCTGACCAATGTCTGCATACACTTTTTTTATTCTTTGATCCATCCGCTTCGTAGTCTTACTGGACTTGGGCTAGGGCTTCTGTTCAAATACCTTGCTGGTTGAGGTGTTGAAGTAGATATACTGTCATAGCTAGAACTGTCATTACTTTTAACATCTGTGTCTCTTAAGCTTCTCAAGTACTCAAAACTGTTTTGAATTTGCTGACTCACTTTCCCTCTGGGAGAGTATATATTTTTACCAACAGGCGTAGGACTGAGCGAGACAGTATTTTTTTGCAGATGTTTAGCTAAACCACTTGCAAAGTTTTTATTTGATATCAGCGATAATGGAAATTTTGCTTTAGCGAGATGACTATATAGGAAGTCGTTGCCAGCAACGATTTTCTTTTTATACCCAACAATGTCATTGAGAAGATCGATCAGGTTATAATCTACCCCCTCAATATTTATAACAGTCGACCCATTGGAGTAAAAACTGCCTTCTAGAGCTGTCAAAACATCTAGAACTCGCTTTGCTCGACTTTTGTAAGAAGGTTGTAGACTATTTAAAATTGTAACGTTTTCAATCTCCTTCACCTCTTCTATTGTACTCGCTAATAACGGTAAGCTTTGAACGGTCATGTTGGAGTCACTGGTTGGATTAGTTCTTCTATTTTTGTCTAGTCTTTGCAAAGCACTTCGAAGCAAACTAAGTTTCACGTCATCAGCAACGGATTGATTGCTCAGGAACCCTTGAATATCATCTTCTATCCTTTTTTCTGGAGCAAGAGCTATGTCGTAAGGGATTAGCTTATACGATTTGGCCATTTTGTTTTGATTTTCCGCTGATAAACGATGCTATCAAACTTGTCACTATTGGTAAAAGAATGCTAAATATGCCTCCACCCTTTTGCTTAAACCACTTTCTTTTCTCGCGAACCTTCTTACAGCTACAGACAGATTTAACAACTTTTCGATGCTTCCTTAGCTGCTTTTGAAGACCCTCTGGCATACTTATATTATTTTTTGTGATATTTAAGCAAAGTTCGGACATCAAATGTATGAAGTTGCTGTCAACATTTTGCAGAATAGCTCTTCTGAGTTTTGGTGAAGAATTTGCTAAGACAAAAAGCAGTGGATGACCTTTTTCCAAATTATCAACAGTCATTTTTTTGTTTTCTTAGGATTTTCAGGTAAAAAAACTGTAACCGTGCTGTCAAAAATATCGGTCAAAACACGTAGTTCATCTGGGGTGTTTGTGTTTAGATCAACCAATATATAGCCATAAGGTTTTGAGGTTGCTAACTGATAGCTAGACAGAAGGTAACCTTTCTGATATGGAAATATCTGTCTGTTTAATATAATAAGGCTCGAAGAGTCTCTGGGTATCTTCCATATCACAATGTAATTGCAGTTCAGCTGTAATAACCTCATAGTCTTTGATTGGCTAAAAATTGAATGCGTTATCAGAATAACGTTAATATTTGAGTGATGGGATTTAACTGTGAAAAGCTCGATGAACTCTTTCGAATGAGTGTCGATCATTTCTGCTACGTCATCAAGAATCAGTAAAGAATCTTCCTGTAGAGTTTCGAAAAGTGTTGCTAGATCATTTACGAAACGGGTATTAGGAAGTTCTTTCTTAATTACTTCATATGCAGGTTGCCAAGCATTGTAAACATAAACAATATTTTTTTCGTTTACTGGAGGACTAATCAACTTGTCCCTTTGACTGAGAAGTGATCGGACGAATGTAGTTTTCCCACATCCACTACCACCATTGAGAATAAGTCGAAATGGAGAATGAAAGTGGAACCTGCCTTCTGAACTCATTCTATCGAACTAAAGGAGATGTTGAAGAGCAACGTAATTTATTTAACATCAGGTTATACGTAGAAGACATTTCATGTACACTTTTTATCAACCACATCAACACCTGCATTACAAACATCATAAGAATGGCAAAACAAACAAATTGTATTAGATGGAGTGTGAAAAGGGCACTTAGACAAAACACAACTGCGACATTGACTGTTAAACATTTCGTGATCAGCACAGCTCGCAATCATGCAAGACTCACATAAGGGATCTTGTCGAATTGGGTTACAAATGTCACATTCGTGAGTAGTCACAGTGCGAAAACAGTATCCACACGTAAACATTGCAATCGTATTCACTCCTCTACCACAGTTATGGTACTAACTAAAGCCACTGCAAAACTCTTGTTATAACCTCTCAGTTCGAACTTGAATATCTATTTATCTTTCTCGTGAAAGTGGATAATTCTTCTATCTTGATCGTTTCGATACGACTCAAAATAACTACCAATCATAGCCTCTAGGGTTTTGTCTTCATTCTCGTAAAATCTTTGTGGTAAATACAACTTAAACACATCACCATCCTCGGCAATCAAGGTTAACAGAACCGTTTTTCCAATTTTATTCTCCTCACGATTGTAACACAAGACTTTATAATATTGTCCTTGCTCAAATGAAGTAATCGAGCGAAACTTCACACTTCCCTGACTGTTTAAAATATCCAAACACTGTTTTTTCGTACTCTCCTTTTTTCCACTTGTTTTCTTTCTCGACTGCACCTTTTGCAAATCAGGAAGATCCGTTACCGCTTCAGAAACCGTTGCAAGCGAAAGCTCTTGACTTTGTGGATATAAATCACTATAAAAATTCATTGTTGACTCGGACTGACAATCTTACAAACAGGTGGAAAGTATCATCAAATTCTAGGTTTTATAACGTTCAAATGTGTGACGTCACAATGCTCCTCTTTTAGAGAACAACATTTTCCTATAACGTAGAAATTCGGTCAATTTAAGTTGGCGATGCGGAAAACTACATGAACTACTATCGACATTGTTCAATATGATAGATGGCGCTCGTCACACTAACCATACAGATGAGGGTCGAGGTAGCCAGTCTCACCAAACAATTCATATTCAGCACGCTTGAGAGACTTTAAAGGAGCGGCCAGCACGCTTCAGAGACTTTATCTGAGTTGCAGCATGTTGGTTACTTTGTACGAACAGATAAATAAGACGTCATCTGCAAATGATTTCAGCATACAATTCCTTGAAACACTGGTTCTGAACCATGATGTTATCCTCTTCTCACACCCTGGCTGGTGTATAGCTCTACTACTGACGTAGATGGTAGCACATTAGTCTAATCCGATGACATTTGAAGCAGACAATACACAAATAATCATATGCTGCTCGCGCACTTAAACTTGTCGCTACCATCGCCATTGCTCAAGATTATAGATGGTGTTCGTTACAATAGCCAGACAGATGGAGCTCCAGCTATCAAGTATTATGAAACAACTGAGATTATCCATGCTTAAGAGAGTTTACCTGAATGGCTACATTCAGGTTTTCCTGGGTGGCTTATCCCTATCTACTGCTGGCAGTCACTATTTGCCGTACCTTGCCCATTCGTCTCCTCAATTTTTAAATAGTTACAAGCGGTTTTTTTTCACAGCGTTCCTCGCAACTGAATTTGTATTTTTAATGTAAAATTCCTTAAGCCTAAGCTTAACCCTTAATTCCTTAACCCTGCTCTAAACGGATACGTCAGCTGATTTTTTGCGAGGGATATTTCGGCCCTTCTTGGCAAGGGTTCATTTTCAGGCTTGCTAGAAAAGTGAACCTGTGATCAGGGATGGGCGAAACCGATCCTGAACGGATTTGACTCCGAATCCAGAGCTAAGTACGAATCCGAACCGACCGTTTCATAGGTTATGGTCTCACGATTAGACGTGACAAAAAAAGACCGATGCCTAACACAAATAAGACGGTTAACCGGACGATGTAAACCATATTTCTAGGTATTCACGTGTGGTTGTTAGTATGGGATTTCCTCACGGCAACCAGGAATGAATCTGGGGCTCGTTGCACAATACTTTAAGCACGGTGTGTAAAATTGGGAAGATATTAGGTATTGGAGCGGATTCGTAACATTCAGGGTTCAGGGTCCGAATCCAGACTGACAGGCAGAAGATTCAAATCCGGCCAAAAGGACGAATCCTGGATTCGAATCAGAATCGGATTCGCCCATCTCTGCCTGTGATAAGATAAACAAAGATACTAGCAACTACAAATAGCCTATCTGATTCCGGGATCTTTGTACAAACTGCTTGGAATTAAAATTGGTGCTGAGATTTCATTTGAACACGGCTGAAAATTAAATAATTCTGTATTAACTAAAATAAGCATCCCTCAACATATTCATATACCAATAGTCCGTCTTAATATGTGACAGCAGGTCACCTTTGCAAGATATAAGAATTTTATATTCCATTATTTGACTGAAAGTATCTTCTCTTTCTCTCTAGCACGTCGGGAACAATTTATTTAGATTAGTTCCACTCCAGCCTTCGAACCGTTAGAATATCCTCATTGGGATTCCTCTATCGCAGAGGCGACGGAGGAACTCGACGCGCCACTGAATTCTAGGTTGTGATGCAAATAAGATGCTAAAAAAAAAGGGGGTTGAAAAATCGAAGGTAGACACGGGGCAAGATGAAAAGGAACTGGTTCAGCGATGACGATCCACCACTATTTTTGTTAAAAGATATCATGGAATTAAACGAATTAATTAATTAATTAACAACACAGGTACAAGCGGCATAGAGGTCCCACAAACTCGACAGGAATTTCCATTATTTGAAAATCGATTACTCGTGAATAGCGGAGCAACGAAGTAACACATTCTAGCCGGGTCTTCAAGTCTCTTCAAGTGTATAAGTGATGGGTAACCAGACCGCCCTATCTTTGCCATTTTATGTTCAACTTTAAAGGACCTGTCTTACCTATAGTACTAACGCAACCTACTTCCATAATCACTCCATATAGATCTAAACCCCAAGACCTCAATTTCGTACGGTACATTCTAACCCCTCTGACAAACCACACTGATTTGCTCACTTGCCGTGTTTTGCTACCTGCGATGTGTATCACGCTGTCGGCGGTTGTCAGCGAGAAGTTTTTTCATCAGAAAAGCTGGTTGTGTAAATTGTTTCCCTGTTTTCGCTATAAGTCAACGAGTCTTAAAAAGGCTTAAAACAGCCAAAACCGTGGGCTATTTATTGAAAGCACAGCCTAGTTCTAAAGTCTTCAAATATTTTAAAATACTGTAAATTGAAGAGTAAATAGTGCGATGGGTCCTTTAAGCTCTAAAATTTCTGGCGTGACGCATCTCACTTTCAGCCTACCTTTAAGACTTCGTCAAACATCGGTGACAGCGTGTGTCTCTTGACTTTCGTCTTCCTCTTCCCACTTTTCGAGCGATCAGGTAACAAGTAGACTTTGACGTATCTGCAATTAAAAGAAACTTAGGGCTTCGTTAAAATAATCAAACGGGCTAAAGCTTGTTCGTTTGTACAAGGAAACTGCCTTGATACGACTTCAGGTGATTGACACAATGCCAAGTTGTAACAAGGATTTCTTGTTCAGCATTTAAATGAGGAAGCACGAAAGCGAGTTCGGGACAGCGGGAGCCCCAGCAGATGTAAAAATCGCCCATCAAAATTCTTTGATATTTCGTACTTTTTAAGTTTATTTGTAAATTTGTAAATCTGTTTTTTAATTTGGATGTTACGGATGATGTGCACTAGGATTAGAAAGCTTTAATGTGCGTATTGTAAATGCTTTAACCTTTAACCTTTTTCTTGTCTCGTCAATTTGGCGGAATAAAAGCATTTCATTCATCACTGCTGCAAGTTATGTTCAACCAAATACCAACAGGACTAACACACTAACCCAATCATTCTATCCAATTGACGCTATGATGATGATGACGAAATTTTACCAACGCACAAAACAAGACAACAAAACAGCAGAAAATAAAACCAAAGGTTTCGATAGGATCCCACAAATCTAACATTTGATTCAAACAATTGGGTCAAGTCTTCGCCATTCAGTCTTCGTCAGATTTCTTGAATATTTTTACTGTTAAAATAAAGTTCAAAACTGGATTCAGCATGGCTCCTTGTCCCGATACCGAATCTCTAATCGCTTCAGAAACAACTATGAGCTTCAACCAAATTTCCAGTTTCAGCCGAATAAGTGATGAACCCTTGTACAGCAAGACAACTAAGTTCACATACGGATTCAGCGGACCTCCTTACCCCCTCAATGAATATCTTATGAGCTTATAAGACATACATGATTTTACCGTAAATTCGAAACCCCTCCTCTGCCTCTAAAGATAGGACTAAAGGACCCATCTACGAACTTGACCTGTAATTTCCCAGTGAATCCTCATCGAACAACATCCTCGCTTGAACAACATATTTCCTCATTTGATCATTATATGTCAACCCCTTCGACCTTCCGTGTACACTAGATCTCTCCGGCGTCCATAGAATAAACAAGTGAATGTCATCATCCACGCGCAGAGCTATACTGGTTTGCGAATAAAGGGGTAGGGACTGCTATAGCCGAAAATTGGTTGGCAAATTTTGTGTCCGGTTTTCACCGGATTCCGGGTGAAATACTCGTCCGGCAAGAAAATAACTTTCATATTCGGATTCGGTATGTCTTCTTACCCCTAAAGCAACTATCTCAATAGCTTTTAAAAAATATTTTGTTTCCCCCTTAATTTGAAGCCCCCTCCCCCACCCCTAAATGTAGGGCTACAAAGCCCATCTACGAAGTCGACTTTTCCCTTGACCAAAACGATCCTCCCAGCAAGTTCATCTAAATACCTGATTCCCTTCGAGAGTTATCGTGCTTACAGACGGACGGACAACTTTTGCGATGTCATAGGTATCCCTCCACTTACATTTTGGGATCCCAAAAAGAAAGTAAAAATTACACTGAGTTTTCGATAGCTTAGTAAAAGCGAATGACAAAAACATCCAATAAATGTATACATATTATATAAACTCGTTTTTATCGTATTTCATCCGTTAGTTTAATAGTTTGATAGCTAGATATCACTTTTATTCTTTTCAAACTATCGTGGTGAAATCCAAATTTGTCGAAATCGTCATATATAGTTTCTAGTTATTTTACAGTATATTTCACTGACTATTATTTTTTATAGAATTTAAAAATTGTGTCTCATCGTGTTTAAAGTGCATTAAGCAATGTAAACATGTTCAATTATTCTGTTACATTTTAAGTATTGTCATTCGTGCCTTTTATTTTTTAAATAGACACGTCATATATAAATGAAAATTAAAGTCTTTTTAATATTTTTACTGGAAAGTTTTACGCTGACGCTACCTTTGGTCATCCTTGCTATTTTGTCCGGTAAACAATGTATATATACCAAGATAGTTCCGAAACCATGCGCTATTTGAACAAAATCATCATCCAAACTTGAAGCTTTTAGCTTCAAAAGCTCTTCTAGCTTTTAACTATTTGGATTAAATTTGATTGATTGAATGTTAATTTGAATTTTGAATCTAAAGTTCATCCCAGAAAATTATTTACCACTACATGCTCATTCCACGCACATTGTTTCCTGACTGAGGTCTATAACAAACCCTCCCAGAAGAATGTGTCATTATTTTTCATATATGATTCCCAGTCTGTTTACTCTGATGGAGTAGTTGTCCAACTGACTTGTCCTTTGACAATTTTTCTATTCAAAATAAAAAAATAAAAAATCGGAGCATAGTATGTTCGAATTCAAAGCAAATGTGAGCTCAAATTCAAATCAACTTAGAAATAAACTTACGGGTCAGATCTGTTTCGTTTTGTATCCACCGGGGCTAAATCCTTGCACATTTTGACAGCGACTTCAAACGCAGCCTGTCTGTAGTTGTAGTGAATCCCAAACTGCACGTCCCCTTTTACCAGGACTGTTCCATAACGAACATCTCCAGCAACTGAGCAAACGCTGGCAAGGGAGTCACTCCTAGTCTACAAAAGGAATAAACATTATTTATTTCTTCTCGGCTTATAAGAAAATAGAAAGAAGCGGACTAAAATTAAAGAAAATAAACCATTTAACTACAAAAGGACTTGTCGCATCTGGGTTCCGGCAAAAAGAACAAACATAGCCCTCCAGCGAACTCACCCGGTATCAACCCCCCCCCCCCCACACGTAATTGTCATAAAAAGTATATTTTTATGAAAAGTACATTTGGAGGCGAGCCGCCACAAGATGTTTACATTTAACTCGCGCGTGTAGGGAAAGTCTCTGAGTGCTTGCAGTCTTTCTAATTGCCTATATATTTGCATTCGGGGGGGGGGGGGGTGCGTCTAGAATGATACCATTTTCGCCACCTAACGGCACTACACCGATACTTGCACTGCCTGGCTCTCTTTTTAAAGCGGGCTCATTCTTTCCAAGGAGCTCATTGGTCAGAAAAAACGCTTAAGCAATTTTCTCCGTGTTTCTCATAAGAGCAACGAACGGGTCTGCAATTGTTTAAAAAACACAGCGCAGTTTCAAACGAGTCAGTCTCGTTAGAATAGTGGAACAGAAACCGCGAGCTGTGCTTTATGCTAATTATACGGGCTAGCAGTATGATAATTTTACGACATCAAACATATAAACTCCTAATTAGGCTTTTACGTGTCTCGGAAATTCAGGAACCAGACCACGGGGGTCTGTTCGATTCGGTCGGGTAGAATGTGGCTCACAGTAAATCGCAAGAGCCTTCCATTAAAGTTATTTCTCGACTTATCGTCAGAGGGCAATGTAGTTATACTCTATATGACTAGTCCGAAACACGCCACAAAACATCGGGAAAAGCGAGAAACGTCGCCCGAACGATGACTCCAATCATACGTCAACCAATCAACGGTATTTGAAAGTGCAAAACGAAAATCAACGGTGTTCGTTGGGGACAGCTGGGCAATGGTGACGCTTCCGGCTCTTCTCTGGGCACACGGCAATTCTTTGTCGGCACGAAGAGTTGGTCATCAAGAGTATTTGGCCGAGTTAAATGGAAAAAAAGGTTCTAAAACAAGCTTATTGGCATCGTTCGAAAGAATGTTTTGATGAGTCTACGAAAAAGAAGAAATATTATATGCCCATCAGCTCTGGTTACTCCTACTGGACTTATAATCCTGCAGTGCATTCGGGTTATGATCCCATTTTAAACCTTTGTTTCACCTTCATTCTTCCGTATTTCTGGGGCGTGGCGTTTTTCCATCTATAGCGTAAATCGCCTTTTTATAAAGGCAAAATTTCTAGTTTATAAGAAAATACATTTCATATACTTTTTTTTTTTTTACTTTTATATACTCTTCTATGAGAACAAGCGATTTGACGATTATAATACGATACGGGGCTCTAATCTTTCTACCAATCGAGATCCTTGTACAAACAGTATTATCCAACAGAAAAGATTTTCGCTCATAAATCTAGCTTTTTAGTTAATATATCAAATACTTCGTCTATACTTCAACTATGATAAAGTGTAATTTGTCTATATCACTGGCATGTCGGACGCTTTAATGCCACTAGAGTTATTATATTTTTGTAAATTGTAACTGAAATTATGTATGTTGCAAGTTTCCCAATTACACAGTAAAAACAAAATCTTGCAGTATTTGATACTGGGATTAATCTTGTCTCTACGGAGATAATATTATCTCTAATTTGGATTAATCTTACCCCAATAGAGACAAGATTAATCCCAGTAGCAAATACTGCAGTTAACTTTAATCCTTACTAGGAGAAACTTTTTACAGTTATTTCCCTGTTTGTTCTTCTTAGCAATTTACTGTTTAAATGACCAAATGAATTAAGCCATTTACCAACTCGGGTGATTCCGACGGGCAAGTCAGAGATTCGCAATCAACTCGAGCTTAAAGCACACCTCGCACTATTTACTGTTTATAGTCCAATATTCAAAAATACTTGAATACTGTAAAACTAGGCTCTGCATTCAACTAATTATCCACGGTGGCTGTTTTAAGACTTTTCCAGGTCAATTGACCTTTAGCAAAACTCGTCAAAATTCAAATAACCGGTTTTAAGAATCACGCAAACGCTCATCGGGAGTAAAATGCGCATGGAAAATAGTCAATCGCGGCAAGTGCAAAAACTAGTGATGTATCGTTGGCGGGCTTAGAATAAAACATATGAAATTTGCGTCTCCGGGCTTAAAAATAATAAATCTAATTGCGGCAGCCAGGGGCGTCACGACTGGGGGGGGGGGGGGGGGGGGACGCCCCCCCAATGCTGTCGGCCAGTCGGTAAAAAATAACAAGCGCCGCGATTTTTCGTCAAAACAGTAGATTTTTTCATGAAAACAGCCGGTTTTTCTGAAAATTGGTCGATTTTTCGTCAAAATAGTCGGTTTTTCTGAAAATCAGTCGATTTTTTTCGAAAATGTCATTTTTGTCGTTGAAAACAGTCGTTTTTCTGCAGAAAAAGACGGTAATTACCAGCCAGTCCCCCCCCCCCTCCCCTACCTTGTCCCCCCCCCCCCAAACATTTTGGCTAGTAACGCCTCTGGCGGCAGCATTGGTAGTGGACACGACGGGTCTTTTAATGAATACTTATTAATTTATCAGCTATAATCTTTTAACCAATTTTAACCCAACAACCTTCTAACCAACTGGAACACCGCAAATGTCTTAACAATGCAGCCTCGGCCAGAGGCCCCCCCCCCCACAAAACTCGGAAAATATGCATACCGATAATCCGAATATTGACCCACGTAGTTTCGGAGTTCCAAAGAAGCTTTTCTCACTCCCCTCTGACGTAGTATCCGAGGGGGCTCCAGATAGGCCGGGGGCGGAGTTCGCGTTCGATCCTCCCCAGGTACCCCCTTTGGCAAAACCTTCACGCCGAACGGAGGGGGAAGATGTAACAGGGGCGTCATCTGGAACAAAAAAGCGTAGTGAGCAATTACGTTTTTTTTCACTTCCCGGCTCTTCGAAGCACAACTCTTACCAGTCACGATATTTCCATGATGAAACAGTTCAGAAATGTCATTTTCAACAAGACCAAAGGTATCGATGGGATCCCAAAAATTCAATATCTGATCCAGACAACTGGGTCTTGTCTTAGCCAGATCCAGTCTTCGCCAGACTCCTTGAACATTTTTACAATTAAAATTCAGAAACAGATTAAGGCCAAATAGCTAATCACCTGAGAAAACCAAGTTCAGATTTGGATTCAGCATGTGTGTTTACCCCTATAAGTCATATCTGTTTTGACGAAAACTTCCTGCCACTTCTGCCAATTTCCCGGTTCCGCCCGAACTCCAGAACTACTTGTCCGGCGAAAAAAGAAAGCTCAAAGACGAAATCAGGGTATCTTCTTTCCCCAGTAATGAACATCTAATCAACTTCAAATAGAAATTTAGCTTATAACAAATTTTCCGATTCCAGCCGGATTCCGGTCGAACTATATCTCCGGGTAAAATATGATTGTCATACAGGGACTCAGCATCTCTTCTTACCCCTAAATCGCTTATCTAATCAACTAGAAATAAAACTTTGACTTCCAACAGATTTCCGGTTTTGGCCGGATTCCGGACGAACTACAATGTCCGGGTAGAAAATTGTTTTCACAAAAGTGTTCAGCATGTCTTCTTGCCCTAAATCGAACATCTAATCAACTCCAAATAAAACTTTTAATTTTGACAAACTTTCCGGTTTGGGCCGGATTCCGGTCGACATACTTGTCCGTCGAGAAAATAGTTTTCACCGTCGTCTTCAGCATGTCTTCCTACCTCTAAATCGAACATCTAATCAACTTCAAATAAAACTTTTACTTTCAACAAACTTTCCGGTTTGGGCCGGATTCCGGGCGAAATACTTGTCCGTCGAGAAAATAGTTTTCACCATCGTCTTCAGCATGTCTTCCTACCCCTAAATCGAACATCTAATCAATTTCAAATAAAACTCTTACTTTCAACAAACTTTCCGGTTTGGGCCGGATTCCGGGCGAAATACTTGTCCGTCGAGAAAATAATTTTCACCATCGTCTTCAGCATGTCTTCCTACTCCTAAATCGAACATCTAATCAACTTCAAATAAAACTTTTACTTTCAACAAACTTTCCGGTTTGGGCCGGCTTCCGGGCGAACTACTTGTCCGATGACAAAATAGTTTTCACCATCGTGTTCAGCATGTCTTCTTACCCCATAATCGACTATCACATTAGCTGTTTCAAAATATTTTGTTTGTCCCTTAATTTGAATCCCCTCCCCCACCCCTAAATGTAGAGCTACAAAGCCCATCTACGAACTTGACTGGTCCGACGACCCAACGAACCCTCACACCAAGTTTCATCAAAATATCTCGTTCCCTTCGAGAGTTATCGTGCTTACAGACGGACGGACAGACGGACGGACGGACAGACGGACAACTTTTGCGATGTCATAGGTATCCCTCCACTTACGTTTTGGGATCCCAAAAAGAACATTACCTTCCACGCTCAATTAGCGATTTTCTTGTTAGCGCTTGTTGACAACACCTTAGAGCAGAGCAAAATAACACTAGTGTTATTTTATAAATAACACCTGTGTTATTTTGCTTTGCCTTAGAGCTTATCCCGTCCTTATGCGTGAAAGAGTTGTCAGCGGACCTTGAAGTTAGCGAAGTTTGTGTTGTGTGCCTAGCAACACTCGGCTAGGCGGAAAAATCGCTGATAAGTAGAAGTTAAAAAATGAAGCAATGGCGAAAGGCGGGTTTCAGAAGCTTACAATTCAATGAGGGAACTAAGGATGAAAAGCAGAATAAGCAAGAGGGTTCTTCAAAGCCGCCTCTCGAACTCCAGAAGCTGATGACTGCTTTTACTCTTATCACAAGGATAATCCCCGTTCTGGTTTCTCGGACGAGGTAGGCAAAATGACGAACATTTATGTTCTGTCAAATCTAGCGTCACCTCGCGGAAACCTAAGACGGAAGAAAAAATCCCACTACCGTATGGATCCGATTTTTAGTACCTTTATCAAAAGTATTGATAATTAGACAATTAAAGATTGACAGAAACTAGTCCACACTGAACCGGAATAAGGCCAATTACTATGACGTCATTGGACCTGACGATGCCCTCGTCTTTAGCCACAACCGTCTCAGAGGACATAACTGGAAGTTGCGTGTTAAGAAATTTCGAAAGACATTAGGAAGCGGACTTTCAAAAAGCGATTAGTGGATAATAAGAATCGTTATCCTGAAAGTGTCGTTAACACAGAACCCATCAGTAAATTTAAAGCAGGTGTGGGCATCACCTGGCTGACGTGTAAATTTAGTGTAAAAAGTGTCGTGAGAAATTTGCGAAAGCTTTCTTGCGGTAATTAATTTATATTATTACACTACCGTTTATTTTTGTATGGTCAATATCCTGCATTCATCTAATGCTTCCATGAGTGCAATACTCTTCTAAACTTAGTTTGCACAAGCGTTATTGACTTTTGCGACTCGCCATTTTACGGAGATGAGAAACAAGTTTCAATAGAAACCAAACCCCCTAGCTCTTGATTATCAATTCTTCATAACACGGTACAAACATAATTCGAGTTCAGTTGTATGAACTACTGATTAAGAATCAATAATCGTATACTTAAATGTATTAACAGACACAGATTGCCGTCTGTCAGAAATGAATGATATCTGTTTAATTTGTTAGCATTTAATTTTTTTGGTAGCAGTGGTCAATATTCCTAAAAACATCTGATACTAGGAGTTAATGATCGCTAAAGAGAAGACTGAAGAGTTTCACGTACCGTTTCTTATATTGCTTTCAAGAACGGCAGTAAAAGCTAAGTTAAATGTAAACTTTTGGCGTCGCCCCATTGTTTTTCTGTTTGTAGTTTGTTTTTATTAGGTCAAAATTACCATTTTTGAGGTTGCCTCTCCATTTGGACACCTTACCACATTGTAATCCCTCTTAAAGTAGCCTACATCAACAGTTAATATGTAAGGTGTGCTTTAACACAAAAACACGATTCACAGGCTACAGGCTGGGGCTGATACTATTAAAGTTTAACTGAAAAGGGCAGAGAAGGGACAGCCTTGTTACCCCTCACTTATTCACTTAGAGAGGCTTGAAGACCCGATGAAAATGCGTTACTTGGTTGCTCCACTACTCACGAATAACCAGTTTTCAAATAGTGGAATTTCCCTGTCAGATTTGTGGTACTACCTGTGTCGCATGCTTGACGAAAAAGATTTGTGAACATTTTTTTGTTCAGGCACTAAGCAGTCTTCGCCAAGCTTATCACCGCCCACTGAAAAGCCACGTCTGTGTGCCGATTCAAATATTCCGCGTCATAGTAGAATTTACGCTGTGGGGACAGCGGTAGATACTCTGAACCTCACTACGAGAGCAGATAGTGGAAAATCAAAAAATCTATTAGCAGAATCCAAATAACTCAGTGTATTCAACTAAATGATACAAAAATAAGTTTGCTTTTCAGTTAAACTTTAATGCAGATTACGTTTGGGTTTCGTAATATTTCTCGACGATATGGCGTCATCGAACCCATATTCTCTGCCGATAAACAATTATAAGATTTAGCGTTTCTGAGAGCCGTCATGCTTGACATGGTGTATTTTTTCTCTTTTATTCAAACAATGTTTACAACGGATGCGTCAGCTACGATTCTTCGTCAGCGATATTTCGGCCATTCTTGGTTTGTTTTTTGATTACAGGTTTGTTTCCTTCCCCGAAGTTGAACCAGAGGATTGACAGCCTGACGAGGACCCTTGCCAAGAAGGGCCGAAATATCGCTGACGAAGAATCGTAGCTGACGTATCCGTTGTAAACATTGTTTGAATAAATGTTTCAGAGTCAGCTTGGACTCGAAGAATATTTATTTTTTCTCATAGGGGTTTTGCGTTTTTCTTTAGATTCGTGACTATGTCAATCAGTTTCTGGTCGTGTTTAGGGCTTTTCGCTTTATTCGTACTCTGTCTTCCCGCGATAGTGTTGCTAATGATAGACATCAAACAAAATTCATTCTTCTTGGAAGAAATTTCACATCAACAAATTCAGTTTCAATCAGAGAGCTCGATAAATCCATTCCTACTTCGTCGCAATCATTGCATTTCGCAAGCTAGAAAATGGAAACCGCAAATGTCAGCAATGAAAACATGTTCTTGTGAAACTGTCAGAAGCAGACTTGACAAACATCGATTTGACACAATCCCTTTCCCACGACTAGATAAGTTTCTTCACGGCCGACCACGCCCTTTGTGACTAGATCACCGATAATCAATCCCAAAAGTATACTGGATGCGGCACAGAAATCGCAAACGGAACGAATCCGATAACTCAAGAGAAAATTTTAGGCTTTCTAGCACTGGTAATTGCTTAAACGTCAATGCTGTCTCTTTGAAACAGGAAGGAAGGAGGGGTTAACCACACCCGAGCTAGAAATTGGTGTAAGACTTTTCCATGAACCAGCGGTGCCGGTCATAAAGTAGGCAATTCGTCTTTAAAGGACACCTGAATGAAGAGTACCAAGTATCATCCCTATCTGTATGACTTCCGTTAACATTGCCTGCAGAAAACCCGATCCAAATACGAAATAGCGTTTCCAAGCTATGATTTTTGCTCCATTTTGCATCTGTCCTTGTTTCAGCACAGAACAATTCTGTAAATGAACAAATGTCTCCAATCAACCCTTGTGGAATATTTTTTTAACCAGTAAAGCCCAAACGTATATCTAGAAGAAATTCCAATACGATCGGGCCAGCGCTGTACAAGATTTGAATGAATTGCGCTTTTTGTCTTGGAGTCTGCATGTGCAAACCTCCAGAAACGAACATCCATATTTCGAAAAGTCACGCTCAGGAAAAGAATGCTGTCCGTGGCCATGTCTGTAAATGCATTCTCCATGGTGTGTTCAAGTATGGTTTCATTGTTCAGGTGTCCTTTAAACACTTCTAAATGTGAGTAAGTAAGTAAAGTATTTATTACCCGTATTTTTCACTTAACAACTTTCACTTTTCAACAAAACGGAGTAAAGATGAAAATAGAAAAAAATAAGTTCTGCGTGCCGGTGCCGCGCATTTGCTATGCCCCAGAAGCTGAAGAGTATTTTCAGCCCACCTTTGAAATAAGATAGACTTCAGAACGGGCACCGTCGATGGCGCAGGCGGCCGAGATATTGTTTTGTTTTTTATGTTGTTTTGCTGTATTAAAGGGATTTAAATAGCCTACATAAACGCAGCTATTCCTTGCAAGAAGGCTATCAAGAATGTCTTATTTAATTTTTATGGGAAACAGCTCGAGAGGAAGATGCGGGAAGATGTGGATTTTTACGCCTCCCGACTTACTGACAAGTCGGCGTTCAAAATCGAGATTCGAGAAGATCAAAATCGATGCAATCCAGTTTTTCCAAATAATGCAGCCAGTGTCCTACTTCCGTAACTGCATTCACTAATTCTTAAGCCCGGAGACCCGAATTTCATCTGTTAAATGTTAAGCCCACTAACGATACCTCACTAATCTTTGCTCCTGCCACGATTCACTATTTTCCATGCGCATTATGCTCTCGACGAGTGTTCGCGTATCATGCTATTGATGTGTAAACCGGTTATCTCAATTTTTTGCCGAGTTCTTGTCAGAAGTCAACGGGCTTGGGATAACGCTTAAAACAGCCAAAGCCGTGGACAATATGTTAAAAGCAGGGTCTGGTTTCAAACGATTCAAATAACTTTGAATACTGGAGCATAACCAGCAAATAGTGAGAGGTGTGCTTTAAGGTGTGTTTCACCTTGACCCTTTTTGCCGGTTCTAGTTCTTTACTCAACTGTTATTATTATGTATCATTATTGTTCTTTCATTAGGAGTTTGAACAGTCGAGTACTACTATTTTTCTTATCTTTTCCATTTAACAACACACAAAAGTGAATGTTTAGAGAAATCCTCACACCAAGCTTCAACAAAATATCTGACCCTTTGAAAGTTATCGTGTTTCGAACGGACAAACGAATTCGTGTTTCGAACGGGGGAGGAAGGGTTAGTAGATTTGGTTGGAGATAAGCGTTTCGCAGTAATGAGTATTTGGCAGTATTCGTCCGGTTGGCAGCGAAGCATCAGGAGGGTCTAATGTAAGTGTTATTAAGCTATATCTATTTTAATTTTTTGTTTTTCTTGTATGCGATTTCTTGTGATAGTTGCTATGGCCAGTTGGCTTTTTGCAATAAATATCATATCATATCATATCATATCTCACCCTTTGAAAGTTATCATGTTTCGAACGGACAAACGAATTCACAGATATCCCGTCACTTCGTTTTGTGATCCCAACAAAATCCACGAGGAAAGGGAAAAAGGCGGCTTTGTTTTATGCAGGAGTTCAGACGCTGGATGAAACTCTCACATTACCAATTCAGTCAGAAAACACCTGGTAAGCTTTTCAGCAAACCTGTCAAGAAGGTATGCCAGAAGTTTTTTATTTTGTCAATACAATGCTATGACATACTCAAACGACAAGGCAAAAGCCGGGTTGAGTAGACGAGATTAAGAGTTCTTCTAAGACCTGCAGGTCAGAGGATTAGTAGGTGCAAAAGCCAATGACCCGATCTGTCTACCGGGAAACGGACTTGTCGCAAACGTGCCAGTACATACACCTCCCAAAAAACTTCAAAACATCTGAAACTGCACGGTCAGAAGTTTCATACACTTGGGATGTTATCTGTTGTGATTCTGAAAATGGTATTCATAAAACGTTAGGCATAACAAGCTTTGCCAGGAAGAACCGAAATACCGTCGAAAAAACATCTGCTGACTTTCCCAGTAACATGCCGACAAACAAAAAAGTCAGCAGATGCTTTTTCGGTTGTTTTTTCAGCTCTTCCTGGCAAAGCTTGTCAAGAGTAGCATTTCATGCAGAACGTTTCAAAATCACCACAGATTACACCCCAAGTGTTTTCTGTTGAAACTGCGCACCCTTGTATTATCTATTATGAAACACCCCCACCAACGTTGTGCCCTGTTCGCTTACGATAAAGTCATTGTATTTGTATGGATGGTTTACGATTTTTACTTATTTTTGCGTATTGGTTCTTAACTTATTTTTCGTTATCGTCGATTCTGGTGGGAAATAGAACATTTACTAGTTCTACTACGACGTTACGAAAGAACTTTGTCGTAGGTCTTGACAGATTTCTGGCAGAAAAAATAATAACCTGTATCATTTCGTTGACGACAAATTCTCCAGACCTCAGTTCAGAGCCACCATGCGGTTTAGCCACAATCATCAACGTTTACCTGCAACTCTTCTAGGACATATATTTAATTATATACTTTCCTCAGAAAAAAAAGAAACTCTCTGACGATGAGTTTTTTGCTCTACCCTTGAATTTAAAAAGTGAAAGCTTTTCATTAATTTAGGGATTTACTGTAGCCTACCTTCTGTGTGATAGATGTTGATAATGAGCTAGGGAGGAAAAACAGAGGCTATTCAGAATGAACTGATTGGTATAAGGCTAGCCCCAATGTACATGAGTCCTGTTACTGTTCTAGGTGACGATCTGTCTTCACTTTATGTGATATATAATGTTTTTTTCGTACTTTTGTATTTACTATTCTGTTACTCTATTTTTTTGTAGTCGAGTAAAAAAAGCCTTATTCTGAGGGGAACTTTTGTTCTCTATTTTGTTGTTGTTTTTCTGTTATTTGTTTCTTTCTCTTTTTACTACACTATCTTCACATGTTCATGTACAGTGGGTTACAAATAAATTATTATTATCAGCTGCATTTTTTATCCCAATTTTCCTCGGGATTCTCCTTATATTCTCCTATTTCACATTTAGTAGCCTACTACTGAGATGAAGCCAATTCTACGCTTTTGTCAAAAACGAGAATTGGGAAAGCTCCGCAATCCTGCTGATTGAAGTTGGTTGGTTAGTCACGATTCTCCGCTTCTCGTCCTCAATAGTCCTACCTCGATCAGAACCGCTAATTCGTAAGAGAATCGACAGATAGAAACATACAGCCAAAATATTGATCACGACTGGAAATCCCTCTTGCTTTAGTTGTATAGTAAAAGTTATACTGTGTATTTTGTAAGTTACTTTCTTTCGTGTTTTCCTTTCTTTTTCTCTTTTTTTCCTTATTATTTACTCCGTCTTTGTGCCTTGTGTTTATTTTGACGGGTTATAAATAAAATCATCATCATCATCAAAAGCGAGAAAGGAGAACTGAGATAAACAAGAGCTAAAAGCTCATATGGCACTTGTAAAGTTGGGTCAGAGGATGGTATGGGAATTCGTCAACTCGTGGGTTTATTGTAATCCTCTGTACGCAAAACCCCTGAGGCACGAATGTTCGCAGGCCCTTGGGGATCATCAACATGTATCGTTTGCTCGAGAATATATAAGACAATTCCGTATAACCACATTGGCCTGACATATCACGAAAAATCAACGAAGAAACCAACGAATACACGGGAGGACAACCGCCTCCCTTCTTCAGCGCAGACAGAAAATTTCGAGGAAAAATGCCAAAACGAGGATGAAGATCAACAGCCAAGAAAACTAAAACAAACCAGAAAACCAACAAGAAACAAAAAATTAAAATAAAATTGAAAGGACTGAAAGCCTGAAATAAAGACAGCGAGCCACTCACCAATACCTGCGAATAACAATTATGATTGTTCTTGCTCGATAATAGCGAATGACTGTCGAATTTCTAACTGCGCTGAAGAAGGTTGTCCTCCCGAAATATTCGCCTTTTATCAGTATATTCGTTGGCCTATCACAAACCCCATTTTCGTTGGTTTCTTCGTTGATTTTTTTTTTTTCGAAAATATATATTTTGTACTTTGCAGTAAAGATGAGAAATTTCAGAATTCATTCGAAACCAAAACCCTTGACGCAAAAATTATCATGGGCCCTTGGGGATAATGAAAATCTGTCATTTGGTCGATATTATTTTTTTTCACTTTGCAGTTACGATGCACGCTTTAACCGCCTTTAAGCGCGGAATTGGGATTGATCTGAAATTGGACTGTGACCAAAATGCTTGAGGCACAAAGGATCATGGGCCCATGGGGATCATGGAAATTTATGTTTTGGTCGAAAGTATTATTTCCACTTTGCGGTTAAGACGCGCACTTAAAAGGCGGCTCTACAAATTCATTTGCAAGCAAACCCCTTAAGCAAAATGATGTTTGTTCTTCCAACCAAGTTTCAACCCGATCCCTCCGCTCTGAGCGTGTCTCACGGTTTCCACTTCCCTCTTACAACTCCCCCCAAAGCGACCGGATCCGGTCCGAACTTAAAATGCGAGATCTGAGACACGAGATCTTTCTAAATGTCAAGTTTCAATAAGATCCGAGCTCCCGTTCAATTGTGTACACCTCAAGATTCCGCATTCCCCCTCCCTCCACACCCACACCCACGGGTCAGATTGGGGAATTGACTATTTCCAAGTTAGTTTGGTCGGGTGCGGGTCCCTAATATGCCTGCCAAGTTTCATCGTCCTAGCACATCTGGAAGTACCCGAACTCGCGATCACCCGACCGACGGAAAAGTAGTCGGTATATGGCGCTTGGTCAGAAGGCAAGTGCCATAAAAACGCAAAAATAATACAACGAGAAAATAACACAATTATGGAGACACATGCGGCTTTCATCTACAGAGTAAAACAACTAAGTTAAACTAACACTCACCCTCGATGACTGACTTGACATTCCGCCTATGGACAAACAGTGCATTGTCCCCCCACGGGCGACTTATCCCACTCTCCGAGGAGAGGCCGGGGGCAGAGGGTGCTCGTTTCGGAGGTCGGAGATTCATGAGCTGAGGCTTGAATCCTGGGGGGCGATACCGGGCGGATCGCACTGTAGTCTCGATGGGATGTGAAGTCTCATCGGAGAGGAGGGAGGTTTGAGACTTCGACGTAGGTGCCTGAAATGTGCAAGCGTTGAGGTGAGCCGAAGGGAACAAGGAGAATAGATACCTCTACTGTACTGAATTTGTGGACTACAAAATGCCCTTCCTAAAATCCAATCATGAATTACGCCAGACGCGCCGGAGAAACAATAACAATCAGACCAGAGCAAAATAACCTAGAGTTATTTGCACTGAATCAGACGTTAGATCTTGGTATGTTTTCTGAAGAATAAGCGATTACACTTTCGATTCGGCTTTCGGCGCATTAGCCCAGTTGAAAAGTCAACCCAAAGGAAACTAAGAAAACCGAACGAACATGGTTAAGCATACCCCACGAAGTAACGAGTTACTGTTTACTTTACACTAGCGCACCTAGCTGCAAAAAAAGAACGAATTCGGAAGGGATCCTAGGAAGGTATATCAAGCTAAGATATAATTTTTGTTTATTGACAAATATATATAAACCTCATGCTGCATAAAAGTGTCAGACATGCAAGTGGCATAAGGAAACGACGCTTCACTAATTCTGATATGTTTGTAGAAATTATTAAGAAGAAATTATTAAAATCCTAGTCTAAGGCGTTAAATAAAGAAAAAACAAACAAACAACTAACACACATCAACACTAGAATTTTCGGACTAGATAATTAATAACTAAAACAAACACAAATACCAACACGAGAATTTGCGACAACAGCCATAAAAAAAGCGAACGCTGCAAGAAGATTATTTGTATTCAATTCTGTTTCGTTGAAGTTTGTAGTTTAGTTGAGATCCCAAAACGTAAGTGGAGGGATACCTGTGACATCGCAAAAGTTGTCCACCTGTAAGCACGATAACTCTTGAAGGTAACGAGATATTCTGATGAAACTTGATGCGAATATTCTTTGGGTTAAGGGACAGGTCAAGTTCGTAGATGGACTCTGTAGCTCTACATTTAAGGGTGGGGGAGGGGGTTCAAATTAAGGGGCGAACAAAATATTTTGTGTATAATGAAATAGTCAATTTATGGGTCAAAAGATACACTGAACACGAGTACGAAGATCATTATCTCGCCGGACAAGTAGTTCGCCCGGAGTCCGCCAAAACCGGAAACTTTGTTAAAAGTAAAAGTTCTATCTGAATTTTACTAGATGTTCGATTTAGGGGTAAGAAGACATGCTGAACACAAATATCGATTTAGGGTTAAAAAGATACAGTGAACACGAATACGAAAATCATTATCTCGCCGGACAAGTAGTTCGCCCGGAATCCGGCCAAAACCGGTAACTTTGTTGAAAGTAAAAGTTCTATCTGAATTGTATTAGATGTTCGATTTAGGGGTAAGAAGACATACTGAACACAAATATGAAATTCGTTTTCTCTCCGGACAAGTAGTTCACCCGGAATCTAGCAAAAACCGGAAAATTTGTTAAAAGAGAGGTTAAATCTGAAGTTCAGTTCAGTTTATTTGTTACGACCAAATTACATTTAACTATGATGCCAGTACCTGCCCCAAGAAAGGTACAAAAAAGCACTTGCAATTGGGCGGGTACATAAAATTCATTTCCTAACTAATAATTAACTAAAAACAAAACATAACAGAAAAGAGCACTAAAATAAGAAATAATAACCAATCTCTCATCAGCTCATTTAATAATAATAATGAGAAAAAAGAAAATAATAAGAAAAATAGGTGAAGAAAAAAAGAGAAAAAAAACAACTATGAACCTTGGCCTAACAAATACGTTTTCAATTTATTTTTAAATAGCCCCAGGTGCTCAGCCGCCCGAATGCTCTCCGGAACCGAGTTCCACACATTAGGCACACATTAGTTGATTAGATGTTTGATTTATGGGTAAGAAGGCGTGCTGAATCCGTACCGTCTAGAAAAATCATTTTTCTACCCGAACATACACTTCGCCCGGAATCGGGCTGAAACAGGAAAATTGTTATGAATAAAAGTTTTGGCGGGACATTTTTCATAAATATAATTTTTGTTTGTGAGGTCGATAAAAGTAAAAACATTCAATTGTCTGAACCACATATTACATTTTCGGGATCCCATCGAAACCTTTGGTTTTGTTCTTGTTTTGCCTTGGTTTCTTAAACTCTAAACTACGTTCTCGACGTAGCTCTTAGGGGACGTTTTCTCGTGGATGGCTGTAGAGCTGAACGGGCGATCCCGTCCCCGAGAAAATGAGAAAAGCGATCGGGCGTTGTACGTCTGAGGAACAGAATAAAATATAGAATATATTTACGCGAAAGCCCGAAGGCCATGGCAAAAGCATACAGGGTTTACATTGGCTTGAATAAACATACACTACTAACAACATACAAATAAAAATATAGCAATTATTGGATAAGCAAACCCCGTCTTGTGGGTCTTGGTTTGTCTACGTGGCTCCGACAAGGGAGTCGTAGACTTCTAAACTATATTCGAAAAAATTGTTTATCGTATTGGTCACGGTACAAGTCCCTTGTGTAAAGTGCCATCTATATTATAAGCAAACCGCGGTGGCGCAAACCAATCCGGAGGAATTCCCAAAAATCTCACGTCACAAAATAATTTACTTATTTTTAATTATTTTAGCCATCCACTTTTTACGAAACACTCTTTCACCAAATGCCTCAGATCTTAAATAATTTAGCTCCGGGTTGCATGGACGGAAGCTACCCGGTTCCGTCCACGCGAAAATGAGACATACAAAGGAGATATCAGGTTGATTGAGGGAGTTCAGAGGAGAGCAACCAAGGCCATCAAAAACCTTGGAGACAAACCATACAAAGACCGCTTACGGGTTCTCAACCTTCCCACCCTCGTGTACAGGCGCAACCGTAGTGACATGATGATGACCCACAAACTGCTGAACTCGTCATACGCCAAGATCCTGCCTAGCCACCCAGGCCCCCCAC
This sequence comes from Branchinecta lynchi, assembly GCA_023053575.1. NCBI lineage: Eukaryota > Metazoa > Arthropoda > Branchiopoda > Anostraca > Branchinectidae > Branchinecta > Branchinecta lynchi. Next base: position 24,111,493 of record JAKZAP010000005.1, on the reverse strand, counting down.
AGTGCACCAGAGGACACTCAAAGAAGTTATTCAAACAGTTTGTCAAAACCAGGGACAGAAAAAGTTTCTTCACCAACCGAGTTGTCAACCCCTGGAATGAGCTGTGCGAACTGGGAAGCAACAGTCTCCGCCCCAACTCCTGATGCATTCAAGAAGGCACTAGACAAAGAGTGGACCACGAAATACTGGAAATATGAATGGGACATCCCGTCCTGCTTATACCTGCTATGAGTTACCACCGATTCAACTCAGGAGCATTCAACAGATCTACAGATCTTAATTTGCTCTGAAGTGCAAATTAAGGTAATGAGCGGGAACGTCCACGCAATATCCCCGTTCGGTTTAAGGCTGCCCTCGGATCGGTGTTGAACGGGAGCGTCGATTGAGCTGGAGGGCCCGTTCACCTGTTCATCCGTACACGCCAAATGACAAAAAGATCGCCGGCATCCAGGCGAAAACGTCGGTCGAGTTTGACGGGACTAGAGCCGTCCACACAAAAACGTCCCATTAGCTTCCAAAACTACAGTACACTAGAGATATGCTTACTTGAACTGTTTTTAGTTCAATTCAATTCAATATGACCTAAAAAACAGATAACAGACAAGCCGCGATGGGTTGTTTTTACGTCAAAACATAACGTCATAAGATAATTTACGTCATTACATTTATACGATTTTGCGACATTTATATCGACGTCTTGTCATAAATATGGTCAATAACATAACAGACTACAATTAATAAAATACAAATATCATAAAAGTTAACTTTCAAAACGGGAACGGTGCAGTTTCGGCTAAATGGTAGAATGAAGACCCAAAATACCTATTCATATGTTTTCGGACGGCCTTAATTACGTACTTTGGCCAACTGGTACGTAGTTGGCTAAGTCACAGCAACTGTATGATCATGGCAAAGTTCCTAGTCAACAAACGTTCAAGTAAGCATACCTCTACTGTACTTGGAACGGACAAATAAAACGGATGAGGCAGAATTTTTGGACGAATAAAACGCTGTTTAAGTACTACAAGGAAACTACACCCGCAAAAAAGCAACTTTATTATCCTTTATCAACTGGTAAAACCATGAATAACGGTCATGGACATGCCACATATATCAAATTACTCTTTGCTAATTTCAAATCTTACATTTGATCTGCTATTAAATTTAACTATTAACAACTTGGTGCATAGCCATATGGAAAACCATATGAGATTTAACGTGAGACAATAGTTTAGCGTTTAGCCGAAAATTATTATTTTGCTTAAACCATTTTTTACTCGAGTACCGGTGTTTTATTTAAGTAATTAGTGCACAATCTGAGGTTTTACGATTCGGTCAAGGAGACATGGGCCGATACATTTCTGAAGTGCGTCTTAAACAGGGTTAATTAAAGTTCGTTCCTGACATGTGGTGAATAGTTAACTAATTCAGGCTAGAAAACGTTACATCGGGAATGGGGTGCATATATCCGGCCCTTGGTTCTGTCCGATGTGCGGAATCAGGTTCGGATTATAGTAATAATTTGGCGTCATTAAACTAAATTAGTTCTCGTCATTATGCAGTATTTAGGATTATAGCGAGTCTCTTGAGGTTTATCTGGGCATATACTTCATTTCGGTACTTGGGTATTGTGTATGGTTCTACTTTACGACTTACCAGAGGCCTCATCGTCAAGAGTATAGAAAACCGGATATGCGCTAGTTTCGGTCGGGTTGTTTGCCTACGAGAATTTTTAACATGACGAACTCTTGCTAGGATCTTTAATACGGTTGACCTCCCCCAAGTTCTAGTTGCTAGTTCAGTTTTTAATTATTTTAGAATTTCAGATATAACACACCTTCGAGTTACTTTCTTTAAGTTTGGTGAGTGGCTCTGCAAATTTAACAGATTTGAGTCTAATACAAGAATGATGCGAGATCTAAATCTGAAAGACCCTATTGTTGTTGCGAGAAGTAAGGAAGATAAGCTGTCTGCCCGGTATCAGGAACTCAACCACCATCTTGCTCAAGTATAGTTATTATTAAATATTTTAGTTTCTATTAAAATTACACGCTGAAAGTGAACTTTTAAAAGTTCAGTGAAAAGATTATTCACGTTAGTTTTTTTGTTCGAGATAGATTTTGTTTATTAGTTACATAGTGGTTTGTTACGATTGTGTTTATGATGCCGATGTTTAGTTGCTGTCGATTTATTTTTTTAAACTCGTCTTTTTGGCGGAATAAAAGCTTATTATTATTATTATTATTATATCTGAATATGCGTAAGCTACCTATTGTTCTAACTAATTGCACATTCTTGTGCTGTTTGTTTGTAATGTAGGCTACTCGCTGACTCTGTTGGAGAGAAATTAAATACAAAAATTAGGATGAGACTATGTACTGAGCATGTTTTGCATGTGTAAAAAGGTACGTGGACGAAGAACACGGATAAATGGAGAGTGTAATCTCAATCACGAACAGATGAAAAGGGTTATGAAGGAGGGCTATTTTTCGAGTGGTCCTCCTATGAAGAGAGCATATTCTTAATATTTGATTCTCGTGTGCTTTACGTATTTCTGACTAGTTTTTATCGGTAGCAGTGTTTTAACGCCAACGCGGCTTTCCGCCACCATATGTTTTCCACCAACTTTTAGTTCAGGTACTGCAGGTAGTCTGTGCAGGTAGTTTCAGATTTAATCTTTAAATGTGAAAAGGGAGTTTACCGCCATCCAGGAAATCTTACGTCCCCAAGAGGATTGGTTCCTCTAGAGGGTAGGGTCAAATCTTGTCAGACCTAATATTCTGATGGGGTTTCGAGTGCCAACCGGATTAAGTATCACACAGATTAAGGGCTCTTGGCTAAACCTGATCCAAAACGTTGCAAAGCCTACAGAGAACTGGAAGAAGCTACTGAAAGTTAAGATTACGTATCAAGAGAAGCACTTCTGCGGGCGATTTCTCACATTTTGAAATTTAAACAGTTTGGGGGCCTTGAGTTGTTGAAGTTGTACAGTTTCTTTAGTTGAATTTCAATAAATAGTTATTTGAAACGTTAAGCTCAGTCTTCGTATTAGCTAGGACTAACGTAGAGTTGGCGTTGGTGGCGGTAAACCCCTCTTCGCATTTAACGATTTATATCTCGGATTACATGTACCAGCTACATGCGCTACCTGCACTAATGAGTTGGCGGAAAACATGCGGTGGCGGTGGACCTACCAAAATATTTGACCCTTTCGTCAGACCCAACTAAACCTCTTGATGATGCAAGATTTCCTGGGTGGCGAAAAACATACGGTGGCGCTAGAGCAAGGAGGCGTTAGGACACCCACTCCGTTCTTATCATTTCTTCCGGGATGATAAGCAAAATAACTCTTATCTATATAACAAATCACAGTAAGAGCATAAAAAAATAAACAATAGAAATTTACATCGTAATCAGTTGCAACTTCAACATGTTTGAACAGGGAGAAAGATCAAGGTATTTTGGTAAAAAAAAGAAATTTCTTACAAATCGTGGTCATTGAGTCTCTGCGTTTAAATTTAGTTACTAATTTTGTATTTCCAAAGACAAGGAAGCTCAGGTGACATTTACAGTATTTAAAGTTTAACTGAAAAGGCAACTTATATTTGCTGAATACATTGCATTAATTGGATTGTGTTAAGGGATTTTTTTTTTTTTTTAACAATTCGCTTTATTTTGAAGTTAATAATATCTGTGGCCGTCGTCACAACACAAAATTCTCCTATGACGCAGAAAACTCAAACCTCAATACAAACGAGGCTTTTCAGGGCCAGTGATCAGCTCGTGGAAGGAAAGCTCACTGCGTGAACACTTCTATTTCGCAAATCGTTCTCGTCAAGCATACAACAGAGGTACAAGCGCATAGAGGTACCACACATCCGAAGGGAAATTCTACTATTCGAAAATCGACTGTTCGTGAATAGTGAAGCACCCTAACGCACTCTCGTCAGGTCGTCAAGCCTCCTTACGTGAACATGTGTGGGTAATTAGATTGACGTGTCTCAGCCTTTTTCCGTTTAACTTTTAAGTATGCAATTTGTAAACTTTTTGACCGGATAAATATAGGTGAGAACCATATTTCCGCAACTCTTAAACTACCTCGATTGCCACCCTTTGTGGTTTTGATCGACGATCAAGGTGGGGCGGGGTCACGGGTTCGACTTCCTGCCAATATGTTTCGCACAATCTCAACTGCGTACGAAAAATTTAATTTTTGTAACTGTTTAACGAAAGCGCAGAAAACCCAGCCAGGAAAAACCGATAGTTAGTACGAACCATTAGGGAACTGTTTAGACGCAGTATCGACCGAAAGGGCACACCCATATTCTTTAATGCAACGAACCGACCGTAATAATTCCTGTAAATTAGGATTAATTAAGGCACCCAGGAGAGTTAAATGGTCGAAATTAAAAGCAACAGGTTGTGTGGCTAGTCAGCGGTGAGCAGACCGCAATAAGATATTAATGTTAAGTTACTTGAATAGTAAAAATCATGCGGCTTTGTTGTTTTAGTTCATTCTGTAGCATCTTGAGAGTAAGTACCGGAAGGCATGGCAAACCGATGAGATCTGCAGCTCTCCCCCCCCCCCCCCACTCAAGACCAGCAGACACTGCATTATTATACAATCTTTTTTATTCTCTTCTTCCTTTCTTATTCTGCACACTATATTCTGCACTATACTCTTTGCATTGAAAAACAGATTTCCATTGACATATACAATACGCGGGATAGTTTAGAAGGAAATGAGTGGAAGGAAATTGTATTAAAAAAAAAAAAAAAATTCTAGCTTGCTGCGGTAAATCCTAATTCAGTTCGGTGGTCTGGATCTGGATCGATGATGGTTATTATTACTAATTATTATATTAATGTGGTGCCTGCTATTTGGCCTCGAACACACTCTTTGCCGAATTGGCTATATATTTATTCTTACATTTGGCCAAGAATAAATATTATTATATTCTATATCCCTTATTTATTCTTGATTTGGCGTTCAGCTTTTAGCTTGTCGCCACTATCTAGATTAGTTCGAAACCTTCGAAACAGAACTTGACGTATCAGTCGTGTTCGAGGTCGTGTTTCAAACCCGCCATCCTGTTATAAATTCCAATGTTTTATCTGTGGGCTAAATCTCTGAAGTGGAGTCTCTGAAGTCCTCCCGAGCAGAACGAGGAAAACTACAAGTTGGTCACAGAGCAAGTTTGGATATCTGTTCGGTATCTGGAATAAAGCTCCTGACTAAATAGGACTGCAAGTCAGGGGCGAACTTCGAACTTCTCTTCCCGATTATGTAAACCTCCCCCCTGTTCTCCTATACGTATTAGACCGCAGCGAAAGAAATCCCAGAAAATACCCAAACTAGCACCTGTGGCCCCTCTTCATGAAAGATACAGAAGGAGTTTGGTTCCAGAATTTGTTGAGTTGTATAATAAATAATATAAATAATAATTTCTTTCGTGACAAGACTATAGAGTGATATAGTGTTATGTTATTCATCATTTTTTGTTTGTGACGAAAAGGTTAAATTCGGCGGTAACGCTGTGACAACTCCTTTTGAAAAATATAATTATATTCTATCGTCATGCTTACACTGTAAAAAGTTTCTCCGAATAAGGATGCAGCATTTGCTACTGGGATTAATCTTATCTCTATTGGGAAAAAATTAATCCAAACTAGGGATAATCTTATCCCAATAAATACAAGAATAATCCGAGTAGCAAATGATTTTTTTTACAGAGTAGGCGCTACCAACCTTTGAACTGTTGGAAGTGGTAAATAGAATAGTATGGAATATAATAGAATAGTAATTTATTCGCTCACACTTTCACGGTAACAAAACCAAAACTGGCGAGTAGGCCCACTGTCATGCATAGATTTGTCAATATAACACACACATTTAAAAGTACGTACAAATGGTCAAAGGCTGTTTAACATTTCAAGAATCTTTGGTATAAAACTATTTAGGTAACGGCTGTGTAAAGATTATAATAAAAAGAAAAGTTTCTTTGCGTGCGTGCAAACCCCTTAATTCGTAATTTTAAATGTTGTACTGTGTCGGCGAGAATTATTTTATTTAAGACGTATTGCACGCAACTATAGTCTCCCTCCCACCTTTTGATATTTATCTAGAGACGACGATGCGTAGATAAAAGGTTTGTATTGCAATTCATCTATTTCATATAATCGACGTTACTCTGCTAGTCAATTTTTTTAGAAAATGATACTGAATTCTTTTGATGTGATGAGTCAGAAAGCGATAGTTAGTTTGTTGCAAGGATAGAGATCTCCGAAAATCCACTTTTAAAGACCATTCACGAGAATTTGAATGCCGTTCCGGCCGTTACTACCACCTTTTCCGTCGAATGGGCTATTGCCCCGAGCCGCAGAATGGATGTAATAATTGTATATATTTATTAAAGAACAGTCTTGTCTTAGTCTAATATTAATATGTGATGTGTAATATCACCAAGTAAATAAATTGATTGTTTCATTGATAGTTGCTACTCGTCTATTTCATTTCAGTCTGCTCGTCTATTTTCTAACGTCACAAAATAAACGTCAAGTTTCTATTTTACTTAATTATCAAAAAGGCTGTTATAAAAAGAAATATTAAAAAAAAAATGTTTAGGCCAGTTTCGAGGTTGGATATAAAATTTTACCTGAGTGATTGTGCTTAGACTGACCGGTCCGGCTGTCCGGGGCAGTGTCGTTGACCTCTCCTCATCCTTCACAGACGTCCTCTGATCTTCCCTTGTGTCCGGGACACTACTTCTCCTCCTAGCTGACAGGCGGGTCTGACGCAATCGATCCCATTCTTCCTCAGGTTCATCACCCTGAACGATTGTGTTTAGAATGGAGCGACTTCCTGTAAACGGAATTATTTGATGAGTAAGGCGGAAGGTTGCCGCGTCATGCTGCTACCGCACACTGAAGGGTATCTACGATTAAAGGGCAGCGGGTAGCAATTACGTAGCTGACCACAGCAGGTAGTCATCCAGTACGGTCTGCTCAGGAACAATTATACTAACACAAATCAGCAGTCTAATGTCACGCATGATGGAAAAAACTGGTCAGAAATCCTTTCTCATGCCGGATGTACGGTAGTATGGATGGGAACTCAATCGTCTGCTGTGTGAATATTTGTGTTTTTGCAGATACCATGGTATCCGGTACCAAGGTAACTAAATCCTGCTCGGGAACAATTATACTAACAGAAATCAGCATTCTGATGTCACGCACGATTTCGGGATAACTGGCCAGAAATCTTTACTCATGCCCGATATGAGGTAGTATGGATGGGAACTCAATAATTTGCTGTGTGAATATTTGTGTTTTTGCAGATACCATGGTATCCGGTACCAAGGTATCTGCATTTTTAGAGTCACCAGAAAAGGAAAGCTTTTATCCACTCACTCCAGAAGTGCCAAAGTTCTTTCCCGCCAATCTGACAAACCTTAGGATCTAATGCTGTTGAGGAAAATGAGACGACTTTTCAGATACCAGTCAATTGCAAAGGTCGGGACTCGGGACCGTGGTATCTGAATTCCAAACACCACTGTAACTGGTCCGATACTCAGTAACCGCAAAAAATGACTTTGAAGTTCAACTGAAACGGCAAGCTTGTTTATACATCTGATATCTGAATACAATAAACAAATTTGACCCATCTAAGAGATTTTGTATTTTTTCATCCGAGGCTCTAGTGATAACGTTCAGAATACGCGCTGCTTGCACGACAGCCCAAAATTCCTCCAGACGCGGAGAATTTGTATTTCAAAAATGCCTGCATTTTCAGGCTTAAGGAATCACGAAAAGTCGCGGGTGAAGAAAGCCGGGATATGATGTTAAGATATGTCTTGCAAGGAGTTTGCCATTTTTATTTATTTTAGGCAATGGCTTACCATTGCAGTTGGTAAGTATTTCAAGCATAGAGGTTCAATCGTTTAAGTTCATTCAACGAAATCGGTAATCTGTTGATAGCGGACAAATGGACTAGTGTATTTGTTTCATTTTTCAGACCTATTAAAATGAACGTGATGCGTAATTAGACTGTCGTATCCCTGCCCAATTCGGTTAAAGTTTAAGTGAAAGTTTGAGTGAACTTAGGTTAGACACTTTTTAGGTGAATGGAAGGTAGTGGATGAAGGATGGATATGTACCGTCATGGAACAGTTGTTTTCGAACAGGTGATCGGATCTGAGCAAAACTTGACGATTGGCAAGAAGCAAAAGAGCACGTGTCTCAGATGTCCCACTTCAAGCCCGGACCGGACCAGATAACTGTGGGGGGGGGGGGCAGGAGTGGTACCAGAAATCCCGTGACATGCTTAGAGTGGAGGGATTGGGATGGAACTTGGTGGGAAGAACAAGCATGAGCCCTTACATATACATCATTTACAGAAATGCAACGGTAGCCCTAGCCCATACGGATAGGTGTTTACAGAGGAAATTTTATTTTTGTTTGCTTGTGTTTATTTTCCATGTATTAAACAAAGTCTAAACAAAGTCTTTTCATACCATGTGAGACAGTAGAAAAGCAAGCTGCAAAACTAGCTTTTAAACGACACCTCGTTCTACTTACCTTCGCAACTTACATAACCGGTCTCCGGACGAATAAGCTCCTCGGAAACAATGATCGGGTGCATGATACGTCAGGTAAACAGAATAAACATGGCAAGCGTGATAATTAGCGTACTGCTAACAGACTAGATATGATACACTTATCAAGTGAAGCATCTCGGGAACGAGAATGGACGAAAATACTAGGCTACTGAAGTAGAATGAACTACAACCGTAATGAATTGCAAATGAACTATTAATTACAGCGTGTCCTTTAAGCATTTGGCCGAATTTACCGTGACCTGCCTAATGTTTAGTGGTTAAGTGTCTCTAGGCTAGTTTTGAATCATTTGAGTTTTGTTATATTATGTAATTTTCAGGTCACCAAGCGTGGTCTCAGCTACAACGTGATCTAACATTATTTGAAACCATATCTAAATAAAAATAAATGTATGAAAATGAACCAGAAAAATGACGGACATTATCTTAAACGAGAGTTGCCAAAGTAAAATAAAAATCATCCCCTTTTTTGTGCCGACTAAAAGATAATGGGTGATAGATAGGTGTAACTGTTTCGAAATAAATTGGTGCTGACACTTTGTTGACGTACGTTGTACAGATTGACCCATAAATTATTGTTCACGGAAAAATGTTAATATTTTTGCCGGAAGCCGACAATTTCAAAGCCAGCAGATTGACCCTAAACCGACAGTTTCTCCTTAATCACCAAAGGTGTTCGCTCTCGGCCACGCTTATTTATGCGGGAACACGAGCTATACGTAACTCATGTAAGGAGCTCACGTCACAGAACCTACAGGGTTTGGGAGGAATAGAACTGAAACTAAGCAAATCTCAAACGCTCTAAGCGGTTGTTTTAAATGGGCCACAGTCTTGCGACCGCATTCTGACACGCTTCAATCAAATCTTCAAATATTTGCGTGTTTCTATGTTCAAACAGTAATACAAATCCAAATAATAGATTTTTTTTTTACTGTAAGGTCGAAGGGCTTAGTAAGATGGCAGAGGCCGAAGCATTTCCGATGCCAGCAAATTATAGACCCGAGTGGCTTTTTGGGACGTAAGTGGAGGGATACCTAGGCTATATATGACATCGCAAAGTTCTCCGACGGTCTGTGAGCACGATAACTCTCGAAGGGAATGAAACATTTTGATGAAACTTGGTGTGAGGATCCTTTGGCTCAAGGGAAAGGTCGAATTCGGAGATGGGCTCTGTAGCCCTACATTTATGGGTGGGGGAGGGGATTCAAATTAAGGGGCAAACAAAATATTAATTAAACACCTAATGAGATAGTCGATTACGGGGCACACGATTATGAAAACCATTTTCTCGCCGGACAAGTAGTTCGCCCGGAATCCGTCCAAAACCGGACAGTTTGTTAAAAGTAAATGTTTTATTTGAATTGATTAGATGTACGATTTAGGGGTAAGAAGACATGCTGAACGTTGAGGTTGAAATCCTTTTCCACCCGGATAAGTCGTTCGCCCGGAATCCGACCAGAACCGGAAAATTTGTTAAAAGTAAAAGTTGTATTTGTAGTTGACTAGATGTCCAATTTAGGGGTAAGAAGAGATGCTGATTCCATGTATGACAATCAATTTTTACCCGGACATATAGTATTCCGGGAATCCTGCTGAAACCGGAAAATTTGGTAGAAGTCAAATTTTTATTTGAAGTTGATTAGATGTCGGATATAGTGGTAAGGAGATACACTAAATTCGTTTTTAGCTTTAATTTTTCGCCGGACAAGGAGTTCCGGAATTCACGCGAAACCGGAATATTGGCAGAAGTAAGGCAGGAAGTTTCGATCTGTTTCGTCCAAATAGATATAAATTATAGAGGTAAACACATACGCTGAATCCATATCTGAAATTGGTTTTCTCAGATGATTAGCTCTTTGGCGTTAATCTGTTTCTAAATTTTAATACTAAAAGTGTTCAAGGAGTCTGGCGAAGACCAAGACCCAATTGTCTGGATCAAATATTGAACTTTTGGGATCCCATCGAAACCTTTTCTTGTTCTTAGTGAATGCGAAACAAAATGCCCCCTATATTTTGCATGCTCGTACTGAAAGTAATTTTTTTTACAATTGTATTATGGGACCAAAATACAATTGTAAAAATATAACTGTGAAAAACAGTTCTTTTTCTCCAATTGTATTATGGGACCGAAATACAATTGTAAAAATACAACTGTGAAAAAACAGTTGTTTTAAAGTAAAAAAAGTACGCAAAAGTACTTATAATACAGATCCAAAAATAAATAAATTTGTTTTATAGGATAGTCGACAAGGGAGCAAGATGACAAACGGCGGAGAATTTTTGATGCCGGTAACTGTTAGACCCCAGGAGCTTTCTAGTGAATACGAATTAAAATTCCCGAATATTTTACAGACTCGTAGCAAAGCAAAAGCACTAAGATAGATCCACAATTCCTAGAAAGGGGTAATTAAATTAGGTAATGTCATTATTCTCTGCTGCCATTTAAGTGTATGCGTAACATGTCAAGCAATTGTCATTCGGCTAATAAACTTTAATGTTTTATGCCGCGGCCGATGATACAGGGGGAAGTGAGGTCGGGATTCCTATACATAAAATTCAATTATCAATTAAAATACGAGCAGGGTGTTTACAGGTAGTTACGAAATAGTATTTTGGCAAGGTTACAGTGCTATGTGTCCCTTACTTTATTTCAATTTTTGGAAAATAAATTAATGTATTTTCCACTTAAAGTGTGATGTCAAGAACTAAAAGACCCGATGAAGGAATTATTTGGAGAAACTGTAGGGGGGGGGGGGTTATAGAAATACCGGGAAGTGAAAGTTATAGGGTATAAGAAATTTGGGAGGATTCCTTAAGATGGTCATGAGCCATAGGGATTTTGTTGTTGTGAATAGATGATATGTGGTTTTGTTTGGGCGACGGACCTTTTGAGCTATAACAGATTTCGAATCTTATCTTATCTTTTCTATTAAATTCTGCTCTACGTCCTCATTTAAAGGCCAGACTGCCCAATTTGACTGTGACACCTTTTAAGCTGTCAGAAGTTTGATAACAGACAACACACTATTGTGCATTCTTGTCGGATCCTAATTTTCATCCTTTATATAGGGTACGGCTTTTAAGTGTCATGTTTCGAAATAAAATGTGACCTTTTAAATGTTATGTTTCGCCATTCCCGTTATGTTTCATAACATATATTAATGGTTAACTTTCGACATCGAGGTTGATATTTTTCAAATGGCCATCGACGTTGTTATTATATATATATTATATAACTTTTTCGAACAGAACCATTAACAATTAACCATACAAAAAACCTCTGGAGGTCGGTATGACTTCATACCATCCTATCTGGAGTCTGATATGACTTCATATCATCCTCTCGTATCTACCGCTAACTTTCTGTGTGAAGGTTATCGTAGATAACTGACCGTGGGTAATAGGATGATATACGTTGCCAATGCCGTATCCAGGGGGGGGGGGGAGGCTTTTCCCTCTGATCTATGTGTTTTTTGTACTTTTTTGTCCGACCAGCAGGCAACCCCCCCCCCCAGAAATAAACTCCTGGATACGGGCCTGTACATTGCATACCTGTTCCAGAAAAGTTATTCTCATAACGTTGAACACAAGGTTACACAAATATGTGTTACACGTTACCAAACTTAAAATAGTGTCTTCCTCTTTTTCGACTTTGTATCAGGCCACAACAAGCGTTCAACCAATGCTGTTATGGTAATCTATTTGGCATAGTTTTTAGATTGCGAGTTTGTTTTCTATGATTGAGAAAAGATCCTGCCCTTGACGACGGTCGCTTGTCTAAACATATAGTACTAAATAGGTACACATCGTCTGAATATATTTTCTCGTCCTCACGTGACGAGAAAATAAAAAAAAATCCATTCGTTATCAGATCACTAATCCATTAACAGCACCTGGGAGACAAACAGAAACATGACCAAAATACTTATCACGACTTAAAAATCCTTCTACTTTCTACTTTAGTAAAGTTCGAAGTTTTAGGTTAGCTGTTCTTTTGTGTATTTTTTAAGTTACTTCTCTTTCGTACCCTTCTTCCTTTTTTCACTCATATTTATTCGATGTTCATGCCTAATTGCGCTTATTTTGACGTGTTAAAAAATAAAACCTATTAATACAAATGCTACACATGGAAAAGGGACTTCAACTCACCGATAGGACTAGTGGTAAGCAGGACATCGCTACTGGCAGACTTCTCCCTCTCTCCTTCTCTCTCTCTCGCTCCTCTACTCGAGTCTCTTTCGAGTAGGTTGGGAAGGGAAAACTTTGACGATGGCTTTGCAGACGATCGTAGTCTTCTAGCCTCTCGCTCCAGATGAAGCTCACTGCTACCGAAATGTTCGCTCGAGGACTCTGAGCCACCACTCCTCCTTTTGGCTTCCAGCGACAACTTCGTCCGGGAATCGGCAGCGATTGCCGACTCGAAGCTGCTCCTCCAGTAAGCATCGTCGTCTCTTTCGGCAATGTCAGAAACGCCACTGCTTGAAGACTGAAGAGCCTCTCTGCTTTCTCGGTTCAGCTTGTAAAACCGGGCAGAAAGTCTCGACCGCGTGCTATCTTCACTGTCAATGATGTCTTCATGTGAGGCGCTTCGGGAAGACTGAGCGGAGCCAAGCTGTCGACGATCAAAGTCGGTCGGTGACGGCTCGGCACTCTTACGAAGCCGATCCTGAAGCCGTGCTCTTGGCATGGGGACCGGGGCGCGGGGAGACTCCAAGGAGCTAAAGTCCCTTGTATCTTCCCGCAACTTTCGGGGAGGAATCAGAGGCATAGAAGAGACCAACTTCTCCCCCAGACTTAGTCGCTTTGCTCCCTGGTAATCATCTGATTCTGTTGACAGTTCCGTATCAGTGGGACTGTCTGAGCTGGACGTGGAAGGATTTGACTCGGGCGGGGTTGGCGCAGGAAACTTTCCCGGTTGGGGTCGCGGAATTTGTTTCTTCGGAACCCTTTCTTCCCCAACACTTCCTGAGTTGGAATTTGTGTCGCTGCCAGCTGAGACTTCGTGCATAAGGGCAACTAAACGGTTTCCAATGTGCTGAAGAGCAGCGGCGATTATAGGCGGGGAATTTCCCGACGCGTTGCTCGGCTGTGACGGTGTCGAATTACCTTTAGCTGAAAGCGTTTCAGGATGCTTGTTAAGACGAATCAGAGACGTCACTAACCGCTGATAGACAAACGCGGTCTCTCGGTTCAGTGAGTTATTCAGGTCTTCGCCAGCTGGTATCGGCGGAACGAGATTCTCACTATACAGAACCGTGCTTAAGTTAGCGGGACCGTCAAATTGCCCAATGATTTCCTGACAGCTAGCTGATATTTGCTCTTGAAGTTCGGATTTCCCGGCGAAGTTCAAAACCGATGGGTTGAACGCAGCGTATGATTGGTCGAACCCAGCGTATGAAGGGTCGAACGCAGCGTACGCACCTTCCAGATCGCTGCTTGTATAGTCGGACGAGTCATACGAGTCGCTCCATGTATCTTCGGAGCTGAGATATTCGACAATCTCCTTCACTTGCTCGTCATTAATCCCCGGAACTGTTTTCATTAGCCGAGTTAATTCAGCCTCGAATGCTACCAACTGCGGAGATTTGGCGGGTTGGGGATTCGTCGTCGGTGGATCGGAAGACTTGGTAATCATGTTACGGAAGAAAGCTCGCATCTTGCTCATCATGAGATTAGTTTCCTCATCTGAGCTCCAACTGTTGAAACTATCTTTGCGCGACAAATTTGTACCAGTGGACGGAGGAGTTGGCGGCATTTCAATAGGGACAACTGGTTGCTTAGCTATCACAGGTTCATACTCGGCGCACTTATCGGAGGGTTTTGAATCGTTTAGCAAGTCGTCACAACTGCCGACGAAGCCACTGTCTCTGCTCTTAGTTTTCTTCATCTCTTCCTGGTCCTCAACAACCAAATCGACTATAACCTCTGCCTGCGCCTTCAGTACCTCGGGAGGCAAGACAGTACTGACCTCCTCATCACTTACAGTTTCTGCATCGAAGGAAAAATTCAGAGCTTTTTTCGCATTTTCGATCTCCTCCCCAGTCGACCGCCTTTTTTTGTGTCTCTTAATCGTGTCAAACTGTCCATCTGTTTTCTCAAAGGCTGTCTCTTCTTCAGAGGTGGTCGGGGTCTCCGGTCTCACCTCTTTATCTTCTGGCTGGTTAGAAGTCGTGGAGATATCACTACATATGCTGTCTGGTCTATCTTGGCGCTGTTGGTTTCTGAAACCACGGAGTTTTATCACCTTTTTCCGCCGCTGCTCGGGACTTGGCTGACCTTCACTATCACTCCCTACACTTTGGCTATCGTCCGATGAACCTTCAGACTTTTGCACATTTTTCTGAATGCCGTATGGGTCCAGACCGAGAAAACCCGTAAGGAAATATTTCTCTAGCCGCGACGACGCAAGCTCAACCGGGTCCAACTCGTCTCCGTCAGCGTGCTCCAACCCTTCGGAATAAATCGAGCTGGAAGTTTCCGACGTGGAATCACTGAACTCACTTTCTTCATTTGCATACTTCACATCATTAGGATTGTTCCCACCCAGTTCAAACTTGAAATATTTCTCTAAATTAGTGGGGTCGGGTTGTACTTTGACCTTCTCCCGCTTAATCTTCTCCGAGTCGCTTTCCTCACAGCTTTCTTCCATAATTGTGTGAAGAGTGAAATCTATCGGTCTGTTATACCCCCGAAGCTCTTCCTCTCTGTCAACAAAAGCTTCATCACCGGAGCTCGCTGATTCACTGTAATTAGACTCCTGATCATCAATTGAATCAAGCCTCTCCGATTCGCAATAACTCTCCATATCATACTCTCGCTCCTCGAGGCTGACATCCTTAACATCTGTCATGTCCTCGCAGAAGCTCTCATCCTGGTCACAGTCCAGGGTTCGATCCGAAGTGTCCATGAGAGTGGTGTCACTGGAGATACTATCCTCGAGTATTGATTTTTCAAGAACGTGGGTAATTGGTTTCTTGCGATGCGTTATTGGGGCATGATTGTCCAAGTCGGTGAAATATTTAGTGAGCGCCGAGTCTCGCTCCGGGGGTTCTTCTAACTCGTTACTATTCGGGTCATCTCGCTGAGAATTAAACGACGACTCACTGTAGCTAATTAAGTGGACGCCCGATTCGGATTGTTCGGGCAGTAGCTCTCGACTATCTCTGCCAAGTAGGCGTCCATCCACAATGGTATTCTGATAGGAATCGGTTTCAAAACCGGTGTCCTCGCCGCAGTCGAAAACCTCATTCCGTGTCTCGGGGCTACTAACGCGCAGCACTTCAAATCGCGTTGAACTCCTCGAAACCTCCGACTCGGTTATCGTTTCGCGGATAAACGAACTCTGCATGTTTTGGAAGTGAGAGCCAGTCGTCATCATTTCTCGTATTACCACATTATCGTCACTCCCACAGGTACTAAACTCCGTATCCAAGGACTTTGCGGATAACAACGTTACACACTCCGTGGCTGTCCATTCACTAGATGTTTCTATCGATTCTGGAGTGCTCTCAGTGAGTGAGTCACGATTTGTAGCCGGAGGCTGCTCTGGAGACAAAAGATTCTGCGCAGGCGCCTCGGAGACGGGGGTCGCCACTTCTGTCTCCCCGTTAATTTCCAAAGTGTACGAAAATCCTTCACCATCACTGTCGGACGAGTTTGACTCACTGCGGTCTCGGTTTTCAATGTCGTTCCGCGTACCGAGAAAAAGAATGGCCGGCTCGTCCGGCATGTCTTCGGGTAGAACCTTCATATCCTTTGCCTTCTGGAATTTTCGCTCTTCCGCTAACAAGTCACGATCCAAGAAATCACATTCGGAATCCGACAACACGTCAACGGATTCTGACTCACATAACACTGGCACAATATCCCACTTTTCTCTTTTTAGTTTTGCATTCGGGTTGCTTGCTGTCCTTCTGACTTTGCGAGCTGCTTTTGTCGGCTCGTTGAACGAAGAGCTTCTATTCACAAGAATCGACTTCAGTGGCGACTTTACAACTGAAATTCCACTGTCGTGCAATCGGGAGCTGACGTCACTGATAACGGTAGGCTCGGTCATTTGCGACAGATCACGATGTCCGAACACTGGACTATTTTTTATGAGGATGAAGGACCGATTCTCACTAACACTTTTTGCGTTCGTCTCGGATGCAACTATCGTATTCAAACAGGTACTCGAGCTCACGTCTCGCAAGGTGCGCGCTAATGAGCCCTCCGAACCCGGAGGGACAGGCGTTGCGAGATGCGTATCCTCAGGGGAGCACCTCTGCTCTCTAGCGGCTCGCTCTACAGGAACCTCCAAACGGTTAACATTTAGTAGATGGCGCCCGCTGCGAGAGATCGATAGCTCTACAGCTGCTGGCATCTCTTCATCTTCGTGAGATATAGTTAGGGATCTGTCCGAGCGGCACTTGACAGTTACTCCACTGTCCGATAAGATGTCGCTGCTATCATTTGTAAAGGTATCCTCTGACAGGAAACTGACTTCTGATGGACCGGCTATATCACTACGAATTTCTACAATGCTTTTGGAGACTATTTTTTCACTGGGCTTGAACTTCCTCTTTTTCGGCTTCTGAATAGTTTTTTTATCACCGGTTGTCGAGTCGCTATCCGATAGCTCGCTCTGCGAGTGTACACCACTGGTCAATGATTTCTCCGACCCATTGATCGCTTTGTCTTGGAGATCGTCGCCTTGGCATGACAAAGTATATGCAAAGATATCATTCAGAATGGATGACGCGTACTGCTGGAGCTCGGGGGTGGTCTGGATCAGTTCTGGGATTTCCTTAACATTAGCATTCCGCAATGTGTTAAGTATATGGTCGTTAAAGCTGCACTCCTCAATACTTCGCTCGGCACTGGATCGCTTCGAATCGGACCGCAGATAGGACCGTCCGGACGGGAACCGGAAGTTGACAATGTCCGGATTCTCCGACTGTCGCTCTTCACTCAAAGCGCGGATGATTTCGATCATGACTTCTTGCTTCGTTTTCTCACCAGACTCCTCCGTCTGTACCCCCCTTGACACTAACTTGGGGCAGGGGCTGTTGCTGGAGCTGACATCGCCTTCGTACTGACTCCCGATTTCCGAAAAGTCGTCAAAAAGGGGAAGACGAACTCCCTGATGATCCTCGTTTAGGACTTGTCTCAACTCGGTCCACGAGTCCGAAAGAATTTTCTTCGCTGAAATGAAAGAAAAAGGGGATTATTCAAATATCTCGTCCAGTGCGGGGAATTCCAGTTCCGCTTTACGGACCCCTGACAGATATGGCAGTGAGTGCGCTGATCCCCGGGGGAGACGAAAAGAATATGGTAATCGTAATCTTTCAAGTCTTCTTCAGTACTTGGAAACAATCCCACTGGAAAAGGTTGTCCCGGTGCTTTGTTTCATTGTCCTAAATCTTGATGAATTTTAAATTGGGGAGGGGGCGGCAATTCGATTTGAAGCTGCATCAGATTGCTGCCCTGTACTCGTATAAGAGATCTGTTCACAATCGAAGAAACTCAATATAGGTTGGGAATTTTCTTTGATCCATGATGAGGAGTGGAGGGGCGACGTGATTTCCTCCAAAAACATTAGCAGTGGAAAGTACCACTAGCCGAAAGAATCGCGATAATTCGCCTTCACCTTTTTCAAGTTCAGCGCTCCAAGTGGACTCGTTTCTGTTAGTCCCCATTGTCTCATAGTCAACACTTGTGTAGACATAGTAAAAAGTCGGACGCATAAGGTAGCGGGTAACTTTCACTTTCTCTGCTGAAACATATGTAAAACCTCCATTACTTGGAGAGCAAATATCAGATCTTCGACTCAACAACCGGTAGATCTGTTTTAGAGCTTGGTTACACTGGGCTAAAAAAAAAAAAACAGCCTATTCGACAAACAACTGAAATCCCTAGGGGGCCTGAGATTTGATGGACTTTGTGGCAGCTTGGGGATAATGAGCAGACTGCAATTAGGGGTCAATTAGGGTTCCTGTAACATAATTATACACGCTGTTCTGCTCTAATTAATCTCCTGAATTTAAAACGACAACATTCAGAATTAGTTCTATCTTGTTATTTTTCTTTTTTCTATTTTTGCAACCCAAAAAGCCAGGAAATGAGCCCAGTGTGACCAAGCTCTTCCTATGAGCGTGTTCCATCCTACTTACTGTATTTCCTAAGCATGACGTCACGAATTCTGGCTTTTTTCCGCCAAGGCTGGAACGAATTTTCTATTTTCCAGTAGAATATCATGCAACGGGCGAATCCGACCAATCACGTTACAGAGATCCGTAGTTACTACACTTACTACGCTCCCAAGCGTGGTAAGCAAATAGTTACTATTACTGACTATTTCGAGAAGGTTGGAACGTTCAGCGTAGTAACTTTTGGTGAGGTTGGAACGGAAATAGTAACTAATAGTTGCTATTGTTAGAAGTGTGGAACACGCTCGATGTTCTGACAAGTGACGGTAGTGAGACATAGGGGGATTAACAGAAACTAGTACTCTTGGAAGCATTGAACTGGGATATGGCAAATTAGAACTCTGTGGCGGTTGGTCTATCGTTAAAACAAACATTCAGTTGACATTCCTTCCAAATTAGGCGTTTCACATGTTGTTTACACATCCTATCGGTTTGTGACATTTTTTACTTGTTTACTCACACTTTCATCGTATAAAGCTTGTCAAAGACCAAACGCTAGGTGGCAGGCAGCTCGATTTCTACGACGCGAGTTTCCTGTCTTTCCTACTGATCGTCCAATATCTGTTTGTTCATCTGCAACCTGGCCTATGTCACCTAGAAATCAACAGATCCCGTGGCGTCCTAAATACGTGGACATTCAAAGTAAAGGGGTTTGACCTGATAGTGCCGAACTGTTAGTCTTAATTTATCTAAATTCCAATACCGTCTGACCTGGTCAACTACATATACCAGTTTAAAACCATGCCTCTAATATTATGCTGGGTCTGCCCCTCCTTTCAGCCAAATGAGAAGAGACAGCCACATGTGCGGGTCAGACACAAAATCCCCAAAAACTTCATATCTTCTCCAACAAACACTGCAGAGGCAGTCACAATCCCAACGAAAACCATACATCTACAGGAGGGAGTTACTGTACAGGCCAAGATTAGATTTAGATTAGATTATTTTATTGCTAAATTACATAATAACCCATCATGATAGGTAACCGCCCATGAGAAGACATAAATGCACTAGCACTGGGCAGTTACCAAACACTACTTCAACTTAACTTAAAGTTCAATGGGCACATCAAACTACCCTAGTCCCACTCTGTAACAACCTAGGAACAATGCTTGCCCCCTAGATCAGCAACTTTTTCAACAGTTTCCTCTCTGTGGTATTTCAAAGCGTAATTTTTTGGGCCAGTACGTGCTCAATTTACTAGCTTGGACAAAGATGAAAGTGAAGTTTCTTATAATACTTAGTAGATCTTTATTTTATGCATAAATCAGCTTGTATCAGCTTGACTTTGGTGACATCTCAAATATATCCTTTTCTATCAAGAATTGCTGGGAGTTTTTGAATTTCCTGCCACGATATCCCAGCTCCTAAGATTTGGATCGCCGAAATGCCAGAGAGGTAAAGACAAGGGATAACAAGAAAATGGCCGATTTTCGTAGCGCCTTCTAAAGGAAGTCGGAAATGTTTATTTGTGAAGCATTTAATACAAAGTAAAGCATTAGAAGTGTCCATTGTGCTTTAAACAATAACTGAATTTCATTTCAACACTAATTTATAAATTTTATTTTCCATATAACACACAAAAAAAGAAGAAAAAAAGAAGAAGAAAGAAAAAATAAATAAATAAAGGTAATAAAAAAATTAATAACTTATACCTTCATTCTCTGAATCGTGACTCCTCAACCCTCCAACAAAAATTTATTTCTTCAAGAGAAGAGTTATCGCCCCTGGCAGTCATATTCGTCACACGAGATAGACTAGAAAGGAGGGATTAACCACTCCCGTACCTGCTGTACAGCCTTTCCCGGCACCGACCGGAGCCAGCGGTGCCGGTCATGAATTAGGCGACTTATCTTCCTACGTGGCAACGTGTTAGTCTGAGGTCCACTGAACCGAAAGTCTTCTCCTTCTAAAAGTGGAGGGACTTACTCGGGCAACACCTCTAGAGATCACACGACCTCCCGTACGTTCTGTTACTCACGAAAGTTACCGGGATACAGCTTTTTGGTATATCGCACATGCTTTTCTAACCTCTTACACTTGAACTATTCTGCGGTTGCGGTTTGTGAGGTTACATCCGCGATCGAACTTTCGACCAATCAAAAGCAAGCAGATGTAAACAAACATTCAAACACTTCTGAAGCAGCGTTGCCGCCTGTCGCAGAAATCTGCGGTTAATGACAGTTTTCACTTCTTCGACAGAGCAAGCCAAAATTCTACGACCGGTTCCTTGCAAGTAAATATAAAAAGTAAACAAAAAATCTTTTGCGGCCAAAAGTCACAGGTTCCAGACAAGAAAAAGTGGCAATAGTGTTTACAAACCAAGAATTCCAAGATATTTCACCTGAGAATTGGAGGATATTAAGAAGAATAAACAGGTAAAAATCATTCAAGCAGAGCTGCAATGTGGTTGTTCTTGAGTGTGGGTTAAGGCCTTTTAGGTAGTAGAAAGCTCCACTTGCTTATAGGCCCAGATTAAACAGCAAATAAGTTGGACTGTCGAGAGTTTAAGATAATTCATGGTATGTATTGTTTTTTTTGTGAATGTTACAGAACTGTTAGTCAGTCCATCATAAAAGCCTCATTTTTGGAGGCCGGAGGCTATGCTAAGTTACTGTCACTGTCAGAGGCGTTACTAGCTGAAATGTTTGTCGGGGGGGGGGGGGGGGGGGGCAAGGTATTTACTGACTGTTGTTGCAGAAAGAAGAACTGTTTTCAAGAACAAAAATGACAGCCTTGAAAAATAGTTGACTGATTTAAAAAAATGACTGTTTTTGAAAACAAATCAACTGATTTTCAGGGAAAATAACTGTTTTCATGAAAAAAAAACTGTTTTGATGGAAAATTGCAGTGCTTCACACCAACTCAGTTATTTTTTACAGACTGGCCGGACACATTTGGAGGATATTTGATGGTGCAAAACGGATACGTCAGCTGAATTTTATTGGAGCTATATTTCAGCCCTCCTTGGCAAGGGTCCTCTTCAGGCTCAAAACCGCTCAAGTTGGAAAATGAACTTGTGGGAAGGGTCGGTTTTTCCAACTTGAGCGGTTTTGAGCCTGAAGAGGACCCTTGCCAAGAACGGCCGAAGTATAGCTCCAAGAAAATTCAGCTGACGTATCCATTTTGCACCATCAAATATGATTCGCAGTCAGCTTGGGCTGAAGGAATATTTACATTTGGAAGGGTCGCCCCCCCCCCCCCCCGAGTTGTGACGCCCCTGTTCACTGTACATACTGTATGGATGTCTGACGCTTGTTGGCCATGCCACATGGCTATTTCCATTTTTCAATTAAATTATGATAACTTAACTAATCTGAACAGCTAAAAGAGCTGAGAAGCTCAGTAGCAAAGTCGGGCTACAGTAAATCAGTAGCTTAGTGAATAACCTAGATGCTGTGAGTCTCCGACTAGTCAGCAGAAATATTTTCATATCCTGTGGTTTCATCATTAGTACAGAGAAAAATACAGAACCCTGAAGCTGCTACTCACAACTATGGTAGTCAGAATAAAGTTTACTTGCAAAAATCTCCATTATTATAAAAGGCTAACCCTAATATGTGTTGGTATTGTTTATTTTCTTTTTCTTATGAGATATTTTATGGTCTTTGTTTGCCACTAGTTAGCCAAGCTAAAAATCAACAAATTTGATTGTATTATATTTGTTTTAACGACTGTAAATTCCTCTGTACGGTAATAGCAAGGTTTGTTAATACTATAATATCTAAGTACCTATGGTGTTGTAACATATTTTTTTCTTTACAGGAAATTGAATGGATCAACTGACCAAGAAGCAGGTCCGGATTGCGAATAGCCTGAAGAAAGAGGAGAAATCTGACTTCTTATTTTGTGCCAAACACGGATATTCTTCCTTTATCAGAGGCTTGAGTCCTCGACAAGCTCAGTGATACATTGAAGGCAGTAAGAGAAAGGCACTGTCTCATGGAAAGTTTATCAAGGGGTTTCTCAGCCTTTAATCAGTGTAAGAAGATATTGTAGATGGTTACGGTTTGCCAAAAATGGATGCTGTTTGCCAACAGCCCATAAAAGAGAAAACTGATCGACTTTTCTATGTGTATTTGTGCCAAACAACTGACATCGCTCCTTTGTCACAGGCTAAAGTGTTAGACAAGCCAAATGATTTGCTGCAGAAAAGCTCATGACTGCAATGTCAAAACCTGATTTTTGTGATTGTGTGTTGCATGAAACTTGTAGGAGTTTTTTTTTTCTATTTCCAAGTCCTCAGTCTTGTTAGCTGATGGGACTTCTGACACTGTGCAACTTGGACATCAACATCAACTCCTAGTCCCATGGTCCAACGGTTAAGGTCTCAAAGTGTTGACTTTTCACATACTGACACTTTCCTCTTTTACCTGAAAAAAGAATGTAAAGAGAGGCCAGAGTCTCAACTTCGCAGAGTTTCTGAAGCGTCAAGGAGCGTTAACATAGTAATTGAATATGCTTGTGCACTAACTGAGCGAGATATTCTTCTTGCTTCTGGATGCAGGGGTCGTCATCTTGTTGCAGAGAAGGCCAGGTATCTTGATAAATGCTTGAGGAACTTGTGATGGAAATTGAACCAAAGTGTAAATGATGGTAGTGTGTACAAGACATCACAAATCAGAGAAAACTTTTCTGTCCTTTTAAAGCAGAGTGACAGCCATACTATGAAACGGCTGAAGAATTGCCTAAAAATGATCTCCGCATACATCTTTTGTCACGCAAAAAGGTGCTCATTTGGCTGCCACCCACCGACAGATCATTTTTTTTTCATTGGCTGCGTGCATTTTTGCAATTTTCCGTGTAGACGCAAGCTCACGACCCAAGACCTGTCTCTTTGAACCCACTGGACTATGCCGATGAGATACGTGGGGGAGCAAAATCAGTGGCAACTGATGGGCCATATTTTTCCAGACAGTGTGGTTGGTTTTTTTTGTGCCTGCAAGAAATCTTGAAGTAAAAATGCTCATGTGCTGTAACCAAGAGATCTCGTGATTTACTGTGCGCATCCGGGGAGAAATGTGCCAATGTCATTGTAATAGACGAGGAAGACGAGGATTTCGAAGCCTAACTCATTTGTGATTAAATATGAAAGTTGACAGGACCAACTTTTGCAAATATGGTTTTAATAAATGTACTCTTTCACCGTAAATAAACATACCTAAATAAACTTTTCCATTGTTTCTGAAGGATAGTTATTAGTCAGAGTTGGAATCACCGTAGCTGGTTAGCTGAAAATAGTTTTCGATCCGCTTTAGAAAAATGAAATGGAACGCCAAGACATCCGAATTTGAGTGTTGGTGCGTAACATCTTTAGCACATGTCTGATCGCAGTATCCCGCCCAGATTCGAAATCAGCGTGGTTGATTTACCAAGAATCCATCGTCGGATCAGCTGCCCCCGACGGGAAAGCTACTTTTCACATATTGATACTTGGGCCCCAGACTATGTGCTGTCTGGTGACAGTCAGTGCGTCACAGGCGGGGCACCGAGACCTTTAGGAATCTTTTTTTTAGAAAAAATGTTTTGAAAAATTTTTCGTGGCGAGGTTTACCCACTCAATTTTAGAAAAAAAGGACTGTTTATGATGAAAAATCGACTGTTTTTATGAAAAAACTCCTGTTTTTATGAAAAATCAACAAATTTTACGAAATACTAATAGTTTTGACGACAAATTGTCTGTTTCCCCCTAAAAATCGACTGTTTTTTTTTAAAAAGTGATAAATTTAAAGTGGGTAAACCTCGCCACGAAGGTGTGGGCAAAAAGTGTGTAACAGTAAAGATTTTATGGTCCAGTCAAACTTCGCGAACGTCCTCATTAGAACGTTAGTCCGAGCGCACAGCGATCTACACTGTAAAAAAAAAATCTTGCAGTATTTGCTACTGAGATTAATCTTGTCTTTATTGAGATTAGATTATCCCTAATTTGGATTAAATTTATCCCATTAGAGATAAGATTAATCCCAGTAGATAATACTGCATCCTTATTCGGAGAAACTTTTTACAGTGTAGCCAAGTTATTTACATGGAGCTTATCGTTCAATTTAGGGGCAAAGGTTAACCCCAAATGCTTCAAAGATGGAATACAAAGAAAACCTACTCTACATGACCAAGTCCAAAACACGCCAGTGAACATCGGGAAGAACGAGAAACATCACCCCCACGAATCCTTAAAGTTTAACTGAAAAGGCAGCTTATTTTTGGGATCCCAAAACATAAGTGGAGACCTATGACATCGCAAAGGTTGTCCGTCCGCCTGTTAGCACGATAACTCTCGAAGGTGTTGAGATATTCTGATCAAACTTGGCATGAGGACTCTTTAGGTCAAAGTAGGCTACAGGTCAAGTTCGAAGATGGGCTAAGTAGCTTAGTTTTAGAAATCTGAACTTTTGGGATCCCATAGAAACCTTTGGTCGTGTTACATCTGATATTTGTATACAATGAAATATATTGAATAATCTAAGGAATTTTAATTTTTTCACCGGGGCTCTAGTAATAACGTTCAGAATATGTGCTGCTTGCACGACAACCAAAATTCACCCAGAAGCGGTGAATTTGAACTTAAACTAAAGCCTTCCATGTGTTACGGACGCTAAGCTCGGAAAATATGAGACGTAATTCCTCTGAAGGGAGTGGACAAGTGACGATAAGTTACCAAATTTATAACGAAGTAACACCGTTTTTATCGGGTTTTAGGCCTATTAGCACATAGTACATAAGTGAAGTGTAACTAGACTGTCGGAGCTCAGTCCTGTCCGATTTAACTTAAAAAAACGATTAACCTTTAAACATAATTCAAAACCTATTCAAACCAATCAACAATGTTTGCTGGGAACAGTTGTGGTGACGTTTCTGGCTCTTCGATAAGCACATGGCGATTGTTCATCCGCACGAAGAGTTAGTCATAAAGAGTATAAAGACAAGTGAAATGTTGTCATTTCAGTCAGGCAGGAGAATAATGAATGTCATGCCGCTGTTTTGGTTCGATGCCTTTGTCAAGCGCTTATGCAACTATATACATGGCGGAAATTAATACCAGATTTACGTTGCATGGAAGTGTTTCGGCTACCTTTGGTTGGCTTCACCAGCTAACGTGTTGCAGCAACACTTTGGTTTTGTTTCTTCGCTATCGATTAAACGCTGAGATTGTCAACCGCTCGAAACTTTTAAAATAGTGTTTCCCAAAAAGAATTTTTTTTCTTGAAGACTTCGTAAAGATGGTCTATAGGTACGTTAATTTGCAATGTTTCTACTCCCCCACCCAAAATGATATGCCTCTCGTGCGTTAACACTCAATTCTAGTTTACAGTGATAATTATGGAGATGAATTTTCTTACCCTCAAATGTATCGAAAACGTGAAAAGGTACACTAGTTTGCAAGTCTTCGACCAAAAAACGTGATCTGACAAATCTTACTCACAAGTCCCTCTCCGCGATAGACATGAAACCAAATTTTTCATACCATAAAAAAATGCAAGCCCCCGATTGCTAAAGATGATTAGGTCCAACAGCCGATTGTTTCTTACAAGCGACTTGTCTCACATACTGAATCCGCCTTTTTTGGGGGGTACGTACTTTAGCACTGAAGTTGTCAACCCCTCGAAATGTTCAAAAATTATGTGTCCCGTGAAGGAGTTCTTGTACAAAAAACACTGATTACGTATACTTTGATCTGCTCATCAGGGGCCATCGATCACCGTCGAAAAAAAAATCTATCTATATTAGTTTAAAAGTTGATATTTTGTTGGGGCCTTAGTAATATCACAACTTTCTAATATCACAACTTAGAAAGAAGTAAAGTACAAGATCTAATTTCTTAAGCAACAACTCCCGAAGTTTAGGAGGCACGTATCCTACCATTTCTCTGACTCAATTTAAAGCACAGAAAATGGAATAATAAACTCAAAAGAAATCACGAACCGAGATGGCTAGTAGCATGAGAGGCTAGCACTCTCGGACCCATGGGAAAATGACCCTTTTTTATTTCTGTAATATTTTCTATCCATTACTGGAAGAAGATATTCTATGGGGCCAGGAACTACCACACATATTTACAGCCCAAAATAATCTTATTGGCTAGTACCCTCAAAAGCTGAACTGATTTCAACTTGGGTCGAGACTAGCTGGTACCCGAAACTGGCACCAATATCAATTGCGAATGGCAGAAACCCGGCAAAGCTCGGTCTCGGAGAGATTTCAGAACTATCTGGTACTGAGTATTAGCTAAAAACCGTTGTGAATGGGTCTTTAGCACTTTCCGATTTTGGTCCAAGCCTCCAGCTTGAAACTGGTGCATGTCTACTAGGACAGAGCATTCCACTAGAAATATAATCAGAAGCATGACTTGTAGAAAAGAAATCTTGGCATTACAGTGTTCAGACAATGACACAGAAAAAAAAATCCACTTCACACGCTAAAGGCTCTGGCTCAAAGACAAGTCCTTTTTGGCCCCAGGCAAAAAGGGCCAAAAGTCCTTTTTGGCCCCAGGCACGAGTTATCCGAAGCTTTCGAAAATGCAATGTCACATTCATCAATCCGGTATGAGGTTCACGCTTTCCGTAACAACCGCAGATTTTATACCCTTACCATCTTTTAACAATAAGCTGAAATTAGATGACTCCAAAACAAGAGCTACAAGCTCATATGGCAGTTGCAAGGCTGGTTCAGAGGATGAAAGTGGGGATTTGCCATTTCCTGGGTTTGTTCCGATCAAGTGTAAGCAAAACCATCGAGATAAGAATAATCAAAGGCCCATGGAAATCACGATAATATATCGTTTGATACAAAGTATTTTACTTTTGCACTTGGGCTGTTGCTGTAATGATGTGCACTTTAAGGAAGCTAGAATTTCATAATGTAAGCAAAACCCCCTTGAGGTAAAAACGATAATGGACCCTTGGGGATTAGTAATACATATCGGTTGGTCAAAAGTATTTTTTTACTTTCGGTTAAGATTTGCACTTTAAAGGTGCTAGAAATTTATTTTTAAGCAAAACCCTTGTCGCACGAATGATCATGGACCGAAATGTATCGTTTGATCAAAAGTACTTTTTTTAGTTTCCGGTTAAGATGCGGATTTTAGGGTAGCTAGAAATTCAATTCTAAGCAAAACCCTTGAGGTCAAAATGATCATGGCCTCACGGTGATCATGAAAATGTTACATTTTGCTTAAAAGTTTTTTTATTTTTTTACTTTGCGGTTAAGATTAGTACTTTAAGGAATGGTTTGATCTGGGAAGTTACGATTTCTAAGCCAACCTTGTCGAATCTCTAAAATTCCAGCCAGGTTCAGCGTCCTAGCACATCTAGAAGTACCTTAACTCGCATTTCCGGACCACCCCTGCTCCAACTCCCCCAACAGTGCCCAGATCCAAACCGGTTCTGTAAATGATATATCTAAAGCATTTGTTTGTTATTCCAACAAAGTTCCATCCCGATCTCTCCAGCCTAAGCGGGTCACGTAGTTTCCCCCCCCCCCCCCCCCCCAACAACAGTTGTCGGATCAGGTCTGGACATGAACAAGAACATCACAGACCTGTACTCTATTCAGTTATTAAATTCCACTGGGATCCGGCCCTCCCTCATCCATACCCCACAATGATAGGATCGATAAAATTATCAGTCAGTTTGGTCGGGTCCCTGGTATGCCTGCCAAGTTTCGTCGTGAGAATCCCCAAAACCGCCATCACTGGAATTCCAGGAAACCACCAACCAAAGTGTCCGGATCCAGTCCGATTGTGTAAACGATTTATATAGAGCTGATGCTTGTTTTTCCCTGCAAGTCCCACTCTGATCCCTCCAATCTAACCGTTTCATGAGATTTCCGGTCTCCCCCCCCCCCAGTTGTCAAATCCGGTCCGGATTTCAAGTAGGATATCACAGAAATGTCTTCTATTCAGTTATTAAGTTTCATTCGAATCCGATCACCCGTCCGAAAGTAACGCATGACTCAATTTTCCGGATTCCCCCCCCCCCCCCCAGGTGGTCGGATGGGTAAACTGATTATTTCCAAGCTAGTTCGGTCGGGTCCCTGATATGCCTGCCAAGATTCATCGTCCTAGCACATCTGGAAGTACCCTAACTCGCAATCGTGGGACAGACATGACCGCGACAGACGGGATTGCGATCAGTATATGCCAATTTAGCCAGAGACTGCAAGTGCCATAAAAACAAGACCTGAGATTTCGATGGGATCCCAAAAATTTAATATTTGATCCAGACAACTGGCAGATTCAGTCTTCGCCAGGCTGATCATTAGACAAAACCAAGTTCAGATAAACCTCTATAAGCCATATCTATTTTGACGATACTAACCGATATCAATACCTAACCGATGATACCTAACCGATTTCATATTTTTAATTGCAAAAATGAAGCGACTACATGGACTATCTCTTACTCGACACCATTACAGCATCAGTTTCTAACTTCTGTACACACGACGAGAGTAAACTGTGAGTTCAATGGAAATTTCTTGAAGTTCACATTTCGCACAACTGCTAACCATGCGAATTTTGGATTTTAGTGTTGATCAAACCCTAAGATCCCGAGGATTTCAAAAATATTTCAGACCGAAGAGAGCGAGGTTTCCACAGACGGCCATCGCCTTCGTTAAAATTTTAAATCCGGCTTTTTTCTGTGCCAAAATTCAGCTATTTCCCAAATAGATTCTAGTTTACAATGTTTTCAGCCCAAAACTGTCAAAACCCCACCTAAATGACGTGCCCTACCAACAAGTGAAGCAAACTATGAAAGGCGCCGCAGGCAAAGTTTTGGGAAGCATTTATGATCGCTCATCTTTTAGGATACATAATAAAATGGCAGTGACCAGGATTTTACTCGACCATCCTCTCTTAAAGAAGGTCGAATCATTTTTTAAATCAATTTACTATTATGAAAAAAAATGTAGGTTTTTGCATAAAGGAAAATAATGTTGCAACCATGCGCCGCAGGCGAATGTCGCAACTCGACCACTTACTCCGCTGAACTGTGAAATCCAAGAATTGTGATCTTATTGTAATTTTGGCAAGATTACGAAAATCGGGAGATTATCGGGAGAAACTTTTTGTCGGGAGACGTAAAAAAAACTCGGGAGATCTCCCGAAAAATCGGGAGGAGTGGAAGCACTGGACGGACAGACGGACAACTTTTACGATGTCATAGGTATCCCTCCACTTACATTTTGGGATCCCAAAAACAGCATCACCGTGTTCCGCAACACAATTAAAGCCCGCTCTTTGGGCTTTGGGTAACACAATTAGCCTTCTCCAACTAAGAGGTTCACGTGCAATACTTTCTGCTTGTCAGACTCTCTATATTATCAGCATCCATCACGCAGAGGTAATACAACAGATCAATAATTTAATGAATGGAAAAGAGAATAGTTCTCTTTTTAAATTATAGTAGAGTGCAAAACTCTCATAATCAAGGAAGTTTGCACCTTGTCTCTTCAAGGAATATGATTAATTTTAGAATTTTAGGTAAACCTTGAGAATGGTGAATGTAATTAGAGACTACTGGGAACTTAAACTGTGTCGTAGATCTGAACTAGAATACTGAGATTATATTATTGAAGATCTTTTGGTGGCGATGCGAGGGGTTGCGAGGAGTGTACAACCCCTCGTGGCGGTGGGGATGAGAATTTGGGACTAGTAGGAACTTGAACTGCATTGTGGCTCTGGACTGATATAATGGGATTATGTGACTGGAAACTTATTTGTTGTATTTATTTTGAATTAAATTTTCTTGGAAGTTAGTTTTATTTTGTATTTTTGTAAATCATGGCCCATAAGAGCTTTTAGCGTAAAAAAATGTCTATAGTAAACATCTATCGAGAATTATTCGAATATAAATATCTATTTAAATAAGTAATCGTTACTGGTAGGCCTACTTGAATATATTCGAATACAAGTATCTATCTAAATAAGTAATAATTACTGCATACGGCCTTGCCAACTAGGTTATACCCTTTCGTCTGACCCAACTAATCCTCTAGATGATGCAAGATTTCCTGGGTGGCGAAAAACATACGGTGGCGCTGGAACACGGTGGTGTTCGGACACCCACTTCCAACACTTTAGTCGACGAAGCCGAACAAAGGTTGTCCAACACTTCACGTTGCCCATGCAACGTATATCTAGTTATTATTACTAATCTCATAAATAAACACACTCAGCAGCACAGCGATAAGCTAACGTTCCTTGCGAAAGCGGTTTAGTTCTGAGTGAAGGGAATAATAGCTTTGTTTCAATTAGGATGCTAGGCGACTACTGAATGCATGTTTCTCGACTCTGCAACTCCATCCACAAGCACACGTTGAAACACATCTCCACTTACACAATCGTTTTCCCAATTAGTACACGGACAGCACCACAACCAACAATCTCATGAACAGACAACTGACTGGAATCGACACAAACTCATTCGGCCTGAGTAAGTAAAACAATTCGCCACTGGACACCGCCAATGAACGACTTCAATTGTGCCTCAAAATACATTTATTTTTCTTCAAACCAACTCCATGTTCATCATATCATGATACTTATCATGACATACATCTTAGTTGCCTTTTTGCAGATACCGATTTTTGCATTTGCAGATATCAGAAACGGCTATTGCCGAAATTGCACTTTTCGAAGTCATCCCAACAGAAAAACTGATCCAGTTACATCACTAAGTGCTAAACTTCTTTCTCACCAATATGACAAAATTTGATGAAAGTGAGTTTTCAGATACCACGATCAGTTACCAAGGTCGAACCTTTGACCGTGGTATCAGATACCATGATATCTGAAAAAAAACGCGACTCTTATTATGATACCAAGCACAAATAATTCAATGGGACCAGTGTTTGGTCTGATGCAGCGACTATGGATAGGATAAACCGATAAACTAAGCGGGGTTAAACTGAACCATGGGACCAGTCTTTGGTCCCATACAGCGACTATGGGTAGCCTACCCCGATAAACTGAGCATAGCCAGAGATGCTTACTGTGATGCTTAAGATCATACCCGTCGTCTACTTCCCTATTCGCCGCTGCGCATACCAGATGAAACACTGTAGGCAGGGGTGGAGAACCCGGTCTGTAGAGAGTCGTCACAATGGTAGACACCCAATCAGCTGCAAAGGATGACTCAGACAGCATTCATATTCTTCTGCGGGGTTCTACTGTGATACAGCTGTTGGTAGAGGTAAACATTTTTGATGTTCTGCGTAGGGGCAACTTAGCCACTGGGAAATTTGGACCCGATTTCCGCAGAACCGGGTGGCTGTGGGGATTTGGGAGCACAAAAACTACAACTAGATCCCAGTCCCAACAATAATACCAAGTTTCAAATTGATGCTTGTCATGGTTCACGAGTTATGAACTCCACTATCTGGGCAATCTGGGCCCAATTGACCCTGAACTAGGTGGGTGTTTATGTGTATCGGGAAGGGGGGTGGACTCCTAAAAGCACAACTAAACACTAGCGAAAACACCTGTACCAAGGTTCAACTTGATTGCTCACGGGTTATGATCTCCACTCAATAGGCAATCTGGGCCCCTATTGCCCCTGAACCTGGTGTATGTGGGGGGTGAGGGGGGGGACCCTTATTAAGTACAATTAGACTCAAGCTCGAACTGTTGTATCAGCTTTCAACTTGATATCTATCCACTGGTTATCTTTTCAATGGGCAATCTTTGCCTGATTGCCCCTGAACCGGGTGGTTGGGGAGTTGGAACCACCAAAAGCACAACTAGACCACAATATTCACAAGTGTACCAAGTTTCAACTTGATACATGCACTGGGTCACTTAGTTATGAGCCCCACAAAAACGGGGAAAACCAGAAACCGAAAGCTGCTACAAAGCTCGCAATAGTGGATTGTTCCAAGGAACACTCCTCTAGACATGGGACAAAAGGGAAGCAACAAGAATAGTTCTAAGTCGGCCAACACTGTTTTTCCGCTTAGCATACATTTTGCCGAGTTTTTGTTCCCACCTAGATTTTAATTTTGCCACAAGAATAACTTAGGTGCCCACGGCGAATACAGCTTAAACAGGGCCTTACAATCCCGTTTCTCGTTACAACTAACTCCGCCCTATAACCGTTACACCAGCAACCATTTACTTCCATGAAAGTGCTATATCCAGTGAAAACCCTCACATTTGTGCACTTTCTTCAAATTTACTCCCAACTGGCTAATCGCTTGTCTCACTACTGGGATGCAGTTCGGATACACCGGAATTCTTAATTTCCCTAAATGAACATAACGGATCATTACTGAATAATTCGCAATGTAATGTGAATTTTAGATTTCAGAAGTCATCCTTGTTAATAATTTCAACGTCTCCTTTAATTTTTATTTCTGTTCTTGCTCGAAATTGGTTGTTCTGTCCGGCATGGAAGTTTTCATCCCTGAATTCTTGGTGGGCATTGATAGTGACCCTATGACGATTGATTAGGACCAGTCTGTTGAGGTTTGATAAGAACTTTTAGAGAAAAACGTTAACACGATGATCTTCAGCAAACTTTGACTCACTTCTGAACTTAAAACTTCTATCAGCTCTATCCCGTAGAGGGGAAGTTCACAAAAAACAGTCGCAAGAAAGTGTTAAAGCCACGAACCGGTGGTGAACTTAATAAAAGCATAAAATCCTCTGGGAAAAAGGGAGAGTCTGGCTCTCTTAAAAGACACAGCCGGCGTGAACTTTCGTAAAATCATTCCATTGTTTTAAGAGAAAAGACTCTCGAGATGTAAAACTAGAAGAGGCTATAACTAGAGGGATGGAACATTCCCAAAAGAGGTGCAGCTGGAGCAGAACAAAATAACACTAGGAGGCAGCAAGACTTGACAAGATTGACACACATTCTAATAGAAGCGATACTAGCACCGCTAGCGGTAGAGAACGTCCCTACTGAAATTCATTCAGGCGTTCAGCAGAGCTGGCTCCGGTGACTTCATATTTTCAAAATTGCAAAAAAAATATACAGCCTCCATTGTCTTCATGCTGTGTGCTGACCGCACCTTTTCTTTACTAGAAATTTCTAAAGCCGCAAGTTTGTCTCGCTATAAATGCCGCAAGCGCAGCCGTTTGCAAAGCATGAAAGCATAGGTCTTGGCAGTCGGCGCTACTCCCTAGTGTCGTTTTGCTCTGAGCTGGGGGAATCCAGGTAAGGTAACAAATCACTTAGTGCAGTAGAACCACCTGCTGATGCGTTGAACGCCTGTTTAGAGCACAGTCAGTACACTTATTCAGTATCAAAGTTTCTTTGCTCAAATTAATGTGCAATAGTAGCGTAACTGTCGGAGCTCAAAACGAGCAAAATTCGCAAGCTTCACTGAGGCTGCGTGTTGCCTGCTCAGTTGGTTAAAGGACCCCTGAATGAAGAGTACCAAGTATCATCCTTAGCTGTATGACTTCCGTTAACATTGCCTGCAGAACACCCAATCCAAATACGAAATAGCGTTTCCAAGCTATGATTTTTGCTCCATTTTGCATCTATCCTTATTTCAGTACCGAACAATTTTAGAAATGAACAAGTCTCCAATCATCCCCTTCTTCTGGAATATTTTTTAACCAGTTAAGCCCAAACGTATATCTAGAAGAAATTCCAATACGATCCGGCCAGCGATGTACAAGATTTGAATGAATTGCGCTTTTTGTCTTGGAGTCTGCATGTGCAAACCTTCAGAAACGAACATCCATATTTTGAAAACGTCACGCTCAGGAGAAGAATGTTCTCCGTGGCCATGTCTGTAAATGCATTCTCTATGGTGTGTTCAAGTATTGTTTCATTGTTCAGGTGTCCTTTAAGAAGTTTCCAGATGAAACATATTCTAGAATTATTTGTATGGAATTATAAGATTTAGTAGCATACAGTGGTAACTGTTGCCACTATATGCTACTACTAGTAAACTGGATGCTACTATAACAGGACTGGATGGTACCGGATACTACTGCTTAAGATTAGCAAGTTCCGATTTATTAATTAGGCAAGTGCAAACAAAATACTCAGTACTACTATATATCAATACATGCAACTTTTTCATACCACTGCATAGTCATTTTTTTTCATCGGTTTGTGTCCTAAACTGGATCATGTCTGGTTTTCCGTCATACTTTCGATGTTATTATTTTTTCTTCTGTTTCAATTCAAAAATAAAAGTGCCTCGTACTACAAGTGTTAGGGCCATCTTTCAGACCTGTAGCTTTCTCAATTTCTTTTTCAGCCTTCTCAATTTCTTTACAGATATTCGTTTCCATCAAGGCGTATACGAAAGATGAGG
Organism: Branchinecta lynchi; assembly: GCA_023053575.1. Classification (NCBI taxonomy): domain Eukaryota; kingdom Metazoa; phylum Arthropoda; class Branchiopoda; order Anostraca; family Branchinectidae; genus Branchinecta; species Branchinecta lynchi. The sequence goes on along the minus strand of JAKZAP010000005.1, from coordinate 24,076,419 downwards.
CCAGAACTACAACGGTCCCAAGCGGGGGCGTCGCAAGTCCTTTCGTTGGGGGAGGGGGGGGGGCAGACGGCAAGTTTTACCGATCTTTGCAAAAAATTTCTGAATCTTAGAAACCGAGAATTCGAGCTTTAAATTACTTACTGAACAGAAAGAATTACGTACAAAGAGTAACTTTTTTTTTAATCTAAATCCCATTTCTGTTTTTTCCTATACGTTACAATTTAACTGCTACTATAGGCTAGTCATTACTACCCATGATAAAATAAAGTGATCGCCTCAGGAAAGATTTTTTATAAGTTCGTTTCATCCTGCCAAATTATTTTTTTCCATGCAGATTCTAGTTTCTTAAGTTTCTCAAATCTCAATCCTAAAACTAGCTTAAAAGCCGAATTAAATGACGTGCCTTTCCATAAAATAGAGAATATCACAAAATGCGCCGCAGGTGAAATTTTAGAAACATCGTTGATAACAGCGTCTTTTTCGGATCCAGAATAAAGTATCGATGAAATCATAGATCATCAGTCCTTTCGGCAGTAATAATATTCGTATTCGGTATAATTTCATTGAAACTAGAACAAAAGTCAGGATTCGTGGTAACTACCGTAACTATGCCAAATCCCAATCACGATACCGAGTTAATTTTGGAAAAATAGCATATTCAGGATTCTGTATAGCCTAACTGTCAAATCTCCTATCGAACCGAATATACAGAATCTCCTGCAGTACTAAATAATTCTGGCATCGAAAAACTACCAAATAATTTCAGTAAATTCGCTCACCCAGTTCGTGATAACTACCGAATACCGATAATTCTACCGAGTAGATTTGTGCCGGTAGCCTATTTGGGATTCTGTACAACTACCAAATCCCCGTAAATATACAGAATAGTTCTGGTATCGAAAATTACTGAACAATTTAAGTAAAAAAGATAGGGGGGGGGGGCTGCACCCCCCCCCTTGCGACAGCCCTGTCCCCAAGTCAAATGCTCGTTTTATCCTGCCAAATTAAATTTTTTCCATGCAGATTCTAGTTTTTTATGTTTCTCAAATCCCAATCCTAAAACTAGCTTAAAACCCCAATCCTAAAACTAGCTTAAAACCCCAATTAAATGACGTGCCCTTCCATAAAAATAGAGAATATCACAAAATGCGCCGCAGGTGAAATTTAGAAACATTGCTGATTACAGCGTCTTTTTGGGATCCAGAATAAAAGTATCGATGAAATCATAGATCAGTCCTTTCGACAGTAATAATATTCGTATTCGGTATAATTTCATTGAAACTAGAACCAAAGTCGGGATTCGTGGTAACTACCGTAACTATGCCAAATCCCAATCACGATACCGAATTAATTTTGGAAAGATAGCGTATTCGGGATTCTGTATAGCCTAACTATCAAATCTACTATCGAACCGAATATACAGAATCTCCTACAGCACCAAATAATTCTGGCATCGAAAAACTACCAAATAATTTCAGTAAATTCGCTCACCCAATTCGTGATAGCTACCGAATCCCGATCATTCTACCGAGTAGATTTATGCCGGTAGCCTATTTGGGATTCTGTACAACTACCGAATCCCCTTAAATATACCGAATAGTTCTGGTATCGAAAAATACTGAACAATTTAAGTAAAAAAGGTGGGGGGGGGGGCTGCACCCCCCCCCTTTGCGACAGCCTTGCCCCCAAGTCAAAGGCGTTGGGCACCAAATATTCTGGAATGTGGAAGGAAGAGAGGATCGAGGGAACACACTCAAGACGAAGATAAATATGCATATAATAATATACATAATAATAATATGGATGAAAATTTTGATGAAATCAAAAAAATGTCTATGTCTATGTCTATGGCCTGAAAACCCGATAAAAATGCGTTACTTCCTGTGTCCGCGATCGACCGATGATCGATTTCATCGAATGAACTTATTCTTTCGGATTTGTGTTGTACCTCTGTGTGCTTGTACTTCTATGTTTATTTTCTGAGCTTAGCGTCCGTAACATATGGAAATGCAGGCTTTTGTTGAAATTCAAATTCTCCACGTCTGGGTGAATTCTGTGTTGTCGTGAAAGCAGCGCACATTCTGAACCTATTTACTGGAGCCCCTGGTGAAAAAATACAAAATCCCTCAGATGCGTCAAAATGGGTCCCCCTATTCAAATATCAAATGTAAAAATAAGCTGCCCTTTTAGTTTAATTTTAAATAAGTCATTAGTACTGGTTACTGAAGCATTACGCAGAGGTAAACAACAGAAGGGGGCGTCGACAAACCCTGGACAACAATTCGACGGAGAGTGTCCGTTAAAATCGAAAGCACTTATCATAGAGACGTCGTGAATAGGATTAGGAAGGAATGCATTTCGTGAGGGAGAAGTGTGACAGAGGCTTTAGGACTCCGGACCAAGACACAGTGTATCTAGGCTGTTTTCGGTACCCAATCGCGAACTTATTTCTTGGAAGACCGTACTTAAACTTTTAAGAGAGACGGGCATAGTTTAAGCTAGGGCAGCCGGTGTGGTAAATAAGTTTAGCGTGAGTAGATTTTTTCAAAGCTAGGATCAAGCTAGCTTGATGAGACAGTATCTCAACGTCAGGATTGTATTCAAATCCGTAACAAAACCTGGGCTGATTAATCCTACTCCACTCCTTAGCTATTCTGCCTGATACCGAGGGGTTGCCCGCTCTCGATTTTAGTGTGCAGTAATTTACCTGGTGTCGGCACCGGTTACCACGAGTTAAAAATTTAAAACAAACATGTTTAGAAGCGTTTGAAAGACTAATAAACTAATTTATGGCTGGCATCGGTGCCGAGGAGTGGATAAACCCTCGCTACCCCGAGCCCTACCCTCTCTTTTGGATCACAACCAAGACCAGCCAAGATTTCAGGCATGAAACTTAATGCTCGCATGCTAAGGTTTCGAGCAAGAACAAGACCAAAGGTGTCGATGGGATCCCAAAAATCTAATATTTGATTCAGCCAATCGAGTCTTGTCTTCGCCAGATCTAGTCTTGGACAGGCTAATCATCAGTGAAAACCAAGTTCAGATATATGATATAAGCCATATCTATTTTGACGATACTGACCGAGACTTCCTGTCGATTTCCGAGCGAACTACTAGTCCAGCAAAAAAAAAATAATACAGAAACAAAACCAGCGTATCTCCGTATCCTTATAAAGAACATCTAATCAACTTTGAATAAAAGTTTGACTTAAAAAAAAATCCGGTTACAACCGGATTCCGGAAAAATTATATGTCCGGGTAAAACACCATTGTCATATACCAACTCAGCCTCTCTTTTTACCCCTTAATCTGTCATCTAATCGAACTTTTGCTTTTAACAAATTGTCCGGGTTTGGCCAGCTTCCGGGCGAACTAGTTGTCCGGCGAGAAAATGATTTTCACCATCATGTTTGGCATGTATTTTTACTCATAAATCACACATTTAATCAACTTCAAATTAAACTTTTACTTTTAACCAACTTTCCGGTTTTCGCCGGATTCCGGGCGAACTACATGTCCGGGTAGAAAATTGTTTTCACATAAGTGTCCAGCATGTATTCTTGCCCTAAATCGAACATCTAATCAACTTGAAATAAAACTTTTAATTTTAACAAACTTTCCGGTTTCGGCCGGATTCCGGACAAACTACTTGTCCGTCGAGAAAATGGTTTTCACCATCGTCTTCAGCATGTCTTTATACCCCGAAATTCTAATCAACTTCACATAAAACTTTTACTTTTAACAAACTTTCCGGTTTTGGCCGGATACCGGGCGAACTACTCTTCCGATGACAAAATGGTTTTCACATTCGTGCTCAGCATGTCTTCCTACTCCATAATCGACTATCACATTAGCTGTTTCAAAATATTTTGTTTGCCCCTTAATTTGAACCCCCTCCCCCACCCCTAAATGTACGGCTACAAAGCCCATCTACGAACTCGACTGGTCCGACGACCCAACGAATTCTCACACCAAGTTTCATCAAAATATCTCATTCCCTTCGAGAGTTATCGTGCTTACAGACGGACGGACGGACGGACAACTTTTGCGATGTCATAGGTATCCCTCCACTTACGTTTTGGGATCCCAAAAATGAGAGGCTATTGTTCTAACTGGTGTGACCCTTGCCGAATACTCTTGATGGCTATCTCTCCCTTCCGATGCAGAATCTCCGGGTACCTGCGGAAGAAATGAAGAAACGGTGTCACAGCTGTGCTGACTCAGGATTTTAGTCGTTGAGCTTGAGTCGTTACGGACACGCTTACTCCTTATTCCTGAGAATCACTGGCGTGTTTTAGACTTAGTCATATAGTGTATATCTGCCGGTCGTTAGCTCCCACGCCCAAGCCTTTTAAACCGCCCATGAGCTCGGAGATACGACTACTTCAACGATTGCTGTTATCACGAGTTTTACTACTAGTCGTATCTGAAAAAAAGCTGAAATGGGCGGCAGGGCGCCGCAGGTGCCCTTTGCCCCTTACCCTCCCCCCCCCCCGTCGAGTTTTGGCTAGCGACGCCCCTGCTAGTGCACGTGTTGGCTGATGATAATGAGGCAGTGGAGGAATAGCAAAGACTAAGTCGCTTGGAGCACTGAACAGCCAATTCTCGTTACAGTTACTGAAAAGAACTACTCCGGGGATATACAGAGCTCTTGCAAAGCCTCTGGCCATCACTCATGGGTTAGAAGAGATGGAGATTCTTCTCAATTACAAGCGAAAGGGATCGTTAAAAGCGAATAAGAAGAGTAATAACGAGAAAAAACTATTTCTCGCCAAAAGAGATTCGCAGGTGAGATTCACCAAGAGATTCGCCACTAAGTAAGTAATTTATTTATAGCCCGCCATGTCGAAAAAGCGGAGTAAATAAAAGAAAATAAATAAAACACATAAAGGCACAGGAAAAGACACTAAGTAGTGGAGAAGGTCGGGCGCTGGTTGGGCTCTGTTGTCAATGAATGTTAATAGCAACGAAGAAACATCCGAAAGGGTAGCACTTGCATCTTGAATTTTGAACTTCCCCGTCAATGTATGGTTATGACATAACTTGGACAAATCGAGCAGGTGCTTTGCATATTTAAAATAACATGATGTTATTTTAGAACATGAGTGACACCAGAACGAAATAGTATAGAAGGAGCGCAGAAGGTGCAGAATGTTGTGCCATAGCCATCGTAGAGAGTCTGTAGATTTGACGACGAACGATCCAAGAGAGATAGAAGCTTTGGATGCATTCAAACCATTTGACGAAGGGTTGAACTGCAGATAAGAATCGCCAAAGAATCAAAGCCGCCATAAATATAGGAAGCATTGATTATTTTGTCTAATCACATGTTGTTCTAGAACAAAACAATGGACATTCTGATGGCGTTCTGAGATGGGACGGATGTTGGTGGATAGTCAAATAGGCAGCTTCGACCCGAACGTGGCTGTCCCTGAGGAAATCCCAGGTAATGGCAGGGAAGGACGTAAATAAGTAAATTATTGTATCCTCAGCCTACACAAAAAAAGGAACAAGACCAAAGGTTTCGATGGAATCCCAAAAATGTCATATTTGATCCAGACAATTCGGACTTGTAGATATTCGGTCTTCGCCAGATTCCTTCAACATTTTTATTATGGATTTAGAAACAGAGGAAGGTCAATGGGAAATCATCTGAGGAAAACAAGTTCAGATATGGATTCAGCATGTGTGTATTTACCCCTAGTCTACGTCATATCTACTTTGAGAAACTGATCAAATCAATCTTCTTGCCTTACTTCTGAAAAATCTCCGGTTTCGACTGGATTCCGGGCGAACTACTTTTCCGGCAAAAACTAAGCTGAAAAAGGAATCCAGCATATTACCTTACCTATCGAACATCTCATCAACTTCAGATAAAACTTCAACTTTTAACAAATTTTCCGGTTTCAGCTGGATTCCGGGCGAAGTACATGTCCGGTAGTAAATGATTGTTAAAAGCGGATTCAGCCTGTCTTCTTACCCCTAAGTCGAACATCTAAACAACTTCACATTCAACTTCACTTTTAACAAATTTTCCGGTTTTGGACGGATTCCGGGCAAACTACTAGTCCGACAAGAAAATGATATTCATATAAATGTTCAGCATGTATTATTACCCCAAATCAAACAACTAATCAACTTTATATAAAACTCTTCCTTTTAACAAAATTTCCCGATTTGGCCGGATTCAGGCTCAAACGGACCAAATAAAAAAGTTTTATTTGAAGTTGATTAGATGTTCGATTTAGGGGTAAGAAGACATGCTGAACACGATGATGAAAATGATTTTTTCGCCGGACAAGTAGTTAGCCCAGAATCCGGCCAAAACCGGAAAGTCTGTTAAATGTAAAAGTTTTACTTGAAGTTGATTAGATGTTCGATTTAGGTGTAGGAAGACATGCTGAACGCGATGGTTACATTTTCTCGCCGGTCAAGTAGTTCGTCCGGAATCCGGCCAAGAACCGGAAAGTTGGTTAAAGGTAAAAGTTTAATTTGAAGTTGATTAAATGTTCGATTTAGGCGTAAGAAGATGCTGAACACTTATGTGAAAAGCATTTTCTACCCGGACAACTAGTTCGCCCCGAATCCGGCAAAAACCGGAAAATTTGTTAAAAGGAAAAGTTTTATTTGAAGTTGATTAGGTGACAGATTTAGGGGTAAGAAGATACGCTGAGCTTGTATATGACAATCATTTTTACCCGGACATATAATTCGTCCGGGATCCAGCTGTAACCGGATTTTTTTATAAGTTAAAGTTTTATTTGAAGTTGATTAGATCTCGGATTAGACGTTCTTTATAGAGATATGGATATACGTTGACAATTAGTTCACTCGGAATTCGGCTAAAACCGGAAGTTTGGCAGAAGTAAAGCAGGAAGTTTCGGTCAGTGTCGTCAAAATAGATATGGCTTATGGAGGTATATCTGAACTTGGTTTTCTATGATGATTACCGTGGCAAAGACTGGATCTGGCGAAGACAAGACTCAATTGTCTGGATGAAATATTAGATTTTTGGGATCCCATCGAAACCGTTGGTCTTGTTTATCTCCTTCTTCCGCAGAGAAGCACACCTTTTTGCTTATCACATTATTTTTCTTCCAGCCAACCACACATTTGTGTGCTAGCCAAGCACAACTTGGTTACCTGACAGGAATGTTATATTTGTTATGTATTTTGTTCAAATATAGTAAGTAACAAGACCAAAGGTTTCGATGGGATCCCAAAAATCTAACATCTGATTCAAACAATTGGGCCATGTCTTCGCCATTCAGTCTTCGTCCGATTTCTTGAATATTTTTACTGTTAAAATAAAATAAAAAAATGGATTCAGCATACCTCCTTGCCCCGATACCGAATCTATAATCGATTTTTATTTATTTATGACCCGCTTTTTGCGTAACAGCGGAGTATGAATAAAACACAAAAGTAAAATATACATATTAAAACACTTAAACAAAACAATGTAAATAAACACGACAACATTCTATTCATATAAATAAAAATTTCAGAAACAACTTTGAGCTTAAAGCACAATGGACACTTCTAATGCTTTACTTTGTATTAAATGCTCCACAAATAAACATTTCCGACTTCCTTTCGAAGGCGCTACGAAAATCGGCCGTTTTCTTGTTATCCCTTGTCTTTACCTCTCTGGCATTTCGACGATCCAAATCTTAGTACCTGGGATGTCGTGGCAGGAAATTCAAAAACTCCCAGCAATGCTTGATAGAAGAGGATATATTTGAGATGTCACCAAAGTCAAGCCGCAGATGCAGTTTACCTGATTGTTCTAGTGTGTCATCAGACTTTCCATGTTTTAAGTGCCTATTAAAAGTTTTTCTTTGTGGAATAGTGTTGTGAAGCTTGATTAGCTTGCTTTATAAAATGTACGAGAATATGCAATAAGCTTATAAAAATAACATAGTTACAAAATCATTCAAAAACAAATAACCTATTCAAATCTGAATTATACAAGCTGATTTATGCATAAAATAAAGATCTACTAAGTATTATAAGAAACGTCACTTTTATCTTTGTCCAAGCTAGTAAATTGAGAATGTACTGGCCCAAAAAATTACGATTTGAAATATCACAGAGAGGGAACTGTTGAAAAAGCTGCTGATCTAGGGGGTAAGCATTATTCCTAGGTTGCTACAGAGTGGGATTGGGGTAGTTTGATGTGCCCATTGAACTTTAAAAGAAATTTCCAATTTCAGCCGAATTTGTGATGAAGCATTTGTCCACCAAGAAAACTATATTCAGATATGGATTCAGCGGACCTCCTTACCCCTCAATGCATATCTTATTGGCTTATACAACATACATGTTTTTACCGTAAATTCAAGACCCCTACTCTGGCCTTAAAGATAAGACTAAAGGACCCATCTACGAACTTGACCTGTACTTTACCAGCGAATCCTCATTGAACAACATCTTCGCCTGAACAAGATATTTCCTCGTTTAAAAATTATATATCAACCCCTTCCACCTTATTCGAGTACACTAGATCTCTCCGACATCCATAGAATAAACAAATGAATGTCGTCATCCACGCGAAGAGCTATACTGGTTTTAGAATAAAGGGGTAGAACTGGTCGACAAATTTTGTGTCCAGTTTTCGCCGGATTCCGGGTGAACTACTTGACCGGCAAGAAAATAATCTTCATATTCGACTTCAGCATGCCTCCTTACCCCTAAGTGAACCCTCTCCCCCACCCCTAAATCTAGGGCCACAGAGACCATCTACGAACTTGAACCCAAAGAATCCTCAAACCAAGTTTCAACAAAATATCTCGTTCCCTTCGAGAGTTATCGTGCTAACAGACGAACAGACGGACAACTATTGCGATGTCATAGGTTCCCTCCATTTAAGTTTTCGGATCTCAAAAAACAAGACCTAAGGTTTAGATGGGATCCCAAAAATCTAATATTTGATCCCGACAACTGGGTCTTGTCTTCGCCAGGCTAATCATTAGTAAATCTAACATTTAATCAACTTCAAATGAAACTTTTACTTTTAACAACCTTTCCGGTTTTTGCCAGATTCCTGGCGAATTAATTGTCGGACCAGAAAATATTTTGCATATTCGAGTTCAGCATGTCTTCTTACCCCATAATCGACTATCAAATTAGCTGTTTAAAAATATTTTGTTTGCCCCTTAATTTCAACCCCCTCCCCCACCCCTAAATGTAGGGCTACATAGCCCATCTACGAACTTGATCTTACCCTTGACCCAAAGAGTTCTCACACCAAGTTTCATCGTAATATCTCATCCCTACGAGAGTTATCGTGCTAACAGACGGACAGTCTGACAACCTTTACGATGTCATAGGTATCCCTCCACTTACGTTTTGGGATGCAGAGGTAAGGAGACATGCTGAACGCGATGGTGAAAACCATTTTCTCGCCGGACGAGTAGTTTTCCGGATACGGCAGAAACCGGAAAGTTGGTTAAAAGTAAAAGCTTGATTTGAAGTTGATTAAATGTTAGATGTAGGGGTAAGCAGGCATGCTGAACACCTATGTGAAAAGCATTTTCTACCCGGACAACTGATTCTGAAGTTTCTTTTTTTGCTGGACAAGTAGTTCGCTCGGAATTCGGCCGAAACCGGAAATTTGGCAGAAGTAAAGCAGGAAGTTTCGGTCAGTATCGTCAAAATAGATATGGCTTATAGAGGTATATCTGAACTTGGTTTTCTCTAATGATTAGTCTTGCGAAGACAAGACCAAGTTGTCTGGATCAAGTATTAGATTTTGGAATCCCGTCGAAACCTTAGGTCTTGTTAATTTTCCTGTCAACCCCAAAAAGTTGAACATACATTTGAACAGATCAGCCGCTTTTTCCGCAAATTGTTCGATCCCATATTCAAATTCAAAGGAATAAGGAAACCTAGACATAAAATAAAACCGACACTGTGATGTCCTTTTGACAACTAAAGGCTAGTCTACCTTTTCAATTACTTTGAGTAATCCTAAAAAAGCTTGATATAAAATCATACTAGTTCACACAAATCGTGTTCTTTTTCGAAATAGAGGAAAAATGAAATTATAATTCAAAGAAAAAGAAAAGAAAAACAGATACTTTGATGTTATTTTGTCAAAAAAGCTATTCTACCTTTTTTCCGAAATTATTTAGAGAAATCCTGGAAAGCTGGATATGAGATAATTCTAGAGGAGGTTTTTCGCGATATTCCGGAACCGATTTCCAGCGAGCGAAGTTTTGGAGTCCGATCCCTAGAACTGGTTTCCACTTCCAAACTGGACTGATCGCAAAAACTCCCGGAAAGCTAAAATCGCCGCGAAAATTTTGATATCCAAACTTTTCAGAATAAATACGGCTCACTGGGCATTCCTTCCATTTTTGTATGCTCCATCGAAGTCGTCCTTAAAGACTTGTCACATTCCTTAACGTTGTTTGCCGCGTTTTTTCCAATAATTTCAAATTTCCCGCCGTGTTATTAAACTTTCCGCGGAGCTTTCCGCAAACTTTGTGGAATCACTTCCGAGAAAGCTGCGTCGGTTTCGAGAGCGCGAAAACCGGCACGAAAAGTTCGGAAATTTTCGAAAGCACTGTCAAAACCATTGGAAAGTAATTCAGACTCTGCTTTCTAGCACGAGAAGACCCTTCTTAATTCCCATATGTCCTGTTATTTTTAGTGCTGGATCACTTCGAACGATAAATGACAATTCATAGGAGTAAAAAATCGTGAGAATAAAACAGACGCAATGATGTTTTCTGACAACTAAAAGATATTCTACCTTTTTTGGGAATTATTTAGAGTAACCCTGAAAAGCTTGATATATAAAATACTAGTTCAAATCTCACTAAATTTGATATATAGCTCAGAACTCTCCCTCGGAGTCATGAAAGGTCACATTCCCAAGATTGCATGGACACGTGGATGGAGACGATACAAAATAAGCGCCGATTTGGAAGACCAGCGGCTGATATTTACTTTTAACCGGCAACTTACCAAATTTCAGCGGCTGTTTTTTGTCTAGTTCAGCGCTTCAAGCGGACCAATTTCTTAAAGTTTCTTTGCATGTTTCGGACATTTCAAATAATGACAGAAAATGTAGCCTCTACTCTCAAAACGGATTTATGGATAGATAGACAGATAATTTTATGGCACAAAAAAACGACTAAGAAATGAAGTCTGAAGAGCTCCTCGTTAAAGCAAATTTCCATAAACTCAATTTTAGCTTCCTAATTGTGTTGCGAGAGCAACACTTTGGTTTTGTCCTCGTTTTTTCTTTTTTTCTTTTTTTTTCCTACGACTCCGATTTCATTTTATTCCTAGTAACTGGTAAGGGTCTAACCTGTGCGGTTTTTAGGGAAAGTGTGGACCTTAGGCCGGACTGATGAATATGAAATTACATTTTGGAAAGCTCCCTAGAACTCTTGCTTGGGGCCAATAAGGATGGTTTTTGCTTGTCCTCGAGCCAGAGCCTACGGTGTGCGAAGTGAAGTGGCCATAGGCTCTCTGGCTCTTTGCCATAGCCCATGGCAGAGAGGACTATCTGAAGTTGTGTAGCGAACTTTTCGTTTCATCAAACCATGTTTCTGCTTTCGTTTGGAAAGCTCCGTTCTAGCACGCAACCAGGCAGGCACCAGTTCCAAATTGAAAATGGACTAAAATCAATAAGCATTAAATATATGCGGCAGTTACCCGGCCTCACAGCCAACATATCTTCTTTGAGTGATAAATAGAAAAATCTACAGAAACAAAAATGGGGCTTTTTCCCGCGGGTCCGAAAGTGCTGCCATCTGTTTCTACCTATTTCTGTTCGCGATTTCAGCTGAGTTTATCATTCGTTTTTTTGCACTTGGGTTTGCGGCAGAGAAATGGTATCAGACGTGCGATTGAAGAGGATAAAGTTCAACTGACTGCAAAGTCAATTTAGTCCCTTCTTCCGATTTTATTTTGTTGTTGTTTTTCCAACGCTGAAGAATAGCTTTTGATCATGTGGTTATTTTTTTTAGAACATCCGGTTTTAAAGCTTCAGTAAGTTGACAACTTCAGCGTTAACCGATAGCGAAGAAACAAAACCAGTTTGAAGGTTTCAAGAGATTGAGAACTTCAGTAGTAAGGTAAACACTGAAACCAAAAATAGGCGATACCAGTTGCGAGACATGTAGGGCACTTGTATGCAACAGTCAACTATTAGCTCATAATCATCTTCGGTTAAAAGGGGTTTTCAGCTTTTGCTAGTTGGTGTACCTGTTATTTGTTTCCGGTGTATTCGATGGTAAGAACAATTTGGTTCCCAATTGTAAGACATGCAAGGGACTAATAATCAGCTGTTATACTACAATCATCTGCAGGGATGAGGGGTTTGCAACTTTTGCTAGCTGGTGTACCCATTATTTTTATTCAATGAACTTGATGTCTATCACGAGAGAGGGACTTGAATGAAAGAATCGGTTCAGTAGGGGCTAGAACTTTTGCATACTGCTCGATTTCTATAAATCTGACGGTAAGAAAGTTTGTATCGATGGTCTATCGCTGTAACCTAGGATTAACTGTTTACGCGACGGGTACGAACGATAATGTAAAACAATGAGGTAGTTTTGTAATAATTAATGGTGTCATCTATGGTATTTTGATCCTGAAAAGTTCCGGATAGCTTTATAATACCAACTAGCTAGATTATATAAGATATTGTTCCAAGTTTTCATCCGTCACGATGTCTACGATTGAAAAGGATAAAGTTCAACTGGCTGCAAAGTTAATTTAGTCCCTTCTTCCGATATTCTTTTGTTGTTGTTTTTACAACGCTGAACAATAGCTTTTAATCATGTGATGATTCTTTTTAGAACATACCGTTTTAAAAGCTTCAATAAGTTGACAACTTCAGCATTTAACCGACAGCGAAGAAAAAAAAATGAAGCCGAACAAAGGTTGCCGCAACACTTCACGTTGCTCAGGCAACGTAGGTCTAGTCAGGGACCCATAAATTTCCGTTAAGTTTCCTTACAGGGGTCCACTCATTAAGAGATTTTTTATGCCCTCTTGACCGAGCGTGAGATAGTTCAAGAAATACCCACGGGGATAAGATACCCTACTATCCAGATAGAAAAAACTTGTCGCAGCTATTGTGCTGAACTAGGGAACATTTATTTCTCTGCAATGGAAGAGTGTCCTGGATCTTTTGTCCTAGCTTAGGTACATGGTGGCATGCTGAATAGTCCTAAGTGAAGATGGCTCATAGAGAGTAGAGAGTAGAGATACATTTATTAATAAAACAGACACTATTCGCCTTTCGCCTGCCAAGAAAGGCTATGAAGCTTGGAAGGGCAAGCGATGTAATTCATTTATAATTATTCACTACATTCATACCGAGCTACTCATACACTAAAAAATTCAACTAATGAATGATACAGATGAAAATACAAGAAGAAGATGATACAGCAACAAATAAATAAAATCAATAAAATCAGAGAACAATACCTTGAATAAAATGGACAACCATACCTTGAACCATACAGAAAGGTATTATTTGTATCTAATCATTTTTGTGCATGAATTAAGAGTTGTGTTGTGTCAAAGATGCAGCCATTGACAATGTGTGATAAGTTGTCTTGTGGTCTTTCGGCATGCAACCGATACAAATTTACAGAATTTGATTTTTATGTGGAACAAGACCAAAGTTTTCGACGGGATCCCAAAATTTCAATATCTGATCCAGACAACTGGGTCTTGTCTTAGCCAGACTCCTTGAACATTTTTACAATTAAAATTCAGAAACAGATTAAGGCCAAATAGCTAGTCATCTGAGAAAACCAAGTTCAGATATGGATTCAGCATGTGTGTTTACCCCTATAAGTCATACCTGTTTTGACGAAAACTTCCTGCCACTTCTGCCAATTTCCTGGTTTCGACCGAACTCCAGAACTACTTGTCCGGCGAAAAAGAAAGCTCAAAAACGAACTCAGGGTATCTTCTTTCCCCAATAATGAACATCTAATCAACTTTAAATAAAAATTTAACTTATAACAAATTTTCCGACTCCAGCCGGATTCCGGTCGAACTATATTTCCGGGTAAAATATGATTGGCAAACACGGATTCACTATCTCTTCTTACCCTTAAATCGGTTATCTAATCAACTAGAATAAAACTTAAGCTTCTAACAATTTCCCGGTTTTGGCCGGATTCAGGGGGAACTACATGTCTAGGTAGAAAATTTTTTCACATAAGTGTTCAGCATGTCTTCTTGCCCTAAATCGAACATCTAATCAACACCAAATAAAACTTTTAATTTTAACAAACTTTCCGGTTTGGGCCGGATTCCGTACGAACTACTTGTCCGTCGAGAAAATGGTTTTCACCATCGTCCTCAGCATGCTTTCCTACCCCTAAATCGAACATTTAATCAACTTCAAATAAAACTTTTACTTTTACCAACCTTTCCGGTTTTGGCTGGATTCCGGGCGAACTACTTGTCCGATGACAAAACGGTTTTCACCATCGTGTCCAGCATGTCTTCTTACCCCATAATCGACTATCAAATTAGCTGTTTCATAATATTTTGTTTGCCCCTTAATTTGAACCCCCTCCCACACCCTTAAATGTAGGGCTACAAAGCCCATCTACGAACTTGACTGGTCCGACGACCCAACGAATCCTCACACCTCGTTTCATCAAAATATCTCATTCCCTTCGAGAGTTATCGTGCTTACAGACGGACGGACGGACGCACAGACGGACAACTTTTGCGATGTCATAGGTATCCCTCCACTTACGGTTTGGGATCCCAAAAAGAACCTGATGTGCAGACGAGAATACCGACGCCTGACAAAACCGTCGAGCATTTTATTTTTCCTATGTTTTGCTACACTAAACTGTACAGAACTTGATTTCTTACGTGTAAAATTAATGCCCTGGACCGATAAGACTTGAACTTCCCGGGTGCGCCCGACAAAAGTTTGCAGGATTCTCTTTCTTGCGCATCAAAAGAACCTGATGTGCTGACTAGCTAACCGACAAAAACATAAAAACAAGGCACAATAAAAGCATGCAGAATTTGATTTATTCATTTGACCGACAAATGTTTGCAGGATTTCCTTTCTTGCGTATAAAAAGAACACCATGTGCCGACGAGTCGACCATCGCCCGACAAAACATTAACAAATTGTTTCTTCGAGATTACTGAGGCACGACAAAAGCATGCAGAATTTGATTTAGTCATTTGACCGACAAATGTTTGCAGGATTTCTTTTCTTGCGTATAAAAAGTACATGATGTGCAGGAGAGTCGACCATCGCCGGACAAAATATTAAACAATTATTTCATCGGGATTACTGAGGCACGACAAAAGCATGCAGAATTTGATTTATTCATTTGACAGACAAATGTTTGCAGGATTTCCATTCTTGCCTACAAAAAGAACACAAAAGAAATAGAAAACCGTGATTTTCGGTTTTTCTTATTGGTCAGCTAATTATCCCTCTAGGATGATGTGCGAGCGATAAATATAAATTCGGATATTTCGGTTGCACTTCCGGCAAACCGTCCTCAGCGAAAAACAAGCAACTAAACCATAAAATCCAACACAATACCAACAGAAAAGTGATGCGGAACCAACAAAACATACAACGATATGTAACTTAAAACCAGAAAGAACGATACTGACTGAAACGACAAACAAATTCAAATAAAATAACGAATATTAAAATGTGCGTGTTAAAAGTGTAGATGTACAAATCTGTGATTATTTTACAATTCTGAATTCTGTGTCTATTTATAATTTACCAATTCCCTGGGATAGCGCAGAAGCTTTCACCCAGCCATTATAAAATCCTTCGCTTTAACCATCACTATACAAATAATTTCACAGAACTAAAAAAAAACCCGAAAATCACGGTTTTCTATTTCTTTCGTAATGAATGGTCAGCTTGGCTTCAAACCTTATATTAAAAAAGAACACGATGTGCCAACGAGCCGACCAACGCCCAACAAACACATGAACAAATTATTACTTCTGGATTACCAAGGCACGACAAAAGCATGCAGAATTCGATTTCTTGCAGAATTTCCAATCTTGCGTATAAAAAGAACCCAATTTGCCAACGAGTCGACCAACGCGCGAAAAAAACATTAAAAAATTATTTCTTCTGGATTACTGAGGAGCAAATAAGCATGCAGAATTCGATTTCTTCTGTGTTTTGCCCGAAAAATGTTTGCAGGATTTTAGATGTCCGACATAATTTACTGATGTAAAGAAATTTTCTTTCCTATAAAAAAAACCCGATTTGCCGACGGCTTCTGTGTTCTTTGAAACTTTTGGGAAGAAATTTTTTCCATTTGTGCAAGAACGCCGATTCGACCCAAGCGGAATTTTTGGAAACTAGCTGTGGCTCGGGCAACATAGCAACATAGAAGCATAGGAAATGACTGGCCCCCTGTAAGGAAACTTAACAGGAAATTTATGGGTCCCTGGTCTAGTTTTGATCCGAATCAGCAATCCACGAGAACTTTTGAATCATTTAATGTCTAGTTATCAATACTTTTGATAGACACAATAAATTCAGATCTACGATTGATGAGTAGAAAATCTGCAATCTGCTTCCCGAGCAATGGAACTTTCGTACTGTCTTCTGAATAGAAAGTGAAAGCTACTATGTTCTGCTCTTTACCTGATGGATCCATAGTTGCGTTTTTGCAGATACCATGGTATCTGATACCACGGTTTAAAGTCGTTTTTGCAGTTATCGTGGTATCTGATACCACGGTCAAAAGGCGTTTTTGCAGTTATCGTGGTATCTGATACCACGGTCAAAAGGCGTTTTTGCAGTTATCGTGGTATCAGATATTCAGATACTACGGTCCGACCGTGGTAACTGGTCGTGGTATCTGAAAAGTCATCTCACTTTCATCAAATTTTGTCAGATTGATGAGAAAGAAGTTTGGCACTTAGTGATGTAACTGGATTTCCGTTTTTCTTTTGGGATGACTTCGAAAAGTGCAATTTCGTCAATAGTCGTTTGTACAGAGCACCGTGTATCAGATACCACGATAACTGCAAAAACGACTAATTGCAGATCCAGTTACCGTGGTAAAAGATACCATGGTATCAGCAAAAACGCAACTTATCTTTCAGTCACAAGTGTTGATAATAGTTGCGTTTTTGCAGATACAATGGTATCGGTTACCACGAGAACTGAACCTGCAATTAGTCGTTTTTACATTTACCGTGGTATCTGATATACGGTTGCTCTACCGAAGAAAAACTGATACTCAGTCACGTCACTAAGTGCCAAACTTCTTTCCCACCAATTTGACAAAAACTGAAAGTGAGATGCCTTCTCGGATACTACGAGATGTTACCACGGTTGGACCGTGGTATCTAAATTTCAGATACCAGGATAACTGCAAAAACGCCTTTTGACCGTGGTATCGGATACCACGATAACTGTAAACACGACTTTAGACCGTGGTATCTGCAAAAATGCAACTAATAAGACAATGGAGGAGCTGGAAAAGTCGAATTTAAAAAGTTAAAGCTTCTTTTTCTGTTCATTAACTTATGAATCTTTTGTAGCCTAATATCTTTGTGAATGGCTGAGAAAGCGGCGATGGAGACTATAATAGATTAACCCGGCTGGAGGGCTGAACTGGTATAGTATACCAGTGGGTACCAGTGGTGTAGTATACCATGGTATAGTAGCTGAACTGGTATACAGAGAACCGTGAAGTCTTAAGTACCTAGCGTAGCTGTCAAGGGGTATAAGGTGTAGTAAAAACGACTTTTGACAGACAGACATTTTTTTTTTTTTATAGACATTTGTTTTTAATTTCATCAAAAAACGTATAAATTAAACAAGCAATTTACCATTAACGGCCACATTGAAGACAAAAGAATCCTGATTGTGGCCGCAATTCTAACCACCACGAATCCGCTATATCATTCTTTTTTACCCCCCGCTAACCGCTAATAAATACCCTTTCCTTTTATAACACTTCTTTCCTATTCAAAGAATGGGATTTAACCGTTCTCTTGAACGATGCCAGACTTACAGCCGCTCTGACCGATTCTGGAAGGTCATTCCAGACACTCACACCTATGTTCCTGAGAACAAATCCTGCTCTTGTTGTATTTCTTCTCTCGTGAGCTAAATCCTCCGAATGTCGGATAAAATAAGGGTGATAAAACGAGTTAGTGTTAAAAAAATCATGAAAGACCTCGGGGTTACCTTATTTACACTTCGAAAAACAAAAATCGCTAGCTGGTAATCACGAAGCTCACCTACATTCAAAATCCCATTCTTTCTAAAACACTCCGCAGTATTCTGACAATTTTGAAATTCTCCGATGAGACGCAGCCCTTTGTTTTGTATTATTTGGGTTCTTTGATAATTCACCAAGAAATTACTTGCCCAAACAGAACAACCGTACGTGATGGAAGGATGCACAATAGCACTGTATAACAGTTTGACAACTGCAACCGGGAACACTTTTTTTTTACCAATCCTCTAGCTGCTTTTGCCGATACTATTCTACCATGCTTCTTCCAAGACAAATTGCAGTCAATATAAAATCCGAGATATTTATAAACAAAAACCTGTGTTATGCTGACACCATTATATAGCACGTTATCAAGAAGCTCAGTCACACCAGTTCAACTAAACACCATAAAATTCCTTTTTCTTGGATTTACTGCTAGAGAGCTTAGAGCTTTAAAAACATGAAGCTCGACATGAAGCTGACTCAGGACGTGGTTTGCTTTTTGCACAAGCTCTTTCGAAGTCAGGGCGAACACTGTGATAGCTGTATCGTCGGCGAAAGAGGTTAGAACTGAATCGTTTCGATAAAACCGAAGGGTATCCACATATACAAAGAAGAGTAACGGGCCAAGGACTGACCCTTGGGGAACACCACACTTTATAGGCATATCTGAACTGCATATGTCACTCTTCACCCCCTTCACTGATCTTCCGCACAGGTATACCGTTATTAGTAATGCTATTTTATTTTATTTTCAATGTTTTGGTTAAAAATAAAAACCTAACTACCTAAACAGTAGATGTCCCCATTATCCCTCACATCTTTCGGTTTATTTACTAATCATTTTCAATTTTGCGCTAATTCCTCTCTTCGCTTAATTAGAACCCTGTTGCGAGCAAAAACAATCAATTTGGTTACCAGCCAAGCTAAGGAGTCGGACATGATTAAGACCAGGAGTGGTAGGAAATAAACTACAAACAGATAATTTGAAACCCAAGCAACGCCAAGCTTATTCTTTGGGGGTAGTTCAAGTTCAAGTTCTTTTTATTGTCAAACTTATGTATACAAAGCTAACATATTACTAACATATACAAAAAGCATAATCTATTTATTAAACACAATACAAGGACTGGGAAAAAATCTCTATAACAAAATCAAATAATTCACCAGGTGTTCTCGCGAATACAACCGACCTTCACATCACCACCAAAAAAGAAAAATAAGAAATACACAAATTCATCGAGAGCCAATACTAACATCTCATTTCGTTAAATTATTATAAGAAACAACTATATTCAAACTTATTACTTTTTTCCGATAAACTCAATTTTATTCTCCAAATTTCAACCAATTAATTACTGGTTTCCAGCAAAAACCTTTTAAGGTGTTTTTTGGACGAACCAAGACTCATACTGTATATTCTTCAAGCGTTATAGAGCGGTTATCCTTTAGTTCTCTAGCCCAGCTGATGATTTCATACGGTGTTTTTGCTTATTTTTATTATAATTACCGTGCAAATACTTTGTATAAACCATAGAAACTTCGCCAACCATGCCGAAGTAAAAGAATTGCCGACATACATTTTTAGGTTACAGATGCGTTCGGAAACCATGAAAAGATCTCTCAGGAACTGTACAAGAAGACAGTATGAATCGACTACATTTAAAACTTCACTGACAGGAACAAAAAAAAAAACCTCGAGTTTGTAGACCCGTTCTAGTGTTTCTCTTGCATTTTTTTTTTTTTTTTTTTAGTCATTAACAGAACTTTTTCTCAGTGTTATCGTTTTTATTTTCTCATGATTTGAAATTTTTAAATTTTAATGATTTTCATAATTTTAAGCTTCTCGCTTTACGTTTTTCCGGAACTAATAAATAAATTAATATCTTTCGAGAACATAACGCGTGCAATTCCCAATCTTTACCTTCTGCTAGCAACATAAAAATAGTTGCTTTCCGATGAGACTGTATTTTGCAGACGAAATAGTCAATATTGTCCCCCTACTTGAAAGTCAGTGGATAAACAACTCTCCTCATTGATACCCCTTTCTATTATCTCCAATCGCGCAAGGAGATGTTTATTTGCCGTAATCGGAATTTCCAGACGTCATATGTTATACTGTATGACGTCATATATGTCTTTTCTTCAGTGGTACTTTTTGGCTTTTATGGATTAGTATCTAGCTATAAATTCTCGTCCATTCTTGATCTTGGCGATGTCTACTGGTGCGGCAGGCCGTTTGAATATCGGAAAATCCGACGACTTAAACATAGCCAAGAACAAATAAGCAAGAAACTCCGTCTCCCTATCTCTGTAACACGACCATGCGGAGTCGAATATATTCTGATACAATACCCGATGGAAACGCGCGGAGGAGGAGCTCCACAGAACATCATAATTTGTTACCTCAACAAACAGCTATACCGCAGTAGAACTCCGCAGAAAAATACGACGCCGTCTGAGTCGTCCTTTACAGCTAATTGGTTGTCTACCAATGTGACGTCATGTCTAACTCGTTGAAGTCTGGGTTATTCACCCCTGCAGGCACCCTACAGTTTTTCATCTGGTATGCGCAGCGGCGAAGAGGGAAGTAGCCGGGTATCAATTCAAACCTCAGAGCAAGTACCTCTAGCTGCGCCTAGTTTTATCGGGGTATCCATGGTCGCTGCATGTAACCAAAATTTGTTCTTGATATAACCGAGGATTATTTGTTCTTGATATAACCGGAATCAGACCCTTGACAATTCACGCATCCCGACGTTCCGTACAGTAGAGGTATGCTTATTTTAAGGTTTGTTGACTTTGAACTTTTGCCCTTTTCATGCACTTGCCGTGACTAGATTAACTACCAGTTGACAAAGTAGTGAATTAAGGGCCTCGGAAAACACCTGAATAAGTACTTTGGATCTTCGTCCTACCACTTAGCCCAAAACTGCACTGTTCACAATTAAGTAACTGTTCAAATAAGCATGCCAATATTGTATATTTGACATATAGTGTAAAGTGTAAGTAATTTTTAACAGGGTAGAGTACGCTATGGGGTGGACGGGGTAGTTGAAATGATGAGGAAAAAGTTTCTAGGGCTGTTTGAGGTTCAGTTTGATTGATATTATATGTACTATGGTTGTTGCCGAACTGAGATATTTTGCATGGTTGTTTTGGAGAGAGAGAGAGATAGGTTTATTTAAAACAACATCGTAGCTGACAGATAATTTGCGTTGCTTCACTATATGAATATATGAATATATATATTTAATAGCCAATTGGCCGTACAAAATACATGGGTTACAATACACTTTACATCACTCAATACTTATCTTTATTTAACTAACACACTCTTTAAGAATTGGCATATTTTAAGTATCTTAGCTTTATTTTTTGTTTCAAGAATATCGGGGAACTTGATAGTATACCCATTAAGAAAGTGTCTCCTGAGGTCTGAGAGTTACAAACTAACACGAAAAAACGAAAAAAAAGAAGAAAATAACACTCGGCTTTGTTTAGCAAATCCGTAAAAAAAGGTACAAACGAATTTGCGTGGCGGTTCGTTCGCGAAGCTACTGGAACCAGTTTATTTTGGTGACGCGTACGGTTGTTGGGCGGTGCAGTGGGTGGTAAGATGTCTCGATGCTGGGGTTTGGAGAGAAGAAACTTCCCAAACCTCAGGATAATCTGCTCGTATCTTTGGGCCAACGTGGGGAGATCGAATTTAGCAATTTTTTTTATTAATTTTAATTTTTTAGCAGTCGATATTTTTGTTCCGCTATGGTCCTATGGGCTTCTTTTGGAATTCATATCATATCAATATTCTTTCAGCCCAAGCTGACTATCGACTGACAGGCTGACTATCTCATATCATCATATCATATCACGGAGGTTTCCTAGGACCTAGATTATCAGGTACGGTCATTTATATGTCTGCCAAGTCTCATCATCTAGGCTGATGTGGAACTGCCCGACGCAGAAAAAGTGTGATAGACAGACCGACAGACAGAAATTACAATTTACGAGCCAAACCGACCGAACACCAGACACAAAGTAGCAACTGTAAATTGTCCGAAACCTGTTCGCCCAAACACATATTCTGCTGACAGGTACCTCGAAGTCCGTTCCTTCCGCAAAATAGCGAATAAATGTAATTTTTCTTGAATATTTTTTGAATATCCGTAGCATTTGGTGACATACAATTATCAACCCAGGAAAGCGCATAAGCTGTCACTCGGAATTCAACCAGTTCCTAAACTTTATAATTTCATTTCTTTCCTCCCTCCTATCGAATACGTCAAGCGTAGGAAGTCCTGGAAATCTAATTCTTAGAAAAGATAACAAGTTCAGACTCACCGGATGTTGACTTCGACGCTGTCCTCTCCTTCAGATAGAAATCCCAGTCGCTCTCATCAATAAAACCGGCATGGTCCGACTCATTTAGGATACTCGAGGGTCGCCTAGAGAATTCCAGCGGGTTTTCCTGCTCGAAACTATCCTCAAGAGAGCTCTTAGAAGAACCAGAAGAAATAAAGACCAGCTTGTAATCGTCCCCTTCCGGATGCATCTTATCACTGTCAATGACAATGTCGCTGGCAGTGTCGCTCTGGGAATACTGGTGCCGCTTGGACGCAGCACTATCAGCAGATTCCGGCCGGATCCGGCCTTTCCGGACGGGTGGCGTATTCTTGACGGAAGAACTTGACGACGATGATACACGGTGACGAGGGAGCGGAGCTTCAGATGCGAAAATGTTGACATCTATAATAAACAATAGATTAAAACAAAATGTAACCAATTTTCAGAGAAGTTACCACAATCAGATATTTAAGGAAGAATCTTTAATTGATTTTCCACAAGTTCATTTTCCAGCTTGAGCGGCTTGAGCCTGGAGGTCCACTTACCAAGACGGGCGGCAATATAGCTTTAATAAAATGTAGCTGGCGTATCCGTTTTGCATCGTCGAATGTAAGACAAAGCCTGCGGATAGGGGGAAAGTCACACTAGGAAATAAATGTACCTCTACTTCAGCAACATCTCATCAACTTGGACAAACGGGAAAACAAAAATTACTTCAGCACAATTTGTCAACTTAAACGCGACAATGAAAATTGCCGCATGAAATTTCGAATGAACTTTGTACAAATAATCTAAATAGAAACAAAAATGCATAACAAAAGTAAACTAAATATCACACATGCTAAATCCCATTTGTCAAGAATCATAGAATCAACATCACATTTTTGAAGTAAAACAAAAGATCACAATTCAAACATTTTGATTATTTCTTATATTTCATTAGAAAAGCCCCACTCGTGGTCGGAGGCGATTCGGACACATATACGGAACATCTCAGACATCTGCTTCAATCACCCTTCAAGTTTCACTCGACCGGATCCGACGTCGCTAAGGGAATTGATTACCGCAAGTATTCCAAAAGTGCTCCGATTCGAAACTTGATAGTTAGTCGTAGCAAATGCCCTAGATATGATAGTTCTTACACAACCTGCCACTGCCAATTCTATATAATTAGTCTGAATCACTTTTCAAGTCCCCTCATCTTTTCAAGCCCATCTCATATTTCCCTCTCAGGTTTTCTACGCTATCAGTAGCCTTGCCACCCTATCATGCTCCGAACCATGTTAGATGAAAAGTTTCCAGTGGTAATGACGATAGTAGCAGTTGGTAACTGTATTTAGGAGGGTGTAACACAGCCTTTTCTACCGAACACTCATTGTGCCATGGACTGGACGAAGGTGAAAAGAAACCGTTCTAGGTTCGTAGTTTTTTCTGTCGCCGCAATAAGTAAGTAAGTAAGTAATTTATTTATAATCCGCTATTTTGAAAAAGCGGAGTAAATGGAAGAAAATAAATAAAACACATACAATTATTAACTGCACAAACTAAACAGAAAAGTCAAAAGTTGACTCGGAACTATCTCCCCATTCAATTTCAAACGAAACTATTTTGTTTGAATCAGGTTTGTTGCGTAACAAATACATGTGCCGTCGCTTGCTATCCTTTTACGTATAACCTGTATTACTTACGAACCATACCATTCAAATGTTATATTTATGTATATGGCCCTGGGGCTTTTAAATACACTTATTATTATTATGGCAAGCTCGTCAAATAACATCCAATCACGATTTAGCCTAAGCTAGACAGCCCCTACATGAGCTGAAGTAAGGCAACCTCGAAGGAATGGCTGATCAACATTTCCAACCCAGCGCTACTTGCGGATAAAAGTACGACTGGAAACGCTGCTACGAGTTTACGAGTAAAAGTCATCACAAAAACAAGATTGAAAACACGTGAATCGCTAAAGTTCAACAAGCAAAATAGTTAAAGTTAAAGCTCGATAGTCTCTAAAAATAACTGAAGAATTAAAAGCAGAATTAGGCCTGTCTTAAACACATCGAGCGTGTTCCATCCTACTTACCTTAGTTACTACGCATGACGTCACGAACTTTGGTTTCTTGGTATTAAGGCTTCCTCTGGGTAATCCAGCCAATCACGTTCCAGATATCCGTAGTTACCACGCTTACTACGCTCCCGAGCATGGTAAGCAAATAATATTTCGATATGGTTGGAAATGTCAGCGTAGTAACTTTTCGCGAGGTTGGAAAGGACTAGTTACTAGCTAAAAGGGTGGAACACGCTCATCTTTTCTACACTTATGGGATCTCGTCTATAAACTATAACAATCGTAATAATTAATAATAAACAACCATAACCGTAGCCTAACACCAGAATCACAAATCCTAGGTTTGGCGAAGAGTCTCGGACGTTAATTCGGAGTAGCATTTCCAGTCGTGTACTTTATCCGCTAGTGGCGCTCAATCGGAAAATCGCAAATACTCACCTCGGCAATCACACAGTATGACAATTAAACACAATGCAGAGCAACGATAAACAGTTTTAAGTGCGTAGTTCTCTTGCCGTAATTCGACTATTAAGTTCAAAGTTCATGGCTTGTCATGGGTCATTATTCCCTGCTCTCGCCTTTACTCAGCTTGCGATACAAGCATTGATGCCACATTGTCAGATTTACTGACACAAATATTTGACTCTTTTGTCAGTTAAAACTTGCCATGTGTAGTTTTTGGGAAATACTGTTTGATATTGAAATCGGACAAAATTAGAATTATGCAAAGAGTGGGTTTTAAATAGGCGAGCACTGAGGGCTTTTTAGGATTCCAGAGTTGGTGCGTAGATATTTTGAACCCTACCCAAATACTAATTTAGTATGAACTGAGATAAAAATAAAGCAAATGTCATACAGTACAGATGACTTAAACTGTATCTTGTTAAAATTGCGTCTCAAGTTGTATCTTGTGTGTTGTTCATTGTTCCTTTTTCCTTTTATACTCCATCTGTGACATTTTAAGTAAAGATCAGAAACAACCATGTTCATTCATTCACTAACCCGTAAGATCCTACTAATAGGAAGATAAATTCGAGTCTTGTAGCTAAAAATATCGACAAACGAACCTATAAAACGACGAGTAAACAGGCCTTGCTGAAATGCTGAGCAGAGCATGGAACATATAGAAATAAAATGTTAACCAGCGTTTCGTCTAAACGCACATGGAAGCTGGAGCAAAATTAACTGCGATGAACATACTATGTAATGTAAACACATAACTAGCAAATAGCTTGAGGGTTGAGCTTTCCGTCTTGTGTCCTTAGACGAACTATCGGACTGGGATCGCCATACGATAGCGGTGGTCGGTGAAGGAAAATTATGGCATATTTCCGGGTTCAAGATCTGCTTTAAAATCCAAGAGTGGAAAACCAGCGCGTATTTGCAGGGAGAGATTAAGGGGCCTCAATTAGGGATTTAATTTCGAGGGAAAGATACACAATTGATGAAAGGATGATCCGTGGGGACAATCAACAGACCGATATTCTGGGTTTCAGATCAAACTCGGTGGTTTTCAGGCCAATCCTACTCGGACCAATGTGGACTATTCTGACTGGTTTATCAAGGTTTCAGGATTGCCTAAATAATCCAGGAAAAATGTAGGAAAGCTTTTAATTATCAAGATAACAGACATATCTGTTCTATTGTTTTTTTTCCTCAAAAATATAATGCATATAAATTGTTTGTCAAAAAACAGGCCTAATGCATGTCATCTATTCCGTCACCCTACACTGAAAAGAACCCTTTGTTTTATTTTGGCATGAAAGAACGCTAATCTCCTTTTCTAACCCAATCGACTCAATTAACCGAACATCTTTCATAAATAGTATATCATTATTTCGAGTCTAAAGGCTAAAAGGTCACTATATTCGTCTTAAATACATAAATAATATTTGGAATTAAGTTTTTTTATTTGGTTCTCCCATCAACCTCAAAAGCTGAAATTAGTCTGGACAGTTCACCGCTTTGACGCTCGTTTCTCGGCCCCGTCTGAAAAAGTTTTTACGCAACTAGGCTGACAACGGGGGTCAAAAGTTGGACATTTCGCACCGCGGTAGAAATATACACTTTACTGATGTGGACTATAACAAGACCAAAGGTGTCGATGGGATCCCAAAATCTAAGATTTGATCCAGACAATTGGGTCTTGTCTTCGCCAGATCCAGTCTTCGCTAGGCTAATCATCGGAGAAAACCGAGTTCAGATGTTCTATCTATCGATCTATCTATACCTCTATAAGCCATATCTATTTTGACGATACTGACCGAAACTTCCTGCGTTACTTCTGAAAAATTTGCGGTTTCGCCCGAATTCCGAGCGAACTACTAGTCCAGCAAAAAAAAGAAAATCAGAAACGAATCCAGCGTATCTCCTTATCCCAATAAAGAACATCTAATCAACTTTAAATAAAACTTTGACTTTACCCCTAAATCAAGCATTTAATCAAATTCAAATAAAACTTTTAATTTTAACAAACTTTCAGGTCTTTGCCGGATTCCGGGAAAAACTACTTGTCAGGCGAGAAAATGATTTTCACCATCATGCTCAGCATGTCTTCTTACCCCTAAATCAAACATTTAACCAACTTTTACTTTTAACAGACTTTCCGGTTTTTGCCGGATTACGGACGAACTACTTGTCCGACAAGAAAATGGTTTTCAGCATCGCGCTCATCATGTCTTCTTACCCCATAATCGACTATCTCCCTTAATTTGAAAAGCCCATCTTCGAACTTGACCTGTACTTTGACCCAAAGGATCCTCCCACCAAGTTTCATCAAAATATCTCAATCCCTTCGAGAGTTATCGTGCGGACAGACGGAGGGACAGACGGACAACTTTTGCGATGTCATAGGTATCCCTCCACTTACGTTTTGGGATCCCAAAAAGGTTCACCGCCGTACCGGTATAGACATCTGAATCTAACGTTGTCGTTCAGAACTGAATACACAAGTAAGCACCGACAAATGGACAGGACACATCCATTAAACTTAAAACCGTGAAAGCAATTCGCCGTGACGGACTGCACGCAGTCTTAAGCTGTTATTTAAATCAAAGTCATCAAACCGTACATGGATCGAGACATTTGATCGACTTTCTTTCCAAGTTAATTATGTGCAGGATTAGGTCAACAAATATGAGCGTTCCATAACAGCCGAAGCCATGGGAAATAAAGTGGAGAAACTCGCGACTTGATACACGATAGGATTTTTGTACCCTTTCGCTTTGCACGATCCGTATGATTTTTATGTCCGTATACAAACATAGGCATCTTCATCCCAATCTAATCATCAGATTTTGCTTCACTCATTTCCACCATCTGTTGTGGCTTTTGGGTATTAACTGTTTTAGCAAGCTTATGCAACTTTTAGCAACTTTAGTAAAAGAGACCAGAAAGAGATCCGACAGATCTAAAAATTTCAAATATGATGTGATGATGAAATTTGATTTATACACTTAAAAAGAGGAAATAGCGCAGTACAGACAAAGAAAGGGAAAACATACACTCAATAATGTAGTAAACGCACAAGATAAGAAAATATATGTTAATAAATAATATGCTACCGCTTATTTTTCACAGATGAGTCTTACCACTCACGGAGGGAATTTAAGAGCCCCGACATCATTTAATCGCTCAAAATGAGGGACAAGTGATGAGCAAGGGGGGTAGAAATTCAGTAATTTTCACCTGCAGATGGTAAATGTAATTTCTCTTCGTAATATTATGATACTGTTGGTTAAAGGAAATGTTACAGGTGTCAGGACATTTTGATTGAATCACACTTCGCACTATAAACTGTTTATGTTCCAGTGTTAAAAACTATCTGAATAGACCTACTGAAAAACTAATCTCTGCTTTTAAGAAATTGTCCACTACTTTGGCTGTGTTAAGCATTTTCCCAGGCCCATTCAATTTCTAGCAAAACTCGGCAAAATCCAGAAGACCAATTTTGGGCATCGACAGCATGACACTCGAACACTGGTCGGGACCACAATGCGCATGGAAACTGGTGAATCGTGGCAAGTGCAAAGGTTAATGAGGTATCCTTCGCGGGTCCAGAATAGAATATACGAGATGTATGGATCTCCGGGCTTAAGACGTCACGGAAGTAGGTTGCATTGGCGTTATTGGTAACCTATGACGGGTCCTTTAAAGTTAGGTTTAAGCAGGAAGCGGAATATTTTTCAGACCGTCTTTACAACAACAGAGATCATTGACACAGGGTCAGGTGGCGTGTCGACTACGGCAATCAAGCAATTTACTAGTCAATTTACTAGTCTGTCGACGGACCTAGCTATGATTAAACTTGTAGACTGGATTAACGAAGCTTTTGAAAATGGATTGATTCCAGCTGCTATATTTTTGAACCTAAAAAAAGCATTCGATACTGTTGACCACAATGAACTTTTAAATTCTCTCCAGTCGATTGGAATAAGGGGCAAAACACTAGAGTGGTTTCGGTCGTACCTATCCGGTAGAAAACAAGTCGTAGTAAATGGTAATAGCACATCGGAGCTGTGCGCAATTCATTGCGGAGTGCCACAGGGATCGATTCTGGGGCCACTACTTTTTATTATTTTTATTGATGCGGTTAAATACTTCTTGTCTGAAGCTGGGATTATTTTATTTGCTGATGACAGTCTTCTTTTTTTGTCTGCTCCTTCTATACCTGATCTATACGAAAAACTAAAAATAGCACTAGTCGAATTTACTAATTTTACTAATTGTCATCTGTTAACCCTGAATTTTCTAAAAACAAACTACATGATATTCTCAAGAACTTCTTCCCAACCAAGCCCCGGCCAGATCTCGACGGGCATTTCAGCGATTAAGAGAGTGCAATCGACTAAATACCTTGGATTTCTACTAGATGAGAATTTGTCGTGGAAAGGGCATGCTGATGTCTTATCGTCTAAACTTTTCCGGTCACTTGGAGTAATAAGGAGAGTCAAAAACACTGCATCATCTAAAATTCTAAGAATGATATATTTTGCTATTTTTCATTCTTATTTGATTTATGGTTGCTCAGTATGGGCCAGCAATTTTGTTTCTTGCTACAAGAAAGTTCAAAAACTGCAAAACCGTGCTATCCGTACAATCATGTCGCATGACCTCCCGAAGGATCTTAGCCATATTGAACTTTTAAAATCTAATAAAATAATGGATGTCTCTACAATAAGAGACTACCAAGTTGCAGTATTCACTTACAAGTATTTTAATAATCAGTTAAATTCATCTTTTCAGAATTTATTTTCGCAGAATCAGGAGTTCCACGAGTACCTTACTCGAAATGCCCGACAGTTAGCGAGTGCCCACCGAAAAACAACGAGAGCTTCTTTTATTATTAAACACTTTGCACCGGGGGTGTGGAATTCACTACCTGAAGAGATAAGGGTTGCGCCGAGCTTATCTGCTTTCAAGTCACGGGCGAAGTCCTTTTTCTTGGCAAAGACATAACATTTTTTTTTTTTTTTTTTTTTTCTGATCCCTTTTTCGATGGAAGATCATTCGCACACCTGTGGATTTTTTCTTGTTAGTTTTTCCTTCTTCTTTTTCTCCTTTAGTTTGTTTTCTTTTCCTTTTTGCTTTCCTTCTGCTTTGTCTGATTTGATTCTATGAATAAGCTATGAATTAAAAGTGAGCCCCACCCACTGCCAGGCGGGAGCCTTATGGTGAGGCTGGAAGTATAATGATGTTTTTTTTTTATTATTAAACGAAATTGAAAATTGAAATTGAAAATTATCCTAATTTGACTTTGAAAACTAGAGAAAAAAATGCGGAACGGGAAAATAGAAGACCCGAAAGACTTACTAAAGTATGGGCCCAACGATCACAGAGACTTCTGACGATATAACGGTGCAATAATCGCTAACTATGTTAAATTATTGTTCAAGGGAACAATAGTTTAACATAGATTCACCAGGAATTCGGCCGAACTGGAAATTTGGTAGAAGCTCTAAGTTGTTTCTTAAGTCGATTGGAGATTCGGTATTGGGGTAAGGAGACATGCTACATCGAATTTTGAACTTTATCTCCTTGGCGGATAATCTGGCAAAATTTGCCAAAACCCAGAATAGAAAGGTTCAGTTCAGTTTCATTGGACTATATTTTAAGACAAAAAAAAGAAGAAAATTAACATTCCTGCCAGGAAAGCACAAATGTGGTGCTTGACTAGTGCAGGGAAAAAACCGATATTAATTTAAACACCAAACAGAATCAACTAACTTAGTATTCTATTTAAAGAAAAAGGGAGGAGAGGAAAAAAATAACCTTTGGTTTCAACTTTAAATAAAAGGAGAGAAAAAGTAAGGGAAAGAGGAGCGAGAAAGAAAGAAAACAAAAGAAAACCGGGGGGGGGGGGGTCTAAAGGAGGATAACACTAAACAATTTTCCTGTAATGGCCTTTCGCTGCTCACTTGAAGGAAATGAGGTTATTCGAATTTCGGATATCTAACGGCAGTAGATTCCAGTTCGGCTCTCAATGTCGCTAGCTCTTTAGCTCTCGCCGGGAATGCTGCTAAAATACGAGGAATTTGAAAAAAAAAAATTCTAAAAGACCTTTCTGAAATCGATTAGATGAGATATTAGAGTAAACATGCTGGCTGAATCCATATCTGAACTTGGTTTTCTCATTTGATTAGTTGTTTGGTCGTAAGTTAACTCCAAAAGCTCCAAAACGGTAACTTTTTTTTGTACATATTCAAGCGGTTGATTGTGGATAAATAGAAAAATGTTAAAAATACGACTGGCGAAGACTCGGAAAGCTACAAGATTCGATTGTCTGGATCAAGAAGTCCACTGAAACGTCGCGTTTGTACTGTGATACAAATTTTCGACGTCATAGTAGAATTTTGCCTTGTGAGGACGGCCGTAGATATTCTGAACTTCTTGCTAGAGCAAAGAGTGTAAATAAAAAAATCCATATACAGTCCAAAAAATGCACTGTGTTAAGTTAAATGATACAAAAATAGGTTGGCTTTTCATTTACACTTTAAAGTATGCTACGGTACTGAACTATTTTAAGATAGTGGAACATAAAAAGTAAATAGGGCGAGGGGTCCTTTAACGATGTTGGGGAGAACATCTTCTCGTATCGCTCAGTGCGACAGAACAAGCAGGTTGGGAACTCACTTCGCACAACTTCTTTTGGGGCCGGCGAGTTATGTTTGGAATAGAGGCGATAGAAGGGACGAAAAACTTTGAAGTATTCTTTTTAGCAAAACTGTCAACAGAACCTCGATCGTCGGCTGTCGCGGGTCTCAAGCTTCAAATCGCTAAATAAAAGGCAAGAACACTGTAAATTTTTTTTTGCAGTATTTGCTACCGGGATTAATCTTATTTTTATTGAGATAAGATTACCCATAATTCGGATTAATCTTATCCCAATAGAGATAAGATTAATCCCTGTAGCAAATACTGCATCCTCATTGGGAGAAACTTTTTACAGTGAAGGCCTTTCAGGTCCTCTACAAGCTCTGAGAACCAGTTTATGCATACTCACAGCGAATGATTATCGACTACTGTCAACCTGTACAGCCAAACCGAACGCACATATATACCGAATACCGAACGTACGGCATTCTCCTAACAAACATACACTGTAAAAAGTTTCTCCGAGTAAGGATTAAAGTTGACTGCAGTATTTGCTTCTGGGATTAATCTTATCTCTACTGAGATAAGATTAATCCTAATTAGAGACAAGGTTAATCCCAGTAGCAAATACTGCAAGATTTTTTTTTTTACAGGATCAGGTTCTTTTTAGTAACAAACTAAAAAACAAAATGTCCAGAGCCCGGCTGAGAAGACAAATTCGTAATACACGGGGCAGTACAGTGTACTGCCTTACAAACTATTCGTGCCTTCTGTACAACTTCCAATTTAGTGAGCATTTTAACGATTGACATTACTGTATTTGCTTTTCGACCATTTTTTTGTTTTGTTTCTCACATTGAACTAGCATGTCTTCTGCAACTAAACCGTCAACAGGGTTACGGTGAAAACCGTGGGTTTACGATTGGTGACTATCTTGGTCACACTGGGCTCAAAAAGCCGCCTATTCGACAAACAACTGAAAGTCCCTAGGGGGCGTGAGATTTGATCGGGTTTGTGGCAGCTTAGGGATAATGAGCAGACTGCAATTAGGGGTCAATTAGGGTTCCTGTAACATAATTATACACGCTGTTTGTCTCTAATTGATCTCCAGAATTTGAAACGACAACATTCAGAACTACTTGTATTTTGTTCTTTTTTATACTTTTGCAACCCAAAAAGCAAGGAAATGAGTACAGTGTGACCAAGCTCTAACAATTATGTTTTCCTAGCGGTTGGCCTTTACATCCGATTTAAACGGAACTGGGGGTGGTGACTTCTTTTGGTGTACTTATCACACTTTATGCCAAGAATTTACATGTTATGAACTTCAATCAATCAATTTATAGCTACGCTACACTATAATGCAACTCGAAGGCCGGTCTTCATGTGGCGGGTTAGTAGCAGTAAGTTCAGTGGATACAACAGGAATAGAGACAGCGACAGAAAGAGGTTTTTTCCTCACAGAAGAAGAAGAAGAAAGATACCCTAAAAAGAAACAAAGAGTCAGGCGGAAAGCATATGTACAGAGACTAAAGTTCAATATGATAAGCGGACGACTTGCTCTTAGTAAGCCGTAGTCGATCCACACTCACAAAAAATGTCAGTAGGCTGTCGTCTGAAGTCCTCTCAAAATGTGAGTACCTTCTTTTCAACCCTTCGTCAAATGGTTCGAATGCATCCAAGGCTTCTATCTCTCTTGGATCGTTCATCGTCAAATCAACAGACTCTCTACGATGGCTTGGCACAAGATTCAAATCTTCATCCTCAAAATTCTGCTCTTCGGTTGTTCAAGATGTTTATAAATCAATCCGTACCGGGACACCACCATTCAGCTATTTTAAGATTGGTCAGTTTATATATAAATGAAATGTATGTAGCTGATCATACTATACTACCAAAAGTTCCTAGCCAGTTAGTTGGCTACACATGTCCCCCCAGAAACACTCTCAGTAGCCAACTAGTTGGCTACACATGTCCCTCCAGAAACACTCTCATCAGCCAGTTAGTTGGCTACACATGTCCCCATACAAACTTTCTGAGAAGGGACATACTTTGTATTTTTTCTCTCCAAGATCTGACAACATAAATACTAAAAAGACAAGAGAAAAGATGGAGCTTCGAAGAGTGCGGGGATTATATGAGCATGTTTAGTTCTTACGTTCTGGTCACGAGAGCACAGAAACTGGCATTTTTTGGGGATCCCAAAACGTAGGCTAAGTGGATGGATACCTAAGACATTGCAAGAGTTGTCCGTCAGTCCATCCGTCTGTGAGCATGATAACTCTCGAAGAGAATGAGATATTTTGTTGAAACTTGGTGTGAGGGTTCTTCGGGTCAAGGATAACGTCGAGTTTGTAGATGGGCTCTGTAGCCCTAATTTAGGGGTGGTGGAGGAGGTTCAAATTAAGGGACAAACAAAATATGTATAAACGGCTAATGATTGTGGGGAAAGAAGACATGCTGAACAAGACGATGAAAACCATTTTCTCTCCGGACAAGTAGTTCATCCGGAATCCGGAGAGAACCGGAAAGTTTGTTAAAAGCAAAAGTTTTATTTGAAGTTGATTAGATGTTGGATTTAGGGATAAGAAGACATGCTGAACGCTCATGCGAAAATCATTTTCTACCCGGACAACTAGTTCATCCGGAATCCGGACAAAACGGAAAAATGTGTTAAAAGAAAGTTTTATTTTACGCTGATTAGATGATAGATATAAGGGTAAGAAGAGACGCTCAGTTCCTATGTTTGTAATGCAAGCTGAAGAAGAAGAATATTCCCAGAAACACTTTACAGAAGCGAAATATGTCACTTCCAAGAAAGTTTGTATGGGGACATGTGTAGCCAACTAACTGGCTACTGAGAGTGTTTCTGGGGGGACAAGTGTAGCCAACTAGATGGCTACTGAGAGTGTTTGTATAGGGCAAACCAGGAGTAGCTAACTAAATGGCTACGAACTTTTGGTAGTATAGTATAATCAGCTACATACATTTCTTATATATATAGACGACTCAATTTTACATTTGAATAGTGGATATCCATCCGTACCGCCAGTCTAGTACACTAGCCCCATTTCAGGCATGGTGCTCAAACGTCTAGCACCATGCCTGGGTGCTAGACGTTCAAGCACTGTACCTTGGATTTCATGTATCGTCCATGGATTTCAGTATACAGTGCATACAGAAAAAACACAGTTTCTGTCATCACAACTGGGCACCGGCTCAAACAGGGCTGAAATTACTACTATGAATTAGAGAAATCAAAGACAATCCTTAATCTGTCCTTAATATATATTTTTCACAACAAAAACAAAAGGGCTCTAATGATGATGGAGATGAAAAACTTAACAGCACCCTATCTATTTTCCATGTATTTTTCCTGTCTATTCCCCAAGAGCCAATATTCTGGTTGGCTGCTAGGCAGAAAAAGCTGAGGCACAGGACACTTTGCATGCAAAACCCTTGACTATGTAGAAAAGGAAATGAGGTTTTTCACATCTGTCATCAGCCGAGCCCTTTTGTTTTTGTTGTGAAAAATATATAAAGGATTGTCTTTGATTTCTCTAGTTCATGGTAGTAATTTCAGCCCTGTCCGAGCTGGTGCTCAGTTGTTATGACAGAAACTGTGTTTTTTCTGTTTGCACTGTATACTGAAATCCATGCACCACACATGAAATCCAAGGTACAGTGCTTGAACGTCTAGCACCCAGGCATGGTGCTAGACGTTTCAGCAC
This sequence comes from Branchinecta lynchi, assembly GCA_023053575.1. Lineage (NCBI taxonomy): Eukaryota > Metazoa > Arthropoda > Branchiopoda > Anostraca > Branchinectidae > Branchinecta > Branchinecta lynchi. Next base: position 24,040,957 of record JAKZAP010000005.1, on the reverse strand, counting down.
CGTGCCTGAAAAGGGGCTAGTGTACTAGACTGCGTACCGCCCATGGGCGCATCGTCCCCAACCGGTGGCGCTATAATCTTAAAGCTTTGGGAAATTTGTACAGCACCTTCTGCGCTCCTTCTATACTATTCGTTCTGGTGTCACTCATGTTCTGCGATAGAAGGAGATTAAAAAGATGAGATCACGTTATTTTAAATTAAGTGTATTTTATTTATTTTCTTTCATTTGGTCCGCTTTCTCAAAATGGCGGGCTATGAATAAATTAAGTACTAGTTACTTACTTATATTCCGTAACATAACATACAAACTGTCTAAGAGACACGTTCTATCTGTAGTGTGTTTGCGTTTCATCTGCTTTCTTCGCTTTGTACTGTGCTAATACATACTCGATACCCGGGTACTTGGGTCGCACCAAGGGGCAAAGATGTGTTTTAAGTTGTGAAAACTTTTTCTGGCCTCCTATGTAGCACCAGAGGCGCCATTTCGCGGAAAAATAAGGGAGGGGGGCAACAGCGTCGTTGCGAAAAAAACAAGATTAAACAGATAAATAGATAAATAATTGTGCTCAACCCCTGTCATGCTTTCGACGAGATAGTGAGGAAATCTCGAGCATCGTTTGTTTTGAGGCTACGGCAGTCGAAGAATTGTCTAGTGGCGATGGCTTCACACCCGCTGTTCTACTGTCTTCCTATCTGGCGACACCTGTTAAGTGATGATTACTTAGTGTTTTTGTATTTGTAGTATAGTACATGGCGAAAGCTGAAATAAAGTCGAATAAATAAATAAATAAATAGTCTTCCGAAGATGTTCGCAGGCGTAATGGTTAACAACAACATAACCGTATATGTACGTGACGGTACACAACATAACCGTAACCGCATTCCCCAACAAGATAGCTTCAGGGGGTCTAGTTTCTTGCCTTATATTTATGTTATGCAGTTTGTGTAGTATGAATAAATGAACTGGATGAGCCACCTCTGCAGACGGCAAATGAGCTAAACAGCTTTTTGGGATCCCAAAACGTAAGTGGAGGGATACCTATGACATCGCAAAAGTTGTCCGTCTGTCCGTCCGTCCGTCCGTCCGTCTGTAAGCACGATAACTCTCGAAGGGAGTGAGATATTTTGATGAAACTTGGTGTGAGGATTCGTTGGGTCGTCGGACCAGTCAAGTTCGTAGATGGGCTATGTAGCCCTACATTTAGGGGTGGGGGAGGGGGTTTAAATTAAGGGGCAAACAAAATATTTTGAAACAGCTAATGTGATAGTCGATAATGGGGTAAGAAGACATGCTGAGCACGATGGTGAAAACTATTTTGTCATCGGACGAGTAGTTCGCCCGGAATCCGGCCAAAACCGGAAAGTTTGTTAAAAGTAAAAGTTTTATTTGAAGTTGATTAGATGTTCGATTTAGGGGTAGGAAGACATGCTGAAGACGATGGTGAAAACCATTTTCTCGAAGGATAAGTAGTACGCCCGGAATCCGGCCGAAACCGGAAAGTTTGTTAAAATTAGAAGTTTTATTTCGAGTTGATAGTTTGATAGTCACATTATGGGGTAAGAAGACATGCTGAGCACGATGGGGAAAATCATTTTGTCATCGGACGAGTAGTTCGCCCGGAATCCGGCCAAAACCGGAAAGTTTGTTAAAAGTGAAAGTTTTATTTGAAGTTGATTAGATGTTCGATTTAGGGGTAGGAAGACATGCTGAAGACGATGGTGAAAATCATTTTCTTGACGGACAAGTAGTTCGCCCGGAATCCGGCCAAAACCGGAAAATTTGTTAAAAGCAAAAGTTCGAGTAGATGACAGATTAAGGGGTAAGAAGGGAGGCTGAGTCGGTTTATGACGATGTTTTTTTACCCGGATATATAATTTTTCCGGAATCCGGTTGTAACCGGATTTTTTTTTCAAGTCAAACTTTTATTCAAAGTTGATTAGATGTTCTTTATAGGGATAAGGAGATACGCTGGTTTTGTTTCTGTATTTTTTTTGTTTGCTGGGCTAGTAGTTCGCTCGGAAATCGGCAGGAAGTCCCGGTCAGTATCGTCAAAATAGATATGGTTTATAGAGGTATATCTGAACTTGGTTTTCTCTGATAATTAGCCTGTCCAAGACTGGATCTGGCGAAGACAAGACTCGATTGTCTGAATCAAATATTAGATTTTTGGGATCCCATCGACACCTTTGGTCTTGTTTTCTGTGTGTATAGCTTTGTTTTGTTTATTTTCTTTATTTTCGTCATTTACTCCGCCTTTTCAAAATGGCGGGTCATAAATAAATTACTTACTTACTTACTAAGCAGCAATAGTCCAAACTTTCCCCCCCATTTTTAACTAGCCATAAAATCCTAAGTACACCAGTAGAAAATATTCCATTAATTACAATTAATGAAATTATTAATAAAATAAAAAAGCTTAAAAAACTAGCATTTGCCCCATTGATATCCCAACTGCTCTGACCAAAGCATTCCCAGAAAAATTATTCATTCCGCTGTTTTTAATGAAATTAGTAAATCGGGAAATTATCCGTCTTGTTGGAAGTTAGGGTATGTTACCCCGATTGAGATAAAGGGAGGCCTAAATGACTTCACCGGAGGACGAACAAGTATACTGACCCCGACATTTTCAAAGATGTATGAAGGTTTTCTTGCCGATTGGTTGAAGGCAGAAATCCTGGAACTTATTGACCTTAAACAGTTCCGGAACCTGAAGGAAACGCCTACATCTCATTAACTTGTGAGTTTAGCCATAGATATATCCCCCCAAATATGCAAGAGTTGGACTTGAGACCTGTCATAGACGAACTTAACTCATAGGAAATCTGGGCCCAGCTGCTATAACGGGAGGGGGGGGGGGGGGGCGGTCGGGTAAATTGCGTATTTACTCAAGCGTATTTGTATTTACCTTTACTCAAGAGTATGCGTAGTTACCTTTTTTCCTCAAGTATACCAGCTTAGGGTTTGATTCCAGTCATGGGTGAAACACTTTTTGATGAGCAATTTGGGCCCAATTGCCCATGAACGGGGAGGGTGGGGGTGGTTCAACTCTCCCCAACCCCTATGATGCAAAAGCAGGAATTTCATCGTCTTATCTCTAGTTAATATCAAGTTAAAAACATAAAAAATGGGCAATCTCGGCCCAAAAGGAGACCACAAGGCTCACAATCCTACCAAGTTTCAACTTGATACCTGTTGATTCCTGTCACCGGTAACGAACTTTACTCCTGGGCAATCTGGGCACAGTTGCCCCTGAGTCGGTGGGAACCACAAAAGGCACAACTAGACCCAATACCGACAAGTGTACCAAGTTTGAGCTTGATACTCGCACTGGTTCACGAGTTATCTGTCCACAAAATATGGTGAAAACCAAAAACCGAAAGCTGAAAGCTGCTACAGCGCTCGCAATAGTTGATTGTTCCAAGGAACACTCCACTAGAAACCTTGAAAACCCTGATACATGGTCAAATCTTCTATTAACTTATCTCCAGAAAGCTTTTGATCTCATTGATCATAATATTATTGTTGAAAAGTTGCTTTCAGAGTTTAAAGTTAGTCCTTTTTCCATAAAATTTTAGTTTCTTTTTTGACAAATCGATCACAAATTGTCAAATATAATATTTTTCATGTTGTCTCCCACAATATTTACTAGGTTCTATTTCAAGTTTAATTATGATAAATAGTCCTATTTCTGAGCCCTGACCTGGAAATATGTTGACGACCTCTCAGCTCTTGAGGTTTGCCGACGAAATATCAAGAGCTCAGCATTGACCATTCTGGATGACATTACCCAGGAAGCTGCTCTGTCGCAAATGAAAGTCAACTCCAAGAAACCTTCAATTATGACAATTAGCTTTTTAAAATCTACCCCAGCCTTTCTTGACCCCATTCCCCCAGAAATCTCCGTTAAAAAAATTAAACTACTCGGACTTAATTTAATTAATGATTCAAAATGGGATGCCCACATCGAAAATATTTTAAAACAAGCCTCCCTATGTATTGCCGTTTTGAAACTACTTATAAAATTCCTTACCCTTCTATAGAACTCCTCCAAATTTACGTTTGTTTTATTAGACCTATTCTTGAATACACTGTAAAAAGTTTCTCCGAATAAGGATGCAGTATTTGCTACTGGGATTAATCTTATCTCTATCGGGATAAAATTAATCCAAATTAGGGATAATCTTATCTCAATAAAGACAAGATTAATCCCAGTAGCAAATACTGCAAGATTTTTTTTTACAGTGTACTCTTGTCCTGTCTTACTTCGGGCTCTCTTCAGAACACACATACCGTATCGAGAACATTCAAAAAAGAGCCCTCATGATTAATAACGGGGAGGGTAAAGTGCCCTACAGTTACCTACTAAAAAGGTTCAAGCTGGCTACCCCGGAAGAGAGACGAACCCGCCTTAGCATCGCTTTCGGTATTAAAACCCTATCTGTTCCACGATTACGTAATATTCTCCCACCCCCCTCTTCTCCTATACGTATTAGACGCCAGCGAAAGAAATCCCAGAAAATCCCCAAACTAGCTCCTCTTCATGAAAGATATAGAAGGAGTTTTGTTCCAGCATTTGTTGAGTTTTACAATAACCGATAAGTTAGTCCTTTTTAGTGTTTTCTTTTTTTCCTTCGTGACAAAGAGTTTTGTTATTCATCATTTTTTATGCCGAAAAGGTCAAATTCGGCGGTAACGCTGTGACAGCTGCTTTTGAAAAATAATTCTATTCTATTCTAATGAATGAATCTTCATTACGATCCCTGGGGCAAGTAGACAATTACGAAATCCCTAAATTGAGCTACTGCCATAGAATAAGATATGGCTGGAAAAAATGTATAGGCCTATAATAACTACTATCCTCGCAGAACAAAACAATATTAACAATTTCCACGATGACCATATTTCTCGTAGCATAAAGAGCTTTTTCTTAAACACACGGAAAGCTTTCCGTCCTCGCAGTCTGAAAACAGCTACACCGAAATCACAACGAAAAGACTGCTCAATCCGGCCTAAGACAGGTAATTAATCTTCGGAAGATTGTTCTCCGTAGGCGTAATGGTTCCAAACAATGTAATCGTATCTTCATTACGATCCCTGGGGCAAGTAAACAATTACGAAATCACTAAACTGAGCTACTACCATAGAATAAGATTGGGCCGGGAAAAGTTTTCACAATAAATACTATCCTCTCACAACAAAACGGAATTAACAATTTTCACAATGACCATATTTCTGGTAAAGTACCTTTTCCGGGAGTTGGTCTCCTAGGATTATCACCACTCGTGCAAATGACCAGAGGCATAGGGTACCTAAAGCGCTATCAAACGCGCAAGCAAAACACGGCCAGGCTGTTATCTCTCCTCATCTTCCTAGCTTTTTTTTGTTTACGGTAATGAGGGTATCAAAGTGCCCGGACAGCTCTTCCCTCAAAAGAGCCGGCGATGGAGGGAGGAGAGGGTCGTAAAATTTTCACCGAAATCTGGAATGGCCTGCCACAGACTGACTTGGCTTTCTTCGATTACGGTGACTACACCACAAATCGTGGGTAATATGGCTGCCCCGGTTTACGCCCCCCCCCTTTCACCCCTGCGGCAAACCCCCCACACAGTTTTATAAAATGCAATTCATTAAATTTAATTACAATAAATTTAATTTCATATAAAAGTAGCCTATACTCTAGGGTGCTTGTGGTCAAAACTACCGTTCTCCAGAATTTCCTAATTTCCTGCATATTTGCATCCGGGGGGGGGGGGGGTCGCCAAGGAATTTTTGCTGGGGGTTGGTACGGGGTGGGGGCGCCAGGGTGGTGTTGGTGGTGGGGTATGTTCGTGGTGGGGGTCGCCTGTTTCTTTTTCGCCTAGACCCGGCTGCCCTCTAATTATCAGTATCATTTCCCAAATTGGCCATTCGTACGTGCTTGATTCGTCAAGTTGATACTCTACCAAACATATAGGGTATGCACAATTTTCGTACTGTATGGTCGACGAACTGGAATTGGCAAGTAAAATTTGTCTTCTCTAGATTGCAGTGTCGCGTAAAGTCCCCAAAGTTTCAGAGTTTGCTCTAGTAGCTGCATGTTTAATTGCAATTATGTAATTACTAGAAGATAACTTGTTACTCAAGCTAAGCGCGGGATCTCATGAAAGTTAATCAAGTGAGCCAGAGTTTCGAATGTGTTAAGTGCGCGATTAATTGTTGTGATGCTGATGTTTTCATATTTCTAGTATTTTCACCTTCGAATCAGCTTTAGTGGTTAGGGTCATCGTCATTTGGTGTTCCAAACCGTCATTTGGTCCTAGTTTCGACTAGCGATGCCCCTGGCTGTTTACACAGTTTTTTCGATCTAAACTGTTTAAAGAGCTGTTTACTCTGACAACTGTTTCTGCTTCTGTTCGGTTCTTAAAATGCTCTGTTTTCTGTTCTTTCGTTTAAAACAAGACCAAAGGTTTCGATGGGATTCCAGAAATTTAATATCTGATTCAGACAATTGATCTTGTAAATATCCGGTCTTAGCCAGACTCCTAGAACATTTTTACTATTAGAATTTAGAAACAGAAAACAGCCATTGGCTAATCATCTGAGAAAAACTAAGTTCAGGTATGGATTCAGCATGTTGTATTTACAGCTATTCGTCATATCCAATTTTTCTAGTCGGTCACACTAATTAGAGGAGAAGTGGAGAAAACAGAAACTTTTCAACATCAAACTTGGGAAAAGTAAGGAGTTTATGGCGATTTCCGGGTGAGCCCGAAGTTCTAGTACCCTCTTCTAGTACAAACAACACGTTTTCGAAAATTAAGGAGATTATTAATACTTTTGTGATGAGTCTGGAGTTACTGGCTTATGCTTTACGCTAAGGAGGGAGTGCACACCACAAAACCGAAGACACTCTTTGGGACAACGTTTCCTGCACCCGTTACTGCACCGACATACTGAAAGGCTAGCTTTTTCCGACAAAAGACAAACCTTAGCAATCTGACACAAGCGAAGGGAGGGCGTCAATCCGGCTTGTGGCGGAGCACGTCAATTGGACCCTGAAACCGCGTTGCCGGCGTTGCGCCGACAACCCTCGGCGTGACAGCGCGCCACGGTGCGCTGTCGTTTTCCGAACTTTTAGATCTATAGAGAGATTGCAGCCTACCCGAGGAAAGCGGATAGGAGTAGAAAAGTAATTCACCACTGTGAAGTATAGGAATTTTGATTTTGAGACCGAATTATTAATGTTTTATGATTATTCTTAGCCTATAAATAGCTGGAGACATTTTGCTGGCTTTTTCTTAGTTGTATAATCACAGCTTTATAGAAAAGCTTCATCTGAAATAAGAGCTTGCAGGCTTCAAACTTTCACTACCAAAACGAATCCTGCTTCCTATTGGTTGAATTCCGAATGGCACGTCAAAACCAACCAATAGGATTTGAGACTCAGTATTGTATTCAAACCTTGATCCTTTCAAACTCTTACTTCTATGGTCAAACGATCAAGGAATAGCCCAGTTAATATTTCGAGCAAGTCCCTGGATAAGAATGATGACCAAAAGCCGATAATTTAGTTTCAAAGCCGAAAGTCCTACACCTCCCAATGTTAAATTATTTTGTTCTGCTCCCCTGATGATGGTGTAGAAATATCCATTTTCGTCGGATAGGTTGCACTCTCTCTATCGTTTCGGCATTCTGGAGCCATGCCAACTGCCTAGAGCGTTTTGTGACTACGGTATATGTGGATGAATAGTACACAATGTCGGCTGAACTGACCAGCCACGTAGCCTATTAATTATCACTTTTGCTGACGTCTAGATAAAGTGAATGAAATAGAAATAAGTATCAACGGACGATCAAAAAGGCAAGGCTTCTACGTAACGATTACTTATCAACAAAGAAAGAAAAAAAACCCTGAGATTCAGCTCCCATTATTCTTTGAAGATTCAGCAACAACACGAGCTATGAGCTCACATGGCACATTGGCACTTAATACGCGTAGGTGGTACAGAGAAGTAAACGAGAACGTCAAGAGTCTTAGAGCACGTGCGGTGAAGCGTCAGCGGACAACTTTACTAATCGGCAACGAACGGAGGCAGACACATCAGCAATTGCGGATTTCCTTTGACATTCACTTTACTTAACCAGTAGTTGTCAAGACAAACTACATCTGGTTAGCCCTCGTGGCTGCGAGTAAAAATCGCTTTACCCTGACAACCGAACCGGTCGCCTGGTTGAATCGTCCTGCAGCAGCTTGTCACAGCAGCTTGTCACAGCTTGTCACTGCAGCACTTGTCAGTAGTATCCCGAAAAACTTCCAAGCAGAGATGGGCGAACCCGACTTTCCAGCTCGCGTTGTTATTCAAAAGTTTATTACTCGCGTCCGGACAGAGATGGGAAAGTGTTGTAAAAGTTAAGAGGAGCCAACAGAGCAAAACGGCAAAGAGAATTTCAAAAGACCCTTCAACGGGAAATAAACCAGATTAATAGCCGAGTTTGCCGATAGCCTACTGGGCAAGGAATAACAGGAGCTTAAGGCTTTACCTTCTGAAAGTTAGAGGAAAGGAAATACTTGGGGCTGAACGGTTAAGTCAGGTGAGGTCTGTTCCAGCAGAAATATTTAGAGACAAATCCTCTGACAAATCAACATGAACATGGAAGGCATACAACATCAGAGCAAACAGCAACCATCCCTAAGTAGCGGCTAGCCTTCCTACCTTTCGCTGGCGTCAGTTTATCAAAGGCTACAGCTATACTTGAAGCTGGTCGTGTTTATTCCTTTCCCGCCCCCGTATACTTCCCCCTCAGACATTATAGCGTCAAATCGGCTACCAGTTTATCTTACTGAGAATACGCCTGCGAAGAAGTCCAGATAACCTTTAAAGGAGTAAAATCGGCGTTTTGAAACAGAAACAGCTACTACCACAAGCCCCGCAAAGCAGAAAATTATCTTAGAAGTCCACACCCTCGGCTGCTAAGCCTTTTGCTATCCGTATAATTGAGGTGACACCACTGAGAAGAATCATATCTTCAAGCAAAACCTGTTACCGCCTTCTATTTGGCTCGTTAGCCAGCGCTATTCACATAATGAGGAACTCAAGTGTCTCTACCGCCGTCCTTTCGGAATTCGCAAGAAAGAACGCCTCAACTCCGAACGACGGTGTTATCTGAGCTAATCCCAAACAAGAACGCGGGAAATTTTTTTTTGCAGACCAACTTGCCGCGGTATCAACACATTCCATGTCGCGTCAGTTCCTTCTTCGAAGTAATTTCAACAAGCCGTTTAAAGCACAGTAGCCTCCAAAGCATCTGGCCGACTCAAGTATTTTTCAAACCTGCGGAAATTTGGCCTCAACAGCCTACCTCTAACAGAGTGAGCATGTCCAGTCTGACACAGCGCACTTACCGAAGTCGAACATGACAAAATCTAGCAGATCCAAAAGATAGATGCAAAGTAATCATCCGAATGGGATATGACGATTATGAAAAAAAACTCAGAAATTTCCAAGATCACGTCTTTACGACAAAGGAGGCATATAAGAGCGTAGGATACCGTCCCATTTATTGGACCCCACACAGTATACAAATGGCCCTGTTATTTTTGGGATCCTAAAACGTAAGTAGAGGGAAACCTATGACACCGCAAAAATGTCCGTCTTTCTGTGAGCACGATAACTCGAAGGGAATGAGATATTTTGATGAAACTTGGTATGAGGATTCTTTGGGTCAAGGGTAAGCTCAATTTCGTGAATGGGCTCTGTAGCCCTACATTTAGGGGTGGGAGAGGGAGTTTGGGTAAGGAGACATGCTGAATCCGAATATGCAAGTTATTTTCCTGCCAGACAGGCAGTTCACCCGGAATCCGGAGCAAACCGGACACAAAACTTGTCGACCACTTTTCGGCTATAGAAGTCCTACCCTTTTATTCTCAAATCGTTATAGCTCTGCGTGCGTGGATGCAAACATTCATTTGTTTATTCTGCGGACGAGAGGTCGAAGAATCGAAGGTCGAAGGGGTTCTTTAAGGTTTTATACAGAGGCAAAAGAGACATGGGTGAATGTGTTTATTTTTTAACTGAAATTATTACTTAGTATGCGTGCTGATGTTTTACCGCTGGGAGATAGGAGGAGGTACACGGGTAGGCCGATTGGGAGAATTGGTCCTTACTTGTGCCCGATGTGTGGAGATATGAATGGGTGTGTACGACATCTTATATGCGATTGTAGGGAATTGAATGATTTGAGAAGTGAAATAGTTGGAGTAAATGAGTGTGATCAGGAATGGACGGAGCAAATGTTTAAGAGAGAGTGTTATGATACTATAAAGAAAAGATTCCCAAGCTGTCAATGATTCATAGAGATCATTTTTTTGTAGTTTTAGTGGTAGTTAGAAATAAGTTTGTCTTTGTCTTTCCTTTTGTTTGTATTGCCATGGCCTTTGGGCTTTTAAGGTAATAAATATCTTATCTTATCTTATATAATTTTCAAAGGAGAAAATAATGTTGTTCTAGCGAGGATTCACTGGTAAAGTACAGGTCAAGCTCGCAGATGGGTCCTTTAGTCATATCTTTAGAGGCAGAGGAGGGGTTTCGAATTTATGGTAAAAACATGTATATTTCTAAGCTAATAAGATATTCATTGAGGGGGTAAGGAGGTCCGCTGAATCCATATCTGAACTTAGTTTTCTAGCTGGAACAAGACCAAAGGTGTCGATGGGATCCCAAAAATCAAATATTTGATTCAGTCAAAAGGGTCTTGTCTTCGCCAGATCCAGTCTTCACCAGGCTAATCATCAGAGAAAACCAAGTTCAGATATACCTCTATAAGCCATATCTATTTTGACGATACTGACCGTGACTTCCTGCTTTACTTCTGCCAAGTCTCCGGTCTCGCCCGAATTCCGAGGCAAACTACTGGTCCAGCAAAAAAAGAAAATTCAGAAACAAATCCAGCGTCGAATCCCTATAAAGAACATCTAATCAACTTTGAATAAAAGTTTGACTTGAACAAAAAAATCCGGTTACAACCGGAGAACGGACTAATTATATGTCCGGGTAAAAAATGATTGTCATACACAGACTCAGCCTCTCTTCTTACCCCTTAATCTGTCATCTAATCAAACTTTTGCTTTTAAAAAATTTTCCGGTTTTGGCCAGATTCCGGGCGAACTAGTTGTCTGGCGAGAAAATGGTTTTCACCATCTTGTTCAGCATGTCTTTTTACCCCTAAGTCGAACATTTAATCAACTTCAAATGAAACTTTTACTTTTAACCAACTTTCCGGTTTTTGCCGGATTCCGGACGAACTACTTACTCGGCGAGAAAATGGTTTTCCGTTGTTTAGCATGTCTTCTTACCCCTAAATCGACCATTTAATCAACTTCAAATAAAACTTTCGCTTTTAACCAACTTTCCGATTTTTGCCGGATTCCGGACGAACTACTTGTTCGGCGAGAAAATGGTTTTCACTATCGTGCCAAGCATGCCTTCTTAAACCATAATCGGCTATCACATTAGCTGTTTAAAAATATTTTTTTTTTGTCACTTAATTTGAACCCCCTCCCCCACCCCTAAACCTAGGGCTACAGAGTCCATCTACGAACTTGATCTTACCCTTGACCCAAACAATCTTCACACCAAGTTTCATCAAAATATCTCATTCCCTTCGAGAGTTATAGCGCGCACAGACGGACGGATAGACGGACAACTTTGTCCAACTTTGTGTCATAGGTATCCCTCCACTTACGTTTTGGGATCCCAAAAATGGTGCATCGCTAATTGGTCTGAAACTGGAAACTTGGTTGATGCTCAGACTTGTTTCTGAAATCGATTGACATGTGGTATCCATTTCTGAACTTTATTTTAACGTAAAAATATTCAAGGAATCTGACGAAGACTGAATGGCGAAGACATGACCGAATTGTTTGAATCAAATGTTAGATTTTTGGGATCCCATCGATACCTTTGGTCTTGTTCTGGGTGAAAGTCTCTACTCAGAAACCCGGCATCCTGTTAGTTTTACGCATATGCTTGTCCTGTAAACTGATAGAAGGACTCGTATAAGTAGAGAAACCAATTCCTAAGTCACTAATTTGTATGCCGAAGGGCAAGTGGCATACGGCGATTGCGATTTGCAATTTCTGTCGGTCCGGATTTTGCCAGTTCCTTCACTTCCACGTAAGCTAGGCGACGAAACTTTGAATGGCACAAGTTAGGCTATAAAGGACCCGAGTAAATGATAAATTTTCTTTTCACGGATTCAACCATCGGCGGGGGAATCTCGAAACTTGTGTGCGTAAGTTACGAACGGGTGACCGAATCAAATTAAAGACTGAAAATTAATCCTGATTCAGACATAATACCATCCTTCATTATATACTCTGATGTGGTCGTTAAGGAGTTCATACTATTCAGTTGCTGAATGCTGACATGATCGGTAAGAAAAGATACCTAGATGATCAATTTTGGGGTCCGGGCTGGATCCGACCACGGTTGGGAGAGGGGGGAAGGAATTTTCCGGAAATGCTAAGATTTGAGTGAAACTGATGGGTGGTAAAAACAGATACCTTGATTTGAATAGATCCCTACCGGATCTGAGCACGGTGGGGTCGGGAAATTGGAGGGAGATTCCGGAAAGCACCAATTCCACTCAGACCAGTGGAGCGGTCGCGTTGAAAATTGGAAGGAACAAAGGTTATATGCTACAGATGGTCCGTTTTAGAGCCCAGGCTGGATTTGGCCTCTGTGGGAGGAGATGGGGGTATCGGAAATTCCCGGAAATGCTCGACGAATAACAAGCGAAGAAGCTCTTGGTGACGCATTTATGTGCCTGAACCGAATTTGGCCGCGACGGGAAGATATTGGAAGGGGAATTCCGGAAAAAACATTTAAGACACCTGTCTTGAAAAACTAATTTAGGGTTTCTACAATTTGCAACTAATATGATATGTATGTTTATAATTAGCATGAGAGAGGCCCCAAGACGGCTACCAAGGCCGGATGGGACTTCTATTTATAATTTATTGTATTAATTACAGTATATTACGGCACAGATATGAAGGGGTGTACGAAATAGGGTACGAATGACGAAGATTATCGGTCGGTTGAAAGAGTAGTTGGGCGTCTCGAGTAATCAACAGCAGCACCGCTAAATCTGGTCTTCGGTCGAGTTAAATTTGGGGCTTTGTAGTCCGATAGTATAGGTCTATGAAGACGTAGAGACCATGCATTTACGTCCGAAGTCCTTTGTCATCTGTCGGGGAGTAGAGACCAAGCTTGACCACTCTTGAACCGTCTTCGTAAGAAGTGTCGACTGGGCAAGGATGCTGGTCTTTTAATCCTGGGTACCTGACTAAGCATGAATAGCCTACTCTAAGCGGGGACAGGTATCCAGATATAGACCTCTTAAAGAACCCGTCATACCTATAATGTAAGCGCAACCTACTCCCCCAATTGCATTCGTTGATTCTTAAACCCGGAGACCCAAACGTCACATATTACATTTTAAACCTGATAACGATACCTCACTAAAAGTTTGCACTTGCCACGATTCACTGTTTTCCATGCGGATTATGCTTCCGACGAGTGTTCGCGTATCATGCTATTGATGCGAAAAAATGGTTATCTGAATGTTGGCGAGTTTTTAACATAAGTCAATAGGCCTGGAAAAAGGTTTAGAACAGGCTAAGCCGTGAATAATTTCTTAAAATCAGAGCCTAGTACAGTATTCATTACAGCATTGCAGTATTCAATCAGTTTTGAATATTTGAACATGAACACTAAATAGTAATAAAATAGTAATAGTAAATAGGTAATCTAAACACTTAATGAAGCGAACCTACGAAAAATGCGCGAATCCCCTTCAGAACCATGTCCACTCGCCGACTTCAAATCCCCGTCAATCTTATTGAGAAGTTTTACTCTGTCTCCACATTCCAGACCAATATTTCCATAACCAGTATGGTATTTATCAGATACCATACCGGTACCGGTATTTATCAGATTTTGATCTATCGATTTTGATTTGTCGACTTACAAGTTGCAAACACGGTCATAATTAATATTGGCTTTCCATTGACTGTATTCTGGGGACGTAGGGTAAGAGAGCCCTAGCTACCAGTGTAGCTATTTTCGAGAGCATAAAAACCAGCTTTCAAATAGTATCCCAAACATGAGGTATTTTCAGAAACCATAACGTCAAGTAGGGTCAAAAGTAAGCTACAAGGATTGCTCCAAGGGTCTGCTAACTGGCTTGTCACCCTAACCTCGAATCCAACAATTAATTAATCAATAACCGAAACCATCAATTGCGATCGCCTAGTCTCCACAGTTCTTTCACAGTCATATTTCACGGTGCAAAACGGATAAGTCAGCTACATTTTATTGGAGCTATATTTTGGCCCTTCTTGGCAAGGGTCCTCTTAAGGCTCTAGCCGCTCAAGCTGGAAAATGAACTTGTGGAAAAACAATTAAAGATTCTTCCTTAAATATCTGATTTTGTGAATTTCTTCTCTGAAAATTGATTGGAGTTCAAGCTGGTGCTGTGATTTCATTCTGGATACGGCTAAAGTTTTTGCTGTTCGAATGCGTCGTCGAAAGGGTAGAGATTCTTCTGCACTTTGGTTTTGGAGTCACCTGTCACCTGTCTCTTCTTCTTCTTTCCAGATAAGATCGATGCTTGTCAGCGGCATGTATGGGCGATTTGAAGTTCCGTACTTTGGTGACAGATATTCCTTCGGCCCAAGCTGACTGCGAATCATATTTGACGGTGCAAAACGGATAAGTCAGTTACATTTTATTGGATCTTAGTATACACTCGCTCTGCAATCCAAGCTCGATCGTTGCAAGGAAAATTTGTGCGCAGTGACGCAAAATTTAGGGTAGCCTAAATCATTAAACTGGACGTTCCTAAATTGACTGAGCGCAGGAATACTCTTTCAAACAAATTTGGAGCAAAGATAATGTGTTGTGTCGTCGATCCGAGAGGAATACTGGCAATCAATTTTCTCCATATCCTGCTAATTCTTCTGCACAATTTTTACGTAGTTTCATCCCATCATTTATTTCTGGTCATATCTTGTAAGTGTATTAGTTAATTTGTTTTGTGCCTGTGTATTTCATAAATTTGTATTCCTCTTCTAGCTATCAGCTATTTGGATTAAACTTGATTGATTGATCGAAAAAAAAAAAAAAAAATCAGCTACAGTTGCATTTTAAGGCTCGCGATCATCAACCCGTGTTCGTTACAAGTCGTTTTTACGGAGCGCATCCTAAAGCTAAGTTCCCACTGTCCAGTTTGCTGTTCCCACTGCCAGCTCTTTTCTCCCGATTTTTCGTTTTTCGTTTTGCTGCCGAGTTTTTCTGATCAAACTGAGTTTGATATTTACTGGCCAGCAAAACACGCTGGCCAGTTTTCTTCAAATCGCCGGCTTTTTGAGTAGGAAAAGATTTGTCAAAGATAAATAATTGTGGAAATACTGAAGTTGACTGAAAAGATAAAGTGGAGCGATAGCGATGCTGAACTGCTAGTTAACAGTTCTACGAGATACCCTTGGCTCTGGGATTCACCCAGGGCGGAATAGAACGATCAGCGAAAAAAAAAACCCATACCTAGCTCTTGCAGAGTGGACTTTGACATGCAGGGCTCGGTATTTCAAACGAAGAACTAGCAAGGATTTTAAAAAGAAAATTTGACTCACTGAAAGGCACTTATATTCGTGAGAAACGACACGACCATGGGAAAATCTACAGTTCTTGTTGTTCACACCAGATTATGTAGTGAGAACAAACAAAAAATGGCAGATTTTAAAACTGGCCAGCAAAAATAACTGGGCAATGGGAACTTAGCTTAACACGGGTTCCGCGTTCTGTTGCTTCAAGCGTTTTCAGCTCCCGTTTTTCTTTCGAGTTCAAAACTGAATAAATGAGAGAAGAGAAATATAAATAAGAAGAAAATAACTAAACCAAAAAAAGACAACTAACAAGAAGTAGACCACCATGGCGCCATACAAGGAATTCTTCTTTCTAAGCGACGGGCATATCGCGAGAGCCGATTCTGAACGGCCCTTTGTGGATCATCAATCCCTTGTCTTAGACTAATCCACGAGTTTATAGTCCACGGTGGTAGGCCTAGCAAGAACTTAGAGAGCGGATGGAACGCATATTCCGCATCTGTTAACAGAGCCCAAAACGGTGAAAGACCAATAACGCGTGGTTGCACTAGCGCATTGAAAAGCCTTGCTCTGATGTGTCGATTATATAAGTCTTGGTTGGTAGATATGAGCAGTCCATAAGATTGCGGATCTTACTAGTCAGATGTTCAACCAGAAGAGAATTATAAATAAGAAGAAAGAGAAATATAAAGAGGAAGAAGAGAAATAACTAAACCAAAAAAAGAGTTTCAAAGTTCGAGTTCAGAACTGAATAAATGAGAGAAGAGAAATATAAATAACAAGAAAATAACTGAACCAAAAACAGACAACTAAAAAGAAGTAGACCCCCATACAAGGATTCTTCTTTCTAAGCGACGGGCATATCGCGAGAGCCGATTCTGAACGGCCCTATATAGATCATCAATCCCTTGTCTTTGACTCTTGTAGATTTCATGTCACAACCGATTGGGAGCCCGAGGTAAACAAAAGTAGTCGCTGGTCGTATCACATAATTTCCAAGTCGGATATCAGGAACGTCTTCTGAGCTTCGGTGGTTGGAAACAACAATCTCGAGCGTGTTCCACCCTCGTACCAATAGTAACTATTAGTTACTATTTCTGTTCCAACCTCAACAAAAGTTACTACGCTGACCGTTCCAACCTTCTCGAAATAGTAACTAATAGTAACTATTTGCTTACCACGCTCGGGAGCGTAGTAACCGTAGTAACTACGGATCTCTGAATCGTGATTGGTCGGATTCGCCCGTGGTATGATATTCTGCGGGAAAATAGAAAAGTCGTTCCAGCCTCGACGGAAAAAGCCAGAATTCGTGACGTCATGCGTAGTAACTACGGTAAGTAGGATGGAACACGCTCCTCGCTCTTACATTCGTTAACAGTCCAGGTTGATTTCGGCATCCAAATACAAACGGATTCGATAGACTATCAAATAGTCTTGATGACTTAGCAGTTCGAAACAATAAAGAATCGCCGCCCAGCGAAAAGCCAAAAACGTCACCACAACAAACGCTGTTGATTGGCTTGCATAGGATCCGAGTCAATTTGAGGACTCGTTTGGGTGGCGTTTCTCGTTCTTCCGTAGGATCTCAGGCGTGTTTCATATAGAGTATTCTGTAAACGGGCACTAAAAACGGGATAGCGCATCGTGTCCGGATTTGGGTCCAACAGGCAAATAGCTGAAAACGCAACTTATGCATACTTACAGCTTTGGGAAAGAGGAGCAAAGGAAAGGGCCGTAATAACCTTCAATTCTCTCGAGGGGGTGAATTTTACGTTCAATCTTCAGAAATCTGTGGTGTAACTATTTCCTTAATCATTGCCAGTGGAGAACAAGGCAATCACCTTGCGCGGAAAATAGCAACTGAGATCACAAACGGGACGAGAAATCATTTGTGGGTACTTTATCAAACCTTCAGTCAAATAGTAAAAAAAAAGGCGGAATCGCAAAAACGTATTTTTTAAATTAAACGATCAGTTTTCTTGCAGCTTTCAGTAAAATAGTAAAATAAAATAACAAAAAAGGCGGAATCGCAACAGCGCATTTCTTTGAAGTAAACGATAAGTCTTCTCGCAGCTTTATTCTTGCCCAATCGCGCACTGACGCGTCAAACAAGCGCTTGCTGTCAGCATGGATCTAATGGACGTAAAGTATTTGGCAGTGCCACAAGCTTCTTCTGAATGGGAGTACAAATATGCGATTACTATAAGTATAAGCTATCCTGCACGAAGACTAGCGTGGTCTGTGATGCATAGACGAGATGGAGGAGAGCAGATTCTGCTTACTTTGATTTATCTTAGGAACATGAAGACGTGCGACACATCGTACTGATATGTAAAAAGTATGAATCACGAGAGTCCTTTTTTTTTTTTTTTTTTTTTTTTTTTTTTTTCGCAACGCTTCGTCCGACTTTTTTTTCAAAATACTTCTTATAAAAAGTATATAAGTGCAGAAAAAAGATAATTCCGCAAACATTCCAGCACCGAAAATTGCTATGTTGTACAGACTTTGTTATAATTCGGAGTGTCAAAAATATTTACATTGCAACTTTTTCTAGGTCAAACTCTGGGATACGATTGACTGTAGGCTACGAAGTCAGAAAAACACTATTTATCACGTTCGCACAATACAGAGAAAATTACCCTTAAATCGCACTTCGGAAGGTCTGCTATGCTCCGGTTTTCCTCTTGAACACTTTAAATTAATTGTCTATGACACTTTCACTTCGTGCAATATCTTGTTATAAAGGTAATGTGCATATATGGGTTCAAAACTATTTTACAAAATTCACATTGCCAGAAGGCATAACTTCTACCCTACTATGATGGATTGGTGGTATTTTTTTTTTGCTTCATCGAACGAAGCTTTCTCTTACATAAGTAACACGCAGTACGGTTGGTCTTCAAAAGATCTGTCGCGCAAACTTAACCCTCCAGATCTGAAACAGCAAAGTTATTGTTTCACCATTCCTTCCCTTTCCAAATCACTTATAAACCGTTTGCTCTTAGTTGTTAAAGATCCTCGTGAGCAGCGGTGCGGTTTGAATAGTTCACTTTGTGTTTCGTTTTACAATGATGCCAGTGTGAATTAAAGCTCAAAGATATGTTTCCACAGATCTTGCAGGGCCACCTAATGGGCTCAACGATCGCAGAATGATGTACAATAAAATGGTCCATGCGCCGCAATGAATAATTGTGAAGCTTTAACTTGCAAAGACAGCAAAACTTAGGCGAAATCTTTAGAAGTTCTTCTACTTTCAGGCGGACCCCATCTCGTTGATATCTTGCAATAAGGCCTCGAACGTCATCTTCGATTTGATGCTCTTGCGAATTAACTGAGAACGACGTTCCCTCGCAAGGATCTGCTGACTCATCGTTATGGCTATCATTGTAGTCTGCAGACAAACCCGTCACGTCATGATCTTCAAAGTTGGTGAAGTCCGAGTCTTTGACATCTTCCAACATAGACTCGGTAGGGTCTGCTTCTAGATCAACTACTTCTGTTTCTTCTTCTTTCACAAGAACAGTTGCACGGGTATCGTAGCATTCTACAACTGTGTCTTCTTCAGCAATCCTCCTGACATCTCCAGTGATTTCTTGTCTTAGCTGAGCCACTTCATTACCACTGTCACATTTTCTCCTCTTGGCTGTCAAGCCTTCAGAATCTTTTCCATCCACATGACTTGGAACTCGAGACTTCTTTGGAACAGGCGCCTCATTCACCCCAGCCTGTTCATCCTTCTCTCCTAGTCCTTTGACTTTTAGGATCTCACCAAGCTTTACCAAGGAAGCCAGCTGTTCCTGAGCAACAGTTACTTGTCCTGTATACACAAAAGTTATAATTGCTGTGAGATCTTGCAGTTTAACATTGTGCATAGCTATGACCGGGTTTGGCTGATTAAGGTCTGTGAGCAAATTCTGGAAGTACTGGCTGGAAGCTGATAATATGAGTCGATGGCAGCGGATTAAAGTCCCTTCACAGAAGAGGGTGACATCTGCAAATTGTTCATTTCCAAGAAGCTGTGAAAAAGTTCCTTTGCATACTTCTATGAACTTCTCCCACTTTAAGCAGAACCCGTTTTCATCCATTGTATACGCAGGAGACAACAAAAGGGAAATACAAGTGTAAGTAAATCTGTCCCAGTCTAGCTAGGCTCTACAGGGTTGAAGGCGCGGGGCATTAACCATCTGCGTCATTCCATAAAAGTCTTCCTTCCTTCAAATGACTGGCACTTGAAATGGACTTGTACATATATTTGAAACATGAACTCATAAACAAAAGACCTTTTAGGGATCCAGTATGAATTCGTACAACATTATTTATTACCCTGATGATATGTAAAATATATGAAACACAAACAGGTGTTTTTAGTCCCCCCCCCCCCCAATGTTTCCGGCCAGTCGGTAAGAAATTGGCAGAGTCGGCGCGAAGCGCCGCGATATTTCGTAAAAACAGTAGCTTTTTCTGCAAAATGTATTGTGAACTGTACGGTATGTATAGATAGATCTTACTGATAAATAACTTATTTTCACAGTTGGATGGAAAAGTGAATATTACCAAGGAAAATACAGTGATAATGGAACACAATGAAAGAAGTAAGCCAATTTCCTCCGTAGGCTACGAAGTCTTTGTCACGCCCATAAAACTTATAATGCTTACAAGGCCAAAGATAAAAAAAAAACAACTGATAAAAGCAGCGTCTACAAATATTGATACATATATAAAAATACTGCGGATACATACGCCCAAAGGCAACTGAGTTGCCCAAACGTTAAACTAAAAACAACAAGATGAGGGCCTAACCTCGTCTGTAGACCGCATAAACAGCGGTTAAACTTGCTAATAAACAGCTGAAACTCCCTCGAGCTCAATCATCTGAGCGGTATATGAAATCTTCCTCGCCTTATTCTCTTCGTCATTTTACATTGTTGTTACAATTGTGTTGCGAGAGCAACACTTTGGTTTTGTCCTCGTTTTTTTTTTTTTTTTTTTTTTTTTCCTATGACTCCGATTTCATTTTATTCCTGGTAACTGAGAAGGGTCTAACCTGTGCGGTTTTTACGGAAAGTGTGGACCTTAGGCCGGATTGACGAATATGACATTACATTTTGGAAAGCTCCGTAGAACACTTGCCTGGGGCCAATAAGGATGGTTTTTGCTTGTCATCGAGCCAGAGCCTACGGTTTGCGAAGTGAAGTGGAGTTGTATAGCCTATGTCAGAGAGGACTATCTGAAGTTGTGCAGCGAACCTTTCGTTTCATCAAAAGATGTTTCTGCTTTCGAGTGGAAAGCTCCGTTCTAGCACGCAAGCAGGCAGGCACCAGTTTCAAATTGAAGATGGACTAAAATCTATAAGTGTTAAATATATGCGGCAGTTACCCGGCCCAACAGCCAACATATCTTCTTTGAGTGATAAATAGAAAAATCTACAGAGACAAAAAAGTGGCTTTTTCCCACGGGTCCGAAAGTGCTCCCATCTATTGTTTCTGTCTATGTCTGCGACGATTTCAGCTGAGTTTATAATTTTTTTTTTTTGCACTTTGGTTTGTGGTAGAGTAACGGTATCAGATGTGCCTCTTAAACTTTAAAAGTTCTCTCATTGCTAAAGAAACTAGAGCTTATCCTTTGCTCCTTTCTAAGTCGTGACGTTAGAAAGTTGGCCTACGGCAAAAAAGTCAACTTTTGAACTAAGACAGGTAGAATTTTTTTTTCGACGGCAATCGATAGCCATTGATGGGCTGATCAAAGTATATGTCATCCATTTTTTGGTACAAAAATTCCTTCATGAGATACACCAGTTTGAAAATTTCAAAGGGGTTGACAACTTCATAGTAAGGTACATTGAAACCAAAAATAGGCGATACCAGTTATGATGCATATAGGGGACTTTTAAGCAACAGTCGACTGTTAGCCCATAATCATCTTCGGTAATGAGGGGTTTGCAGCTTTTGCTAGTTGGTATACCTGTTATTTGTTTCCGGTGTATTCGATGGTAAGAACAATTTGGTTCCCAATGGTAAGATATGCAAGGGACTTGTAAGTAATAATCGGCTGTTATGCTACAATCATCTTCTGCGATGATGGGTTTGCAGCTTTTGCTAGCTGGTGTATCCATTATTTGTTTCCGGTTAACTTAATGTATATCACGGGAGAGGGACTTGTAAGTAGGAATCGGTTCACGAGAGGTTAGGAATTTTTGCAAATGGGTGCACATTGTATTCGATTTCTATAAATCTGACGGTAAGAAAGTTTGTGTCGATGGTCTATCAATGTAACCGAGGATTAACTGTTTACACAACGGATACAAACGAAAATGTAAAGCAATGAGGTAGTTTCATAATAATTAATAGTGTCATCTATGGTATTTTAATCCTGAAAAGTTACGGATAGCTTTCTATTACCAACTAGATTATATAAGTCACGATGTCTACGATTGAAAAGGATAAAGTACAATTGACTGCAAAGTTAATTTATTCCCTTCTTCCTATATTATTTTGTTGTTGTTTTTACAACGCTGAAGAATACCTTTTGATCATATGATTAATTTTTTTAGAACATCCCGTTTAAAAAGCTTATGCTATAATCATCTTCAGCGATGAGGGGCTTGGAACTTTTGATAGCTGGTATATCCATTATTTGTTTCCGGTGAATTTGATGTCAATCACGGGAGGCGGACTTGTAAGTAAGAATCGGTTCACGAGGGGCTAGAAATTTTTGAAAATTGGTGCACATTGTATTCGATTTCTGTAAATATGACAGTAAGAAAGTTTGTATCGATGGTCTATCGCTATAACCTAGGATTAACTGTTTACGCAACGGGTACAAACGATACGGTAATGTAAAACAATAAGGTAATTTTGTAATAATTAATAGTGTCATCTATGGTATTTTAATCCTGAAAAGTTACGGATAGCTTTATAATATCAACTAGATTATATAAGATATTGTTCCAAGTTTTCATCCGTCACGATATCTACGATTGAAAAGGATAAAGTTCGATTTCGACGGCAATCGATAGCCGCTGATGAGCTGATCAAAGTATATGTCATCCATTTTTTGGTAAAAAAATTCCTTTATGAGATACACCAGTTTGAAAGTTTCAAGGGGTTGACAACTTCAGTAGTAAGATACACACTGAAACCAAAAATAGGCGATACCAGTTGTGAGACTAGGGGACTTGTACGCGACAGGTGACTATTAGCTCATAATCATCTTCGGCAATGAGGGGTTTGCAGCTCTCGCTAGTTGGCGTACCTGTCATTTGATGAACAATTTGGTTCCCAAATGTAAAACTTGCAAGGGACTTTTAAGTAATAATCGGCTGTTATGCTACACAAATCTTCAGCGATTATGGGTTTGCAACTTTTGCTAGTCGGTGTACCCATTATTTTTATCCGGTGAACTTGATGTCTATCACGGGAAAGGGACTTGTCAGTAGAATCGGTGCACGAGGGGCTAGAATTTTGTGCAAATTGTTGCAAATTGTATTCGATTTATATAGATCTGACGGTAAGAAAGTTTGTATCGTTGGTCTATCGCTGTAACCTAGGATTTACTGTTAACGCAACGGGTACAAACGATACTGTAATGTAAAACAAGGTAGTTTCGTAATAATTAATAGTGTCATCTATGGTATTTTAATCCTAAAAAGTTACGGATAGCTTTAGAATACCAACTAGATTATATAGGATATTATTCCAAGTTTTCATCCGTCACGATGTCTACGATTGAAAAGGATAAAGTTCAACTGACTGCAAAGTCAATTTAGTCCCTTTTTCCGATATGCTTTTGTTGAGGTTAGGGCAATCGATAGCCCTTGAAGAGCTGATCAAAATATATGCCATCCATTTTTTTGAACAAAAATCCTTCATGAGATAAACCAGTTTGAAAGTTTCAGGGGGTTGACAACTTTAGGAGTAAGGTACACACTGAAACCAAAAATAGGCGATACCAGTTGTGAGACATGTAAGGGACTTGTAAGCAACAGTCGACTGTTAGCTCATAATCATCTTTCGGCAACGAGGAGTTTGCAGCTTTTGCTAGTTGGTATACCTGTTATTTGTCTCAGGTGTATTCGATGGTAAGAACAATTTTGTTCCCAATTGTAAGACATGCATGGGACTTGTAAGTAATAATCGGCTTTTATGCTATAATCATCTTCAGCGATGAGGGGTTTGCAACTTTTGATAACTGGTGTATCCATTATTTGTTTCCGGTGAATTTGATGTCAATCACGGGAGAGGGACTTGTAAGTAAGCACGAGGGGCTAGACATTTTTGAAAATTGGTGCACATTGTATTCGATTTCTGTAAATATGACAGTAAGAAAGTTTGTATCGATGGTCTATCGCTATAACCTAGGATTAACTGTTTACGCAACAGGTACAAACGATACGGTAATGTAAAACAATAAGGTAGTTTTGTAATAATTAATAGTGTCATCTATGGTATTTTAATCCTGAAACGTTACGGATAGCCTTCTTCCGATATTGTTTTGTTGTTGGTTTTACAACGCTAAAGAACATCTTCTGATTATGTGATTATTCTTTTTAGAACATACCGTTTTAAAAGCTTCGATAAGTTGACAATTTCAGCATTTAACCGACAGCGAAGAAACAAAACCAAAGTGTTGCTCTCGCAACACTTTAGCCGGCGAAGCCGGACAAAGGTTGCCGCAACACTTCACGTTGCCCGGGCAACGTAGGTCTAGTTTTGTATTTATTTTGCACGAATATTATGTGAAGTAATAGTATACTATGTTCCTGGATGTCAGTGAATTTTTATGGACAAGTCAATAGACTAATGAACCTTTCAACACAGAAATCTTGCCATAGCGTGGTAGCGCACCAAACGCTAAAGTGTTATTATTTCCTTGTGGATTAGCACTATTATCAACCGAGAAAACGAACGCCTGCATTCCAAAGCTACAGACCAACTGAACTTGGTAAGCAAAACTCGTAACTGTAATAAAGATTCAGCAGCGTTAAGACACTTTTGTGGCTTCGCACATAAAGAGGTTATTGCTTCCTTGAAGGATGAGATGGAAGCAGCATCCAAAGGTCACGAATTTAGCCTTCGTGCATAAGCACTTAGCTACGTCAGAAAACTCCAAGTATGGCAGCGACTTGGCCGACTGTCGACACGCTGAATCACGTTTTGCATTCAATAAGCATTACAAATATGAGCTAACAGTCTACAACGATTGTGGCTATTATAGGCGCGAAGATTGTACGGCTGCCCCAAATACGAGCATGCAAGCGGAAACTCATGTTATCTGAAGCCGGATTTTAAGAGCTCGGGGAGACTTGACCAAGCACGGAAACAGGAAAGAAACACCAGATGGGGACAGGTCTTCTCCGAGAGGTTATCTATTCCCCGGTACCTGTTGTACACTCTTTCCCAGAACCGGCCTAAACCAGCGATACCGTCAATAAATTAGGCGATTAATCTTTGAAGCGCTAACAAACATTTTAATGTTCTAACACGTGGCAACCGGTGCCGGCACCCCATTACCTGCACTTGCTGTACACTAAAACCGACAGTGAGCAACCCCTCGATCCTCTTTAACAACTCTAGAAGAGGTAGGGTTTCTATGGTTTTGGACTGTTAGACACTAAATTTTCGACGTTTTCCAGGCGAGACCTCAGAGCAAAATAACTCTAGAGAGTAATGAGAAGACCTATCCTTCCCGTGCATCAAAAATGAGCCTCCGTCGCAGCGCCGCCCAGCTCGCTTTGTTCGTGCGTGCAGTAGCGGACGTAGAAAATTCTAGCAAGGCTAAGATGCCGTGCTAGTTGAGTTTCAGTAGGGATGCTCGTGCCCTCTAGGGGCACTAGTGTCTTGCGATTTGACTGTTCGTCACTTTTTCAAAGTTCGCACATTACTCTCGAGAGTTATTTTGCTCTGCGAAATCTGACCTACCGTTTTGTTTGCACCTTGAATGGCACCTTTAAAATCACCTAATTATTAGATATTCTTTCTGGTGAAAAGTATTGACTCTATTACCTCTTGGATAACGATAATGGATCTGCAAGTTTACATTGCAAGTTTGTATCAGGAAGTTTAGAAACATTAAGTTTTGGGATTCCATTGAAACCTCTGGTCTTGTTTAAGCAGGATTTGTGCGTAAACACTTCAATTGACAAAATAGATTATTCGTACGCATCTATTTACATCCTTCGCTACTATACTTCAGGGCACTGAGGTGACGAAGAAAAGCAGATTATAGCAGCGAAAACGGACGTAAATTGGCTCAAATTTTAAAAATATTTTCGGATCATAATAAACCCACTATTAGCCCAGTGCTGTGGTCTTCAATCTGCTCTGAAAGAATGACAGGTTAATAAAAAGCTTGAAATCATTTCAATTTTATTTGTATTATTATTCTTCTATTCTGTTTTAGCCGGGGTCTTCCACGAACGGCCAAGTACGAAACGGGGACATTTCGGCTTGGGCACGTTTTGGAACGGACACAGACAACTCGTTTATCTATCAATCAATCAATCAATCAATCAACCATTCAATGTTTTTATTAACCGGTATGTGTCGAGGGGTTGCTCACTCCGTGCCACTGGTGTACACCTCAGCGCAACACCGGCACGGCACCGCGCACACGCCACTTGGTGTACATCGTTTTTGGGAGTGAGCAACCCCTCGGTATTTGTATGCCCCTCAGGCATCAGCTGTATTCTGAGGAAGAATAGACAATAATGATAATTTTAATAACAATTCGCCATCAGAACAAGAATCTCCAGTCTACATCCTAAATTTGGAGCAGAGACGCTTCGCACATTTTCACCACACTGTTGCCACTGGTCAGAATTCTGCAACGGTTCCTTAACAGTAAATACAAAAATCAAGCAAACAAACTGAGGCATCTAATTATGAAGATGACAAAATGAGGTTTTTTGTTAATAGTTGGGTAAAAAAAAAGAGTTTCGTAGGCGCGAGAATGTCACAGGTTTTTGCGTTCAAAAGTCATCGGTTCCGTCAGAAAAAAACAATCCATGGAATTGTTCAAATCTCTTTTCGATAAGGCGTGGGAGAAAAAGCAACTCGACACCAACGGGACTATAAATTCTTCTTGAGCTAGCCAACAATAAAAAGCGAACCAATTCAGACAATAGAAGACCATCCAATCAGAAAACCAACAAAAGAATAACAGTAAAGAAGGTAAATATCTGCATCGGTCTTGTGCTCGTTTGTGCTACGGAAACGCACTGGCATCATTCTGCAAAAGCTTGCACCGGACTTTTCAACACGACCATCGATGCACAATATGGGACATGTCAGGAACCGGGACAAACCGAGGGGTTAGTCACTCCCCAAATGAGGTGCCCATGGAGGCTAGTACAGTGGTGCACAACAAGAGAGTAATCCCTCGGGACACACATTACAGCCGGATGAGCGCTTTTGGGCTTTTTGCTTCCCTTGTCTTAGGAATCTTCGGAAATCCTCCAAGAGATAAAACTTGACAAGCTGCCCCGGAAAGAAGATAAGCAGAAACACCAGCAGGAGTATCTGGGCTACAAAGGCTATAAAAAGGGCTTGACTAGCTAATGAGAGGCATTTTCTTTCGGTTGGAAATGCGGGGGGGGGGGGCTTCAAAGCCGGCCCCCAACTAATTTTCACGAAAGCTGCGAAGTCGTACAAATTTTAAAACAAGTGCGCAAGCGCTCATATTGTTTATCCCATCTTACATGCAAACAGTATTAGAACCAAGAAATTTAACATCCCCGATAACCAAACAAGTAGCCTACTGAAATAACCAATCTGAAACCATCCCATTTTAAAAGCTTTTAATGAAAAAAAAACCGCATGTATAAGCCCAAGAGATCTTGACAATCTTGCAAGAACAGTTTTTCAACACTGAATGTCTTGGCAGCCACTCCGACCCTTTAAATATTTGGTTTAAGTTGACAGTTCTATGGTATCATGTTGTAAAACAGATATTCGGGAACAAATATGACGATGGACTGATTGATGATGAATCTTCGACCTCTGACTAATAAACGAAGAACTACCGCTTATTCTTTAGTCGCCGAAACCTTTTCAGTTTCACTATCGAAGCCACAAACGTGGTTGAAATAATTACTGCTGTATGGCCTATTAGGCAACGTAATGATTACAGACTAAATGAAAATGCTTCAGCTGTTTATTAATCACTCACCCATGCCATACCAATAATTACTATACGGCACACGCATTAGTTAGAAGAGGTGCGGTACTTGGTAGGGCGAAAAAAGGGTGAGAAACCATTCCCAGACGCTAGGAATTATTATTTTGAACACGACTGTCCCTTTTTTTCTGCGAAGTTCAACACTTCAGAGCAAATCGTTCATTTCTTGCCGGTTCATTAATTATTCGTTATATCTGATGGTATTCATTGACCATAGTGGATGCGCTTTTTCTGCTTGAAAATGTGGCGTTCGTTTCAAGCAGAAAAAAAAATCGAAACAGAAAATGAAAGAAACTGATAGTTCTGGGACTCTTCTGAACTTACTTCACAGCCAGGCATATAGCAGCGTTTTTTATTTTCTTCTGTTCACGATTTTACGTTTGGAAAAAAATAGAGGAAAACCACGGCCTCGATGAAATTTAAATTGCGCGGTTTGTGAATAGCGTCACTACCTATTGTGAAAGATATAGATAAGAATTAAGTGTCGCCAAATCAAAAAACAAGATACACAAATAAGCTGGCTTTCCAGTAAAATTAAAATTACACCGGAAGCATTCTTTTCAATATTTAGCATTCCCATAGGTCAAGCTCAAACAGACTTAACCATTGAAAATCAGACGAAAATAATTTACCTGGTAGACCATATGAAAGAAAGGTAAAAAATGTTTTCATAATTTTTGCCAAAATTTGGCAGCACTGATTTCTTTCAATAATTTGAATTTAGGTTGTATGTCATTTCTACTTTATGATCATCACATTTTCAAGAAGAAAAGTTATTTCCTCTGAGCCAGATAATGCAATTACTGAATGCATAAGCTGGCGACATTGACTGAGTCCGTCATAAAGGGTCGACTCATTTTCTCTTTATTACTGGACAATGGTGGCTCTTGTTAGGATTTTGCAGACAGAAAAGATGGGCTAGAGCAGGCTAGTATTTGAAATAATTATTAGTCTCGGCTGGTAACAGTATCTCCTCCTTTCCCGCCATACAAATAATTCCTTTGAAGAGGAATACTGGACTGCAAACACCAAATACACTAGTGCACAGATACGTTACTAGCCAAAAAGTCTTTTTTTTTTTTTTTTTTTTTGGGGGGGGGGGGGGGGGGGGCAGGTAAATTCGACCAAATTCGGTTACTTTTTACCGACTTGCCGACAACATTGGGGGGGGGGGGGGCATCCACCCCGTACGTGACGCTCCTGGTAGTGCATATCCCCTCGTGATTTTTGTTTCGGAACGAGCCTAGCTTTTCGCGTTGTAACAAACCGTATCTCAATGCTGAAAATAGCCTACGGAGAGGAGCGTCGGTTACATTTTGTTTTAGTAGGACCTTGATTAGGAAGAAGGAAAACACCTAGGGATATTTGGAGGAAAAACACTTAAAGAGCAAATCAAAGAGGACCGACTTAAAAATCCGCTGTTTCTTTTCACGATTGTGCCATAAACATTGACAAAAATACACACATATTCACTTCCTTCCGGTTTCTACTCGCCAGTGGTTAATCCCTTTAATTACCACTTGGATGCGTTTCGGCAACCTGGGGACCCTTCCATGAGTATAATGAATCATCACTGAAATATTAGCAATACAATATCTGTGATGCCAGAATCAGTATGTATTAGTCCTTCCGAATGTATCCTTTCATTTTTTATTTTGTTCTTGCTCGGAATTGGCGCCTACGTTAGGTTTGCCTGAAAGTTTGACGGCGACCCCAAAAAGAGGGTTTTGTCAAGCAGAAGCTGCAGGTTAAACAACTTCACTTCCCAGCTTGATCCTGAAGTGTACCCTTGCCGAGAAGGGCCGAAACATTGCTCTAATAAAGTTCAGCTGACGTAACCCTTTTCACTATCAACTACGATTCGCATTCAGGGTGGGCTGAAAGCTTTTTTTTCCAGGTCCGACAACTTCAAACAGGCTATATAAGTAAGTATCATATCAAAGATTCCGAGCAAAATGCGATCGACAAATCATCCGTTTGGGAGATTTTGCAAAAGGACAAGTTTGCAAATTGGTACGAACACAGTGAGCGAAATAGTATGTCCGCAAAGCGGATCATTCTGACCTGACAGAGGTGAGATGCAACCAGGGCCGTATCCAGGGGGGGGGGGGTAGTGGGGTGAAAAATAATAATCTGTATAATCTTGTCCCTCCGATCCATGTCTTTTTTGTCCGATCCGCAGGCACCCCCCCGAAAGAAATTCCTGGATACGGGCCTGGATTCAATCCACCTCGGGTTTGGCCAATTTGGCTTTTCTTTCGCGTGACAAGATGATAAAGCGAAAGCATAATAAAGAGTTTGACTCTCACCTTTTCCGAGGACGTCTGCGACTTGCTCTTTCACCTCCACTTCTGCTTGCGGGCTGCTTTTAACAATTGCCCCACGGTCAAACGAGTCTTGCATAATATTAATCCTTGTCACGTGATGCTCACCTCTCCTACCCACTCGGGGTAGTGTCACCATACCCTCCACCTCGCGATTTTTCTCCACAGACCTTTGCCTCCTTGGAGGCTTTACAAGGGTCGCATAGCTGGGTATCTCTGGGTTTTGCTTCACCTCCACAATGAGACCACGCGGTATGGCAAATCGCTCTTTGGTAATATGCTTGAACGTATCGCGTTTGGTCCAAGCGTAATCGGGAACCTTCTCGAAATTCATTCCCCCTGGATTGCTGGAAATCATTGGATCATCTTTACTATCTTGCCTTAGGTAAATTCGGTTAACATGATTTTGTTTATTCGGTCTGTCGAGCGATTGACTTCGTTTCGTATAATCAGTTTCGCGCACGGTTTGTTTCATTTCGAGCGTTTGATAATAAACGTTGCCATGAGACGATCGTCGCGTTTCATTTGTGGTCGTTCGGACGTCTTTCCGACGTTCACGGAATTTCTTCACTTCGGAGGACAACATTTCGTCCATTCGTTTTCTTCGGCGTCGCAGCGTGGAATACTCAACGTCTACTTCGGAGGCTGAGGCATCGGCGCTCCGACTTGGATCCTCAGCCAGGGCCCATTCATCTTCAATTTCTTTCTTGGACTCGGCATATGCTGTACTCCCTAAAAAAAAAAAATCTCCCTTTCATATTCCAGGCTAACTATAGGTTCACACACGACGTTTAGGTTCAGCTTCAAAACGTAGCAAATAATTCAAGTATGATACTCTATCTCTTAAAGCACACCTCGCACTATTTGCTGTTTATGTTGCAAGATTCAAAACTATCTGAATACTGTAAAACTAAGCTCTGCTTTTAACAAATTATTCACGGCCTTGGCTGTTTTAAGTTTTTCCCAGACCCACTGACATCTAGCAAAAACTTGGCAAGATTCAAAATGCCGATTTTTACACACAATCAGCATGATACGCGAACAGTCGTCGGGAGCATATTGCGCATGGAAACTAGTGAATCTTGAAAAGTACAGAGATTAGTGAGGTGTTGTTAGCAGCTTTAGAATATAACATAAAACTCGAGTCTCCCGGTTTAAGATTTTTTTTTTTTTTTTTTGGGGGGGGGGGGGTCTTTAAGAAGAAGATGGAAACACGTAGACGTTGTGTCTTATGTCAGTCTCGCCCTTTCTGGCAATGACAGTTTTTCAGTAACTGTATCAATCTTTGTAAGTTTTTGTGGCGCGAACTTTGCAGTTGTAGTTCACTACAGCGATTCTCAAAAAAATCGTACTGAATAAGCTTTGCGGCGCTTCCTCTGTGGCGAACATTATTTTGGGAATATTTGCGAGCGCTGCCTTGCTAACGCAAACAAGTGCGCAAGAGCTCAGACGTAGTGTGTGAAAGTAATATGTTTATCACATTTTATATACAAACAGCTTTACAACCAAGACATTTCACATCCCCAATAACCAAACAGGTATTGAAATAACCTAATTTGTAATCTCCCACTTTAAAAGCTTTAAATGTAAACAAACTGCAAGTACAAATCCAAAGAAATGTTGAAGATCTTGCACGAATAGCTCGAGTTTCAACAGTGGTATGCCAGCCAGTCAAACCCTTTAAACCTCCTTTCCATTAGCAATGTAATAACTAGTGCAATAAACCAAATCGTGGCAGCCTAATACCCCCTTTGTCACAATTCATTAAGAACGGCAGATCATCGATCATATGACAAAACAGTCCAGTTTCCAACTGTTCATGAAAGATTAAAGTACGTCGCGTCCTCTTATTTCTTGCTATTACACCAAAACCCTCATCCATAGATTATCTCCTCAAATATACAAGAGTTGGACTCGAGACCTGTCATAGACGAACTTAACTCATAGGAAATCTGGGAGGGGGGCGAGGGGGGTCGGGACCCATCAAAATGCGTATTTACACCTCTTTTTCTTCAGGTGTACCAGCTTTAGAGTTTGATTCCCGTCACGGGTCAAAAACTTTTTTCATGGGCAAGATGTGCTGACTTGCCAATGAACGGGGAGGGTGGGGGTGGTTCAACTCCACATATATATATACCCAACTCCTACGATCCAAAAGCCCAAAGGAATTTCGTCGCCTTATCTCCAGTTATTGTCAAGTTAAAAACATTGAAAAACTGGTCAATCTGGGCCCAATTGCCCCTGAACCAAGTGGGGATGGGGTTTGGGGCCCGCAAAAAGTAAAGAGACCCTAATACTCACAAACTTACTAAGTTTCAACTTGATACCTGTTGATTCCTGTCACGGATAACCAGCTTGATTCCTGCGCAATCTGGGCCCAGTTGCCCATGAACGGGGTGAGTGGGGGAGGTGCAACTTCAAAAGCAATTCCCCAGACCTAGGATCTACATGTACAAGGAATTTCATCGTTCTATGGTCCAGTTCTGGTCAAGTTACGAACATTCTTCACTGGGCAATCTGGGCCCATTTGCCCCTGAACAAGGTTAGGGTGGGAGGTGGGACCCCCAAAAGTCACAATTAGACCCCAATAACCACAAGTGTACCAAGTTTGAACTTGATACTTGCACTGGTTCACGAGTTATGAGCTTTACAAAATACGGTGAAAACCGGAAACCTAAGCCGAAAGCTGCTACAGCGCTCGCAATAGTGGATTGTTCCAAGGGACATTCCACTAAAAATGACAAAATTCAACAAAAAATCAACGTGGTGACGCAAATACATATATTAGGCGAGACGCCAAGGTACCTTAGTGTGCAGAACAAGAGCTGCAAGCTCATATGGCACTTGTAAGGCTGGGTAAGAGGATGAAAGTAGGAATTCTTCAGTTCGTGGGTTTGTTGTGATTATTTGTAAGAAAAAACCCTTGAAGCAAAAATGATGATGAGCTCATCGGGAGAATGAAATGTATATTTTAATCAAAAGTATCATTTGTGCTTTAAGAAATTCAGTTGTAAGCAAAACCCATGAGGCAAAAATATTCTAAATTCATCTGTAATCAAAACTCTTGAAGCAAAAATGATGATGAGCTCATCGGGAGAATGAAATGTATATTTTAATCAAAAGTATCATTTGTGCTTTAAGAAATTCAGTTGTAAGCAAAACCCATGAGGCAAAAATATTCTAATAATGTCAAGTCTCTAATGTTCAAGTTTCATGGTCCTAGTACATCTTGAAAAACTTTAACTGGGGATCACCGGAATTCCGGACCGATTCAGTTCTGTCACTGATCAATCTAGGGCTTGTACTAGTTCTTCCCACCAAGTTTCATCCCAATCGCTCCACTCTTAGCGTGTCACAAGATTTACGGCTCCCCCTCTGACCCCCCCCCCCACACAATAATAGGATCCGGTTCGGACTTCACATGGGACATCCGAGACACGAGGTCTTTCTAAATATCGAGTTTCATTAAGATCTGATCACCCGTTCCAAAGTTAGACGTACCTCTAGATTCCGGATTCCCCTTCCCTCCACTCCCCCCACGGTGGTCGGATCGGGGAAGTAACTATTTCCAAGTTAGTTTGGTCGGGTCTCTGGTACGCTTGCCAAGTTTCACTGTCCCAACCCACCTAGAAGTAACTTAACTCCGTGTCACCGGAATTCCGCCCCCCCCCCTCCAACTCCCACCACAGTGCACGAATCCCGTCCGCTTCTGCCAATGATGTACCTAGGGCTTGTGCTTGTTCCTCTCACCAAGTTTCATCCCGATCCCTCCACTCTAAGCTTGTCAAATGATTTCCGGTTCCCCCTGCGCCCCCCTTCCACATTCATCGGATTCGGTCCGGACTTGAAATGGTACATCTGAGACATGATGTCTCTCCAAATATCAACTTTCATTAAGATCCGATAACCCGTTTAAAAGTTATGCTTGCCACTAAATTCCGGATTCCGGCTCCCCTCCCTCCCCCCACGATGGTCGGATCGGGCAAGTGATTACTTCCAACTTAGTTTGGTCGGGTCTCTAATATACCTGCCAAGTTTCATCGTCCTAGCATATCTGGAAGTACCCTAACTCGCAAACACCGGACTAACCGACCGACCGACAGACCGACGGAAAAGTGATCGGTATATGGCACTTGGCTGGAAGGCAAGTGCCATAAAAAGCGAACTGAGGGTTTATGCCTCAAACAGATGCTTTTAATTTAATTTAATTAAGACTATTTTATTCAATCCATTTTGGCACACCGGTCGTCTGTCACAATGTAGCCATCCATACTAACAACCTGGAACGGCTAACACTTTCATTTTGGCGAGGGGGGGGGGAGACGGGTGTTGATATCCCTTAAGAGTCCCGATCTGAAGTCGCGATGGGAGCGACGTAGAGCGTGTTCCACCCTTCGAACAATCGTAACGACTAGTTCCTATTTTCGTTCCATCCTCGTGAGAAGTTACTACGCTGACCGTTCCAACCCTCTCGAAATAGTAACTAACAGTTACCAGCCAGAATGCATCCGATTTAACTATTTAGACCCTTTCATACTCAGACTTCGACTTTCGACGCCCTCAACTTTCAGACGTTTTTGTTAGGATTTCAGCTTCCGGAACCATGTGAACGACGGAAATTGAGAACCAAAAAGGATTCATGCCCTTTGCAATTAGTTACTTGATTACCCGCTCCAAAAGCGGCCGAACCAAGGTAATCTGCCGCTCGTTTCTACTCGCAGTGCTGCTGCTTTTTATAGCATTTTTTCCGCTTCTGAATTCTGAGCACGTCTATGAAAATACAAAATGCGTTCATTGACCCGCTTTTTTCTAACTTCCTCCCCTGTCAAGAAAGGAAGAAACTAGAAATGGTTAAGAACCGAAAATTGAATACCCAAAGCGCTGAAGAGAGAAAACAGACAGAGGACAGAAAGAAGAATACTGTCACCGTCTGTAACATTTATCACGCACCGCCTAAGAGCACAAGTGCAGTGCAGATCCTAGCGTCTGGAAGTATCTAATAAAACTACAGCTCTTCACCATCCCTTCGCGGGCAACTGGGCTCAAGTTGCCCAAACAGGTAATTTCGTGACCTGACACGGGTAACAAGCTTAAATTCGGTGTACTTGTTGCCATTGTTGGCATTGGGGGTCCAAATGTGCCTTTTTGGCGGGGGGGGGGGGGGGGCTCACCTACACACCGTCAAGGTTCCGGGGAAATCGGGCCCGTATTTCCCAGTGGACCAAGACCGTAGTAGGATGATGAAATTCCGAGTACTTAAGGTATCAGATCAGGGTCTAGAAATGACTTTCGTAGTTGCCTCGCCCTACTAGTGTCTCGTTTTTGGGATCCCAAAACGTAAGTGGAGGGATACCTATGACATCGCAAAAGTTGTCCGTCTGTCAGCACGATAACTCTCGAAGGGAATGAGATATGTTGATGGAACTTGGTTAGAGGACTCTTCGAGTCAAGGGAAAGGTCGAGTTCGTAGATGGGCCCGATAGCTGCATATTTAGGGGAGGGGGAGGGGTATCAAATTAAGGGGCGATAAATTTTTTTTCAACAGCTAATGAGATAGTTGATTACGGGGTAAGACGACATGCTGAACACGAATATGAAAACCATAGTAGTTCACCCGGAATCGGCTAAAACCGGAAAAATTGTTAAAAGTAAAAGTTTTATCTGAAGTTGATTAGATATCTGATTTAGGGGTAAGGAGGCATGCTGAATCCGAATATGAAAATGATTTCCTCGTTGGACAAGTGGATCGGCCGGAATCCGGCCAGAACCGGTAAGTTTGTCAAAAATAAAAGATTAATCTGAAGTTGATTAGAGGTACGATTTAAGGAAAGTGAAATATGCTGAACCCGAATATGAAAATTATTTTGTCGCCGGACAAGTAGATCGCCCGGAACCCGGCCATAACCGGAAAATCTGTTAAAAGTAAAAGTTTTATATGAATTTCATTAGGTGTTCGATCTACGGGTAAGACGGCATGCTGAATTCGTGTATGACAATTATCTTATATCTGTATACATTTCACCACGAATCCTGCTGAAATCGGAACAAATTTTTTAAAGTTGAAGTTTTATGTGAAGTTGATTATGGAGATATGGACGGTATGGAGATACGCTGAATTTGAATTTGAACTTTTTTTGCAAGAGAATTAGTTCGCCCGGAATCCGGCTGAAACCGGAAATTTGGCAGAAGTAAGGCAGGAACTTTCGTCAAAGTAGACATGACGCAGGCTATAGGGGTAAACGCACCACCTGCTGAATCCATATTTGAACTTCGTCTTCTCCGATGATTACCACTGGACCGGTACAAGACCCGATAGTCTGTAAATATTAAATTTGTGGGGATCCCATCGAAACCTTTGGTCTTGTTACTTCATCACTCCACGTTTGAGCGCTTAGGTAAGCACTTGCCATTCATTTGGATTTCACAGCTCAGATGCGACCGGCTCAGACAAGAATTAATGACACCCGATGTTTTCTAGCTTCCACAAAAGCATCATAATAATTTTGTGTCTCTTGCATTCTAACTTATTCCACGCTTGAGCGCTTGAGCAAGCACTTATCATTCATTTGAACTTCTCATCTCAGATGGCGTTGGTGTTGCTTGCAACTGGTTCAGGCAAGAATTAATGAGCTCCCATGTTTCCTTCGGAAATTCACTAGCTTCCGTAACAGCATCAAGATACTATTTCTTCTGCTCATTACGAACTGTTTTCAGCACTAGCTTCCGTAAAAGCATCAAGATAATATTTTTTCTCCGCATTACGAATTGCTCTCAGTAAAAGTTTTTTGTATCTCTTAAATTCTAACTTATCTTCTTCACTGGGACATGACATAAATAGTTAGCCCCTTTTATTCGCGTGCTTTGCGTTTCTCTTTTATCACATGTTTCACTTTTTTTCGTTGTATTTGTTCATCTTTGCTTTTTGTTCCCAGGAAATAGAAGTTTGAGTGCGAAAGTAAGTAAATGGAGGATGCGATAATAAAACTAAATGACATTAAAAGTAGCCTTAATTTGTGTTAATGAAGACGTACTTCGAAACAAAACTGAAACAACGCCGCCACGCCGGGGTCTTTTCGCCTCCGCCGAAAATAATATTGGCGCGGCTTCGTTGTCAACTTTAGCGGCTGCAAGAGTGGATTGTTCATAAACGAACTAAAGACGAACTCGACTAAAGACGAACGGCGACACTGAAAATATTCGCAAGGATGAACTTTTTGCAACCGTGGTATCAGCTACCATGGTAACTGCAAAAATGGAACTACTATGCTCATGGAAGCAATGTCCGAATTCCGGCGAAGTCGAATCGCACCCAGGCGGTGAGCCAAAAGGATTATCCACTTGCAAATAATCATCCTGAACAAAGGGAACATATGTTAAATTTTTCAGTTCTTTCTGGTACTTTAATGGAAAGAAAAGGTTGCTGGGACCAGGATACATGGAGAGGAGTTGGTTTTAAGCAGAAATGGCGTATCTTGAGGTCCTCTTTCAGAAGCCAAACTTCAGAATTTCACAAGGACAGTGAGAAATTACACAGACTGATCTCTGAAGGGCGGGGCCCTAGAGTAACTACTTACAGCAGAGATTCCCTCACTTGTATATTAAGGACCTCGTTCGTTCATGCGATACAGCTGGATTCCGGAACGAAGGGATTCGGGATGCACATAGTAATTCCCACGAGCTCGGAACCGAACCATCTCTGTCGAAATCCATGAGTAATGACTAACCGCTGTTAATTTCCTACGACCATCTCCGGCAACGGAGATTATTTCTCCGGCGTTTCTAAATCCTGAAACGAGCAACAATCCAAGGCCACGATTTCCCCCTCCAGTTAAGCGTCTTTTGAACGGACTCGGCGCATCAGCGAAACCAGTCGTCCGAGACGAACCAGCTATCTTCGACTGAGAATGAACTTGTGTTACTAATTCTTTTCCCCTGCTCTCGTCTTGTAGAAACTCAGTTCAGAACAAGGCTGTAGGAACGAGTCACTGAAACGAGGCATTTACTAGAGTGGCATGTCCCTACGTATGATCAAGAACATATAACCACAAGAACTTCCGTCTCCCTATCTCCGTAATACGACCATACGGAGTTGAAGATATTCTCGATAGCCTGCCCGATAAAAACGAGCAGAGGTAGGAGCTATACGGAACATCATAATTCGTTACCTCTACAAACAGGTATATCGCAGTAGAGCCCCGCAGTAGAAATTTCATTACGAACGCCGTATGAGTCGTCCTTTACAGCTGATTGGTTGTCTACCATTGTGACGTCACATTTGACGCGCTGCAAAGCGGGCTCTCCCCGCCTGCAGGCCTCCTACAGTTTTTCATCTGGTATGCGCACCGGCGAAGAGGCAAGTACACGGGTATCAGCTCCAAGCTCACAGCAAGTACCTCTAGCTCCGCTCAGTTGTGTCGGGGTATCCATAGTCGCTACACGTGGCGAAGACAAGAGGTTCTATTCGATTATTTGTTCTTGGTATGATATCATACGTTGGGGCATACCCTATCCGGCCGTTTGTAACGAAGCAAGAATGTTGTCCTTTTTTTTGCACATTACTTTTCGAGCGGTAGCCCGCAGCTATTACTGAGGTGAACCTATGCACGGTGAACACCAAGCTTTGGCCTATGCCCATATGAACAAGCTCGGTACCTCTCAATTCAACAGATTATTGTAGGGGTACTGCGACCTTGCTCTAAAGCACGCTGCTCATACGCTGTGGCATGCCTAGTGTATCTGGCCGTTTGTAAAGAAGCAAGCATGTTTTCCTAATTTGTGTATTTCTTTTCGAGCAGCAGACCGCAGCTACTGAGTGCGAACCTATAAACGGTGAACTCCAAGCTTTGGCCTATGCCCTAAAAGTTCGAAATCCCTAAATTGACAGATACAAGAGAGGCAGCGATACTTTCAGTTGAACTTTATTGGCAGAGGCATCTTTTCAGCATCAATCCAGGTCAGAAATCATTTATTTGGGTAAGGATGACCCAAAACGGACTAGGAAGAAAATTCGCCATTTACCACGCGAAAGTTCAAAATTGAGCGTGTTCCATCCTACTTACCGTAGTTACTACGCATGCCGTCACGAACTCTGGCTTTTTGCCGTTAAGGCTGGAACGATCTTTGTATTTTCCAGCAGAATCAAGCACGGGCGAATCCGACCAATCCCGTTACAGAGATCCGTAGTTAATTGTGTTGCGAGAGCAACACTTTGGTTTTGTCCTCGTTTTTTTTTGTTTTTTTTTTTTTTTCCTATGACTCCGATTTCATTTTATTCCTGGTAACTGAGAAGGGTCTAACCTGTGCGGTTTTTACGGAAAGTGTGGACCTTAGGCCGGATTGATGAATATGACATTACATTTTGGAAAGCTCCGTAGAACTCTTGCCTGGGGCCAATAAGGATGGTTTTTGCTTGTCATCGAGCCAGAGCCTACGGTTTGCGAAGTGAAGTGGAGTTGTATAGCCTATGTCAGAGAGGACTATCTGAAGTTGTGTAGCGAACCTTTCGTTTCATCAAAAGATGTTTCTGCTTTCGAGTGGAAAGCTCCGTTCTAGCACGCAAGCAGGCAGGCACCAGTTTCAAATTGAAGATGGACTAAAATCTATAAGTGTTAAATATATGCGGCAGTTACCCGGCCCCACAGCCAACATATCTTCTTTGAGTGATAAATAGAAAAATCTACAGAGACAAAAAAGTGGCTTTTTCCCACGGGTCCGAAAGTGCTGCCATCTATTGTTTCTGTCCATGTCTGCGACGATTTCAGCTGAGTTTATAATTTTTTTTTTTTGCACTTCGGTTTGTGGTAGAGTAACGGTATCAGATGTGCCTCTTAAACTTTAAAAGTTCTCTCATTGCTAAAGAAACTAGAGCTTATCCTTTGCTCCTTTCTAAGTCGTGACGTTAGAAAGTTGGCCTACGGCAAAAAAGTCAACTTTTGAACTAAGACAGGTAGAATTTTTTTTTCGACGGCAATCGATAGCCATTGATGAGCCGATCAAAGTATATGCCATCCATTTTTTGGTACAAAAATTCCTTCATGAGATACACCAGTTTGAAAATTTCAAAGGGGTTGACAACTTCATAGTAAGGTACATTGAAACCAAAAATAGGCGATACCAGTTATGATACATATAGGGGACTTTTAAGCAACAGTCGACTGTTAGCCCATAATCATCTTCGGTAATGAGGGGTTTGCAGCTTTTGCTAGTTGGTATACCTGTTATTTGTTTCCGGTGTATTCGATGGTAAGAACAATTTGGTTCCCAATGGTAAGATATGCAAGGGACTTGTAAGTAATAATCGGCTGTTATGCTACAATCATCTTCTGCGATGATGGGTTTGCAGCTTTTGCTACCTGGTGTACCCATTATTTGTTTCCGGTTAACTTAATGTATATCACGGGAGAGGGACTTGTAAGTAGGAATCGGTTCACGAGGGGCTAGGAATTTTTGCAAATGGGTGCACATTGTATTCGATTTCTATAAATCTGACGGTACGAAAGTTTGTGTCGATGGTCTATCAATGTAACCGAGGATTAACTGTTTACACAACGGATACAAACGAAAATGTAAAGCAATGAGGTAGTTTCATAATAATTAATAGGGTCATCTATAGTATTTTAATCCTGAAAAGTTACGGATAGCTTTCTATTACCAACTAGATTATATAAGATATTGTTCCAAGTTTTCATCCGTCACGATGTCTACGATT
Source organism: Branchinecta lynchi (assembly GCA_023053575.1). Taxonomy (NCBI): domain Eukaryota; kingdom Metazoa; phylum Arthropoda; class Branchiopoda; order Anostraca; family Branchinectidae; genus Branchinecta; species Branchinecta lynchi. Next base: position 24,000,105 of record JAKZAP010000005.1, on the reverse strand, counting down.
GAAAAGGATAAAGTACAACTGACTGCAAAGTTAATTTAGTCCCTTCTTCCTATATTTTTTTGTTGTTGTTTTTACAACGCTGAAGAATACCTTTTGATCATATGATTATTTTTTTTAGAACATCCCGTTTAAAAAGATTATGCTATAATCATCTTCAGCGATGAGGGGCTTGCAACTTTTGATAGCTGGTATATCCATTATTTGTTTCCGATGAATTTGATGTCAATCACGGGAGACGGACTTGTAAGCAAGAATCGGTTCACGAGAGGCTAGAAATTTTTGAAAATTGGTGCACATTGTATTCGATTTCTCTAAATATGACAGTAAGAAAGTTTGTATCGATGGTCTATCACTATAACCTAGGATTAACTGTTTACGCAACGGGTACAAACGATACGGTAATGTAAAACAATAAGGTAATTTAGTAATAATTAATAGTGTCATCTATGGTATTTTAATCCTGAAAAGTTACGGATAGCTTTATAATATCAACTAGATTATATAAGATATTGTTCCAAGTTTTCATCCGTCACGATATCTACGATTGAAAAGGATAAAGTTCAACTTCGACGGCAATCGATAGCCGCTGATGAGCTGATCAAAGTATATGACATCCATTTTTTGGTAAAAAAAAATCCTTTATGAGATACACCAGTTTGAAAGTTTCAAGGGGTTGACAACTTCAGTAGTAAGGTACACACTGAAACCAAAAATAGGCGATACCAGTTGTGAGACATTTAGGGGATTTGTACGCGACAGGCAACTGTTAGCTCATAATCATCTTCGGCAATGAGGGGTTTGCAGCTCTCGCTAGTTGGCGTACCTGTCATTTGATGAACAATTTGGTTCCCAAATGTAAAACATGCAAGGGACTTGTAAGTAATAATCGGCTGTTATGCTACACAAATCTTCAGCGATGAGGGGTTTGCAACTTTTGCTAGTCGGTATACCCATTATTTTTATCCGGTGAACTTGATCACGGGAAAGGGACTTGTCAGTAGAATCGGTGCACGAGCGGCTAGAAATTAGTGCAAATTGTTGCACATTGTATTCGATTTATATAAATCTGACGGTAAGAAAGTTTGTATCGTTGGTCTATCGCTGTAACCTAGGATTTACTGTTAAAGCTTCAGCGACCTAAAGAGCTATTTCTCGACTCCACCCCTCCCCCTAGTAGATCTGCTTTCATCCGAAACCTTTTATGATAAAAAATCCTTTATCTCGAAGTTAGCGGTCTTCGACCATTTTTCACGGTGATCGTGAGATTGCCAGTGTTTCCAAGTTGTTACTCGAATTTCTACGTTGCCGCTACGTATGTTTCAAAGAACTTTGCCGTTGGTGCGTGGCAATATTCAAAATACCGAAGTGCTGTATCTAGTTGGCTCTGTAGACGAGAGGCGACGTAAATCAACAACAACAGTTGGCTCTGTAAGTAAGTATGTAATTTATTTATGACCAGCCATTTTGAAAAGGCGGAGTGTTTTGAGTGTGCTTCCACTTCTACTTATTTTGGCAGTAGGATACTTATTTTCAGCCTTTTCTACTTACCAAATTTTGTATTTACTTACCTAGACTACTTATTTTTTGGGTCTACTACTTATTATCTCAACATTTAATCTTTATTCAAAAGCTCTATTTTTGTCTCCAGTTCTCTCTATTATAGCTGAAAAGCAGGTTGATTTTAAAAAAAATTCTGCAGGGCATGGTTTGACATAAATCGGCTTTGTCACTATTGGCATTCAGAGTAGATGCACAAGTGAAGAAAAACACTATGATTTCACGGTTAGCCCTTGCTTTCATTTGGGATGCTTTGGAAAGGGGAAACTGGATGCTTGGGAAACTGCAACGGGTTTCATAATATTCTCTATTAGAAGGTGCCTTTTTATCTGGTTTTAGGCCTGGGATTTGAGAAACATTCGTTCAAGAACCTGTCCTGGAAATGGTTAAATATTGGCAGAAAAATGTTTGAAGCTGCTGTTAGGGTTTCACCCTCTCCTTTCTTGATAATTCTGAAAGTTAGCTAGGATTTGCATGGGAAGCAGTTGAGTTCGGCAGAAAAAGAAAATGCAAATATCAGAACTTCGCCTGCAGCGGTCAATTGAATTTGGTCTTGGGTTTGGTAGTTCGGCCGCAGCAATAGGCATGTACTGTCCAAGTGTTCTTCGCAAAAGCGACGCCTAGTAGCTGCATAATCAGCTGCCGAGCTGCTCTTTTTGATTAGTTGTACTTACAAAATCTTATTTTTGAATTTTAACATTTTAAAGTAACTTAAAACTGGTTTAAAAACTTAAAACAATCTAGCCTAATGCTCAAATTGCCATTAAATTGCCGGTGAAAATTTTGACTCTGCATCCTCCCTATCGAAAATGCAGTGCTCCCCCAGGCAGTGCTGGAGCACTGCAATTGTACCAGGCACTCCTCAACTTCTCGAGGTACAGGAGGGGTATCCAACCTCAGACACGTCTTTCCTTCAGAATAATTTATCTGGTTTAAAAAGGAACCAATAAATATGACAAACACACTAGACTGAAGCTAACTGAATGGTTTACATATTGGATAAATAAATATTGGCTCAATCTTATTGTTACAAATATTTTTCTTTTCAAACATGATCCCTTCATTCTAACCTTACCTCGATTGACTAGAAAATGTTGAAAAAGGTAGCAAAGTCAATAGCTAGAAAATCCCTTTTCAAAACAGCTTGAAAACAAAGAAAAGGCAGAGAATTTGAATATTTGAGGACACATGACTGTTCAAAAAGTCATATTTTGTCTCTTGACTGTCAGGACAGCATGTACATTTCATTTTAACATTTTCGTGGCAAAAATCGAGGTAGTATAAAAACGAGGTCAGGTATCCCTCCTGTACAAGAAGGGTTGAGCCAGCAGGTCAACCACTAAAACATGACGAAGATGCCTCAAACTGGTATGTGCGTGATGGCTTACTGTAGTCTAGGTAACTAGGTAAAAAAAGAGACTCCAGTTCAGGCTGATTAGGTCTGACAGACAGACAACAAAACCAATTATGGTAAGGTAGGTTGCACAAAAAGCTTGAGTAACATGAGAAATTATTGATTGTTCGAGTAAATAAAAATATTTGCATCAGGTCAGGGTCCCCAGACTTGTCACAAACTATAACCTTCTTTTAGAATCACATTTGTACGACATTCTCTGACCAGAAAATCCTTGCTTACATAACCTGACAGACAGACAACCGACTGGTTAACTCCAACTTGGGTAAAGTTTTGAGAATAGTTTTGAGAATAGCATAAATGGGAATTGTGGGATAGCAATGAAGAAGCTTAAAAACTACAATACAAAACAATATTGGAGGGTTCAGTAAAATCATTTACAACAAACTTTTTTTTCTAGCTGTTCAGGATCCCAATACAACTCTCAAACGTTGACTATGGTGATTTAGTCTGACAGACAGTAAGACCAAACCAGGACTAATAATCGACAACATACGAAAACAAAAGAAACTACTTTCAGTTTATAAGTATTTCTTCAGCCTAAGGTTTAGCTATCTAGAAATCATGTTCGACTGTCCTTGAAATTCAGTCAGGCTGTTTCTTTATGTGCTATGAAGCTAAGACTATAGTGTAGCGCATTGAAATACTTCTACGCTGCTTGAAATGCTCTAATTTTTTACAGGTGCAAATTCAGAAAACGTGACGTCTGGCCAATCGATGCACATAATTCCAATGGTATCTACCAAGTAAAGCCCAGGATTCTGACCTGTAGTACACCTGTGCATCACAGCATTGTGTCTAGATGTGTAGACTCACAGCTACAGCCATGTTTGCTAAACCCCGCTGACTGGTTCCACAGAGAGCTTTAGTAAATAGGTGAGTGTTTATCCTGGAAATACATTTTTCACCAACTAATTCTAGGTGATAGGTTTACTGAGACCACGAAAGTACCATTACCACTGAAAAACTGCAGATACTCTCCATTTCTTCGGATTGTTACTTGCAACTGTCTAGCCCCTCTGCTCACCACCTAGATGCGGTTCGGTGACGCCGGGATACAGAGATAATGAACCATCACTGAATAATTATCAGTTTATATATCATACTGCGATGATTTCATCCTATTTTCAGTGTGTCATTTTATCTTTTTTCAAGTTCAAAGTGGTTGCTATTTAGCACAAGGATGTTTCATGCCCCTAATCTTGGCTGGTATGGATGATTACCTACAATTGAAAGGGTAGAAACCAGATTTCAATGAATAGTTGAAGGATAGATTAAGACTAGGTTTATCCAGGTTTGACACAGACTTTACAGTGATTTACATGCTGCTCTGAGGCTTTTGGCTGCAAGTATCGTGAATTTGAACAAAACCAAAGGTTTCGACTGGATCCCAAAATTTCATATTTGATCCAGACAACTGGATCTTCTAGATATCTGGTCTTCGCCAGACTCCTTGTAAATTTGTACTATTGAATGTTTACTTGTTGCTGAGATTCTTACACTGATAAATATACACCATGGTAACTGATGCCACTGTAACTGATATCATTGTAGCTGGTACCGTGATGACTGATACCTTGGTAACTGACACGATTGTAACTGATACATTGGTAACTCATACCAGTGTAACTGATATCATGGTTGCCGAATTGCACTTTTACTCTGCGACAGACTGCCTATCTGCCTAGTGCCTACCGACATGTAAACCCAGAGCGCTAGGTGTAAGATATGACGTCATCGACGCAGAGCTTTCGCTTTTATGGATAAAGGGCAGGGTAGAGACTCGAAAATCGGTCAACAAATTTTTATTAAACTGTTACCAGATCCTTGCCGGATGCATTCTGACTTTTCGAACCAGCAAATGCCGTTTGGCAGATTAGTAGACTGATCGCATGCACATTTTTGTTTATCATTAGTATGATCAAAAGTTGCAACAGTATATCTCCTCAATATGTATCGCTTAGTTTAAAACTTCATGCTAAATTCCCAGATTCAGCGCGAACTACATATCCGGCGTGAAAATAATTTTCATATTCAGAAATCAGCATGTGCTCCTACCCCTGAATCAAACATCTAATCAACTTCAGATACAACTCTTACTTTTCCCAAAATATCCGCTTTTTGCCTGATTCCAAGTAAACTCCTTGTCCAGCGAAACTATTTTCATATTTGGATTCAGCATGTCTCCTCACCTCTGAATCAACTAGCTTGAAAAATATTTTTTGTCCTCCCTTAATTTGAAACCCCTGCCCCATCCATAAATATAGCACTACAGAGCCCACCTTCGAACTATACTTTGACCCAAAGAGTCATCGTGTCAAATTTTAACAAAATATCTCAACCCTTTCCAGAGTTATCATGCTAACAGACGGACAATTTTTGCGATGCCATAGGCATCCCTCACTTACGTTTCGGGATCCCAAACTCAGTTCGTCTGTATAGTTGCAAACTTCAGCCACCCTGAAGAGCCCCTTTAACCAAATGGTGATGGTGTTGACAAGCATGATACAAACGCTCTGAGGACAAGAAAACGAACAGGCATACACAACTTTCTGTCTGTAGAATTGTGACTTAGATAGACACGTCATATGTTTTTTTTTCTTTCTAGGCAAAAGCTACATTGGCATCACGAGTTTTTTCAGCTTCAGCACTCCCAGGGAAAAGGAATAGTTTTGACATTTTGTATTGATTAAAAGGTCAAAAATTTTCGAATGATTGTGAATTACACAAGTTTATTTTTATATAGCCTACTCTGAAAAAAACTTTGTCTGTGATAATCGAAGTTAGTGTGTAGAGCTTATTGTTTCATCTACACCATAGAAGCAACATACAACAAGACCAAAGGTTTCGATGGGATCCCAAAAATTCAATATTTGATCCAGACAATTGGGTCTTCTCTTCGCCAGACTCCTTGAACATTTTTACTATTAAAAGTCAGAAACATGTTAAGGCCAAAAAGCTGATCATCTGAGAAAACCAAGTTCAGATATGGATTCAGCATGTTTGTGTTTACCCCTGTAAGTCATATCTGTTTTGACAAAAACTTCCTGCCTTACTTCTGCCAATTTCCCGGTTTTGGCCGAATTCCGGAACCGCCTGTCCGGCAAAAAAAAAAAGCTAAAAAACGAAAATCTTCTTTCCCCTATATCGAACACCTAATCAACTTCAAATTAAAATTTAACTTATAAAAAGTTTTCCGGTTCCAGCCGGATTCCGGGCGAACTATATGTCCAATAAAAAACGATTGTCATACACGGATTTAGCATCTCTTCTTACCCCTAAATCGGATGTCTCATCAACTACAGATATTTGTAACAATTTTTCCGGTTTTGGCCGGATTTCGGACCAAATACTTGCCCGGCGAGAAAATGGTTTTCACCATCGTGTTCAGCATGTCTTCCTACTCCTAAACCCAACATCTAATCAACTAATCATACTGTGTAGAGCTCATTGTTTCATCTACACCATAGAAGCAACATACAACAAGACCAAAGGTTTCGATGGGATCCCAAAAATTCAATATTTGATCCAGACAATTAGGTCTTCTCTTCGCCAGACTCCTTGAACATTTTTACTATTAAAAGTCAGAAACAGGTTAAGGCCAAAAAGCTGATCATCTGAGAAAACCAAGTTCAGATATGGATTCAGCATGTTTGTGTTTACCCCTGTAAGTCATATCTGTTTTGACAAAAACTTCCTGCCTTACTTCTGCCAATTTCCCGGTTTCGGCCGAATTCCGGAACCGCCTGTCCGGCAACAAAAAAAAAAGCTAAAAAACGAACTCAGCTTATCTTCTTTCCCCTATATCGAACATCTAATCAACTTCAAATTAAAATTTAACTTATAACAAATTTTCCGGTTCCAGCCGGATTCCGGGCGAACTGTATGTCCGGGTAAAAAATGATTGTCATACACGGATTAAGCATCTCTTCTTACCCCTAAATCGGATATCTAATCAACTACAAATACTTTTAACAATTTTCCGGTTTTGGCCGGATTCCGAGCGAACTAATTGCCCGTCGAGAAAATGGTTTTCACTATCGTGTTCAGCACCCCTAAACCGAACATCTAATCAACTTCAAATAAAACTTTTACTTTTAACAGACTTTCCGGTTTGTGCCGGATTCCGGGCGAAATACTCGTCCGGCGAGAAAACGGTTTTCACCATCATGTTCAGCATGTCTTCTTACCTCATAATCGACTGTCTCATTAGCTGTTTAAAAATATTTTGCTTGCCCTTTAATTTAAACCCGCTCCCCCACCCCTAAATATAGGGCTACAAAGCCTATCAACAAACTCGACCTTACCCTTGACCCAACGAACCCCTACACCAAGTTTCATCAAAATATCTCATTCCCTTCGAGAGGTATCGTGCTTACAGACAGACGGACGAACAACTTTGGCAATGTCCTAGGTATCCCTCCACTTACGTTCTGGGATCCCAAAAAAATCAGATTGAGACTTTGAAAATATGGATGGTATGGACCCTCAACTTTAGAACAACCCCTGGAGCAATTAGCTGCCTTGGGCACTTCGAACAGTGTTACGCCCATTCATGCTGCGATACACTTCATCTAGTATTACCAGGGGCGTCAGGACTGGGTCAAAACTGTCATTTTTTGTTGTTGAAAACGGTCGTTTTTCTGCAGAAACAGTCGGTAAAATTTACCAGCCAGTCGGTAAATGCCTCGACCCCCCCCCCCCCCCAAACATTTTGGCTAGTAATGCCTCTGAGTATTACAATGAAGTAAACGATCAAAAACGAAATGTAGGAGCTAAGTCCATGCTGGCCAAGATTTGCTGTGGATTATAGTGATTTTGTCCCAACAGTGATATTTTTTATGATCGAACTAGCCCCCGGACATTTCAACAGATGTCCCGCATCTGGTTTCAACATATGGAAAGGGCCTGCACTACTGATAGAATAGAAAGATATAGCCTATATTTTAGTGATGCACTTAAAACTGCATACGGTATGGTAAAAGGTAAATTACAGTAAACCAAGCAATTTCTCTGCTGCACTCCAGCCCTCTTCTTCTACTTCTGTTACATCTGAAGAAATATTCAAGTTCTGGGAGCTGTTCAAGCACTTCTACTTCTGTTACATCTGGAGGAATATTCAAGTTCTGGGAGCTGTCCAAGCACATACTAAGTATAGAAATTGCATTTGTTTTTATTTTTTTAGTTTTGAATCTGAGTTCGGGGTTCTTTTCTAAGATAGGATCCCAAAGCTCAAGAAACTGAATAGGTGTGCTGCCACAAATCTATGATTTTAGGATATGCTTTCTCTTAAATTAGGATACGCCCCAAGGTATGAGCACTGGTGCTCAAGGTTGGGGCACAATGACTTAGAAAAAGAGCATGCCAAATGAATGATATACCCAGTATATGATAATAATAATAATAATAATAACTGTATTTAAAAGCCCAAGGGCCATATACATAATACAACAATAGTACATTTTACAAACATTTTATGATATGGGACATACAAAATCAAGTTTTTTTGCAGACTGGTAGGTTATTGTGCCCTTGCTCCGCCATACCAGTGCTCATATCATGGCGCATCATCCCCAAAAACTGTAGATATGCTTCTTAAAACTCTAACTGTAGAATTTATTGACAATTTGACTGAAATCCACAGAACAATCATTCAAAATTAATTTTAGTCAATAGTGCTAGCCAGCACAGGTTAAAGGAGTAGGCAGAGGCTATTTGAAGCTGATGGTATACCCCAATTTGCCTATGATCATGCATCTGTGGCAGATAGAGCACCCCAGTGCTGACATATACCCAATGAAAAATTTACAGACTGCAAAGTTACATGATAGCTTTATGAAAAAGTTGAATGTATTTATATGTAATAGTAAATAATGCTATGATTTCAGACTGGGCCAATCTTAAGCAGTAGTATCTAGCATCCTGTCTTACTATAGTAGCATCCAGTCTTGCTAGTTGTAGCATAGAGTAGAATGCAGTGACAACTGACAAGGTAGCCTTGACAGTTTGTACTGCATGCTTCTTTTCTGTACAACTTCGTACTACTATTTTGGATAAATTTTTCATCGGGAAGCTTGATATCTTCAAAGTTAGCTCATTAATAGCATACCTTGTTGAGGTTGTTGACTTGGGAGCTTTGGATGGGAAATATGGCGCTACAGGTGAAAGATTACACAGGTTTGATGACACATTACCGCCAATTTTTACCGCGATTAAGCAAAAGGTTGTTCACAACAGCAATGTCACCAAGCAGGTCCTTCATTGCAGCTTTCTCATCAGTGACACCCAAGCAGCTTGATACTACTGCACTCAAGACAAATGTAACCTGAGTGCCTCGGGCAACTAATTTTTTTTCAACTTGCATTTTTCGGCAAACTTCAACTTCCTCCCACCCAAATTTTAGATTTTAGTGTGACTAAGGCCCAACATAAGTGATGCACCTTTCCACCAATCAAAACTACTAGTAAGGCCCCTCGGAGAAATTTTTTGCAGTTTGTAGTGCCCTTGTAAGTGCCGTTTTTAGATCCCACAAAATCATGCCGCCTTATGAAATAGCTTACAACTACCAACCCAACAGGAAGGTCTCACAATGAGATTACTGTGGTATTGTGAGATCAAGAACAGAATATTAAACTGAAAAAAAAACAAACATCAGATCTCAAGTGAAATCATGAGAAGTAGAAACAATGAACCCAGTAAGATTCCATACCTTGCTAGAGTTATTTCCATGATGTGATAGACACTTCAGGATGCAGTGGCCAATAGCCTCTTTGAGACGAAAATTAACCCATCATAATGCAGTTGCAAAACACCAGAGGAATCAAAAACAACTCTGACATAATACAGCCACTCAATAAAGGGTGTAATTGGTGTAAAACTGAAGAAAGATGTAACCTCTGCTGCAACAATCATAAATAATTGCACTTTCTTGAAGATTCGGAATTCATCTCTCAGAACACATGCACCAAAGCAATTTCGAATATTTTGTGGTTTGTCGCACTCATGAAATGTCCATGGTACGCTGAGGTAGTGAGGTTCTGCAAGAACTCGGAAACGATAAAATCGGAAGCGATGGCGCGTACTATTTGGAAACTCTTTATTCTTGAAGTATTTACATGAATTAAATCGTAAATACTGTCCTCTGTGCTTTAACGCAACGGGTACAAACGATACTGTAATGTAAAACAAGGTAGTTTCGTAATAATTAATAGTGTCATCTATGGTATTTTAATCCTAAAAAGTTACGGATAGCTTTATAATACCAACTAGATTATATAGGATATTATTCCAAGTTTTCATCCGTCACGATGTCTACGATTGAAAAGGATAAAGTTCAACTGACTGCAAAGTCAATTTAGTCCCTTTTTCCGATATGCTTTTGTTGTGGTTAGGGCAATCGATAGCCCTTGAAGAGCTGATCAAAATATATGCCATCAAATTTTCTGAACAAAAATCCTTCATGAGATAAGCCAGTTTGAAAGTTTCAAGGGGTTGACAACTTCAGGAGTAAGGTACACACTGAAACCAAAAATAGGCGATACCAGTTGTGAGACATGTAAGGGACTTGTAAGCAACATTCGACTGTAAGCAACAGTCGACTGTTAGCTCATAATCATCTTCGGCAACGAGGAGTTTGCAGCTTTTGCTAGTTGGTATACCTGTTATTTGTCTCAGGTGTATTCGATGGTAAGAACAATTTTGTTCCCAATTGTAAGACATGCATGGGACTTGTAAGTAATAATCGGCTTTTATGCTATAATCATCTTCAGCGATGAGGGGTTTGCAACTCTTGATAGCTGGTGCATCCATTATTTGTTTCCGGTGAATTTATTGTCAATGTCGGGAGACGGACTTGTAAGTAAGATCGGTTCACGAGGGGCTAGAAATTTTTGAAAATTGGTGCACATTGTATTCGATTTCTGTAAATATGACAGTAAGCAAGTTTGTATCGATGGTCTATCGCTATAACCTAGGATTAACTGTTTACGCAACGGGTACAAACGATACGGTAATGTAAAACAATAAGGTAGTTTTGTAATAATTAATAGTGTCATCTATGGTATTTTAATCCTGAAACGTTACAAATAGCCTTCTTCCGATATTGTTTTGTTGTTGGTTTTACAACGCTAAAGAACAGCTTTTGATTATGTGATTATTCTTTTTAGAACATACCGTTTTAAAAGCTTCGATAAGTTGACAATTTCAGCATTTAACCGACAGCGAAGAAACAAAACCAAAGTGTTGCTCTCGCAACACTTTAGCCGGCGAAGCCGGACAAAGGTTGCCGCAACACTTCACGTTGCCCGGGCAACGTAGGTCTAGTTTAATTTCAAAATAAATGCGGCACAATTTCATGCGCGAGCAAATTGATTGGCACTTGTCATTAACCTACAACTGAAGCATATATACAATTGTCATACAATAAGTACAGTAATTCAAGTAAGGTTATTATTTATTAGTAAACTGAGGCACAAAACTATTACGGTACCTTTTAGTTTTGCAAGCGACTACGCTCTACTACGCTTACTACGCTCTCGAGCGTGATAAGCAAATAGTTACTATTTCGAGAAGGTTGGAACGGTCAGCGTAGTAACTTTTGGTGAGGCTGGAAGGGAAATAGTAACTAATAGTTACTATTTGTAGAAGGGTGGACACGCTCATTATTTCGTTCTTCGCAACGTTTTCTAGCGCGTGGTGGTGTATGGCCTTTGGGTTTTTCAATACAGATTTATATATATATATATATACGCTAGCCCAGTAGGCTACTCCGACATTCTAAACAAACAAAGGAAAGGCATGGCGCAGGGGAATAAGTTATTAAACGGAGGAAAGGTGCACCAGAATTCAGGAAAGGCTACAAAGAGGAACAGTTGCAAACTCTAGGATTCCATTCATTTCCAGAATTTGAGAGGAGGATCTTTCTTCCAGCCCTCTCGGAACGTTATTAGGTTTCAGGTCAAACCCTCACCATTCGTTTATAATGCTAACAAGATAATCATGTCAACAGTCGAAAATCCTCGTGAAAACCTTATAATACCGAGCGAGAACTACCTAATCGAAATACAATGTCTTAGAAACCTGAATCGAGAACTACTTGTAATCTCCTTTTCGTAATTAAATCTCAGAGGTTTAAGCGTTAAATATTCAGAATGAGAGGTGCATAACTAGAAGACCTTCACTGTGCTCGTATGGGTGTGATGCTAATTAATATGGATGTAGTTCCTTTTATGGAAGGAGTACTAATAGCGGGCAAATAATTAGCAGGCAAAGCTGATTGAGCACTGAAATAGTTTGCTAGAGAAGAGACTGCAAGATTATTATGTACCATGGTTACTTCTCTTACTGAGGGAGCCCGAGTATCCTCAGCCCGAGTATGACGTAGAAGAACAGGTTACTAAAAACAGGAACGGTCCAACAGAAAGAAAAGCTACAAAAAATAAAGTTGCTCAAAAAAGATTTCATTCCTTGCCAGAATTCGCAGAAGAGGGTGTCTTTACTGAGTAGGCCAAGAGAGTATTTCAGAACGCTATCAGTACGCACATTCCTTCTATAGACGGGAACAATCTCTTACAACCCGATGACAACAGACAGCATTGTGCCCCATCCCGATGAAAAATTCATCTCAAAACAGTTGTATGAAGTTTTACAAAAAAGTAGCATGCAGTACTAAATGATGCCACTACATGCTTCTGCTTCAAGGCTACCGTGTTACTGCATTCTACTATTAGCAAGACTGGATGCTACTATGGCAAGACAGGATGCTACTAGATACTACTGCTTAAGATTGGACCAGTCTGAGGCACATTAAATGATCGTATTCTTTACTATTACAAAGCATTACATGCAACTTTTTTGTACAACTACCATACAGGTACCACAAATCCGACCGGGAAATTCTCCTACAAGAAAATTGACTCTCCGTGAATACCGGAGAAACGAAGTAGCGCTTTTTCATCGCGTATTCAAGACTTTTTAAGTGAATAAATGATGTGCAATTAGACAGTCTTATCTCAGCCCTTTTCGCTTAAACTTTAGAAAATTAGCAATAGAGTATGCATAGAATATTTTTTCGTGATAAGTTTAAGACTATATCCATGTTATTTTTTTTTTTTTTTAGTTTTTCTCAATTGTTTGAAGTTACCTGTCTGTCATATGCACATGACTCAATGTATTAGTTGCTGTATTAGTTATCCTCAGAAGTTCCTTCTCTCCTTCAAATCGAAGTGAAAATATGGGGAAAAACTTTGCAACCATCTAAAACAACTTACCCCACAAAACATAAAACATAGCCTTATCCGTTAACAATTGAAAGAAAAGCCCGTAGCCTAGGTGTGTTTCATAACTCACTGACGTCATTTATTTTGTACACAAAACAAGAGCTACGAGCTCATTTGGCACTTGTTACGAGTAGGTTATGTGAGAAATGGGAAAATAAATCTGAGGAGTTTTCCAGAAATTCCAGTACCCCTCGCCACCTTGCTCAGATTTGGTCCGGGCTCTAAAATATGTCATCTAAGCATTCTAAGGCATACGATCGCTCTACTTTCAAAGTTTCATTCAAATCACTCCAGTCGTTTAACACCTATGCCAGCCACATCATTTCCGGGACTCCCCCTCCACCCCCACCCCCCCAACTGTGGCCCGAATACTACTCGGACACATAAACTTCGCATCTCTAACATCTCTTTTCCCCGTACATCAAGTTCAACTCGAATCGGAACATATCTGCAAATTTCCGGTTCCCGCGTCATCCTCCTCCTATCTTGGTCGGATCCGGTTTGGATGTCAAATGACAAATCTAGGCCGAATAAACTTGGTACTGTCCAACTTGCATTCCATTCGGCCCATCCGTTTGGTTTCACTTCAAAGATTCACTTAAATCGGATGATTTGTTCGTAACCTACGAAAGTCAGTAATTTCCGTTTTCCCCCTCCCTCTACTCGACGAAAAATGGTAAGATCCAGGAACGGAAGTCTTCTTAGGGCATTGTGTCAGGTCCTTAGTCTAACTGGTCGGGTCACTAATATGCCTGCCAAGTTTTATCGTCCTTAGCACATACATTTTAGAAAAGGTTTTGATCTTATTAATCATACAATTTTGGTAAAGAGAGTTATCGAAAAGTTCAAGGTTAGTCTTGCTATTGTAAATATATTAGTTGGATTTTTGAAGAATAGAAAACAAACAACGAAGTACAAAAACATGTTCTCTGAACTATCGGATATTTTCTGTGGTGTTCCAGAGGGAACTTTACTTGGACCTATCCTGTTCCTTGTCACGATGAATGATTTAGCGCAAGAGCACCCACATCGCTGGAAATTTGTGGATGATTTAAGCTTGACCGAAGTATGCTACAGAAATATTAAAAGCAAACTGCAAGCATAATAGAAGACAATAAAGATTAAGCCAGGTTGTTTGACATGCAGGTAAACGACGACAAAAGTGCAATTTTGACCTTAACCAATACTAGTATTTCTTTTCAAGAAACACTGCCTTCTGGTTTACAGGTACAGAAGATAAAGCTCCTTGGTGTAACGTTCACGTCTGATGTTAAATGGGAGGACGACACCAACGTAATGCTAAAGCGTGCAAACGCAGGTCCACGGCTGTTAAAAATTCTGGCTAAGTTCCAAGTACCTAATTCCCATTGTTTTTAAGTCCCATCTGTTTGGCACTTTGCCCTTACTGCCGAACAGACACAAGAAATAGGAAGAATACAGAAACGTGCACTCCTAATAAGAAGTCGTGAGCCCAAAGTTCCCTATTCTGCTCTCCTACAAAAAATTAATATGGATACACTTGTGAGTCAGAGACTGCGGCTGAGCTTAGCGGTTGGTCATAAGCTACTCGAGCATCCTATTTTATCCGATATCCTTCCCGCTCCGTATGTAAACACAAGAAACCGACGGGAGAGAGTCGCTAGTTCAAAGGTTCCAAAGTTGTCCCCCGTACCTGCAACATATACGCGGTACCAGAAAAGCTTCGTTCCGAGTTTCACAAAAATTTATAATGATGGCGATAGCTCTTTTTGACATTATTCCAACGTCCGTGTTTTGTTTTTGGTTTTTATGGCCAAGTGCCATATAGCGATCGCAATTTCTGTCCGTCCGTCGGTCAGGCGGTCGGTCCGGGTTTTGCTAGTTTGGGTATTTCCAAATAAGCTGGGACGATGAAACTTGGCAGGCATATCAGGGACCCAAAATGATTAAGTTGGAAATAGTCACTTCCCCGATCCGAGCATCGTGGGGGGAGTGGAGGGAGGGGGAATCCGGAATCTTGAGGTATTAATAACTTTTGGACGGGTGAGTGGACAAATCCGAACCGGATCCGGGGAGGGGGAGCCGGAAATCTTGGGAAACGCTTAGAGTGGAGGGATCGGGATGAAACTTGGTGGGAAGAAAAAGCACAAGTCCTAGACACATCATTGACATAACCGGACTGGATTCGGTCACTGTGGGGGGAGCTGGGGGTTCTGGTGATCCAGCGAGTTCGGTACTTCATGATGTAATAAGATGATCTGACTCGGTAAGAATATGAGAGATCCGAATAGATCGACTTGAGAATATTCGTTTGCACGATTAGAACATCGTAGGGGGAGGGGGGAGGGATGGGAAATCCGGTATCTAGTGGCATTTGTAACTTTTGAACGGGTGATCGGATTTGAATGAAACTTAGCAAGTGGGAAGGGTTGTCTCAGATGTTCCATATCAAGTCCGGGCCGGATCCAATACTTGGGGGGGGGAGGGGGTTGGAAGGGGCCACTGGAATTTTTGTGAAACGCTTAGTGTCGAGGGATCGGGATGGAATTTGGTTGGAAGAACAAGCATAAGCATTAGATACGTTCTTGATGGAACCAGATCATGTCGGGGCTCTTGGGGGGAGTTGGAGTGAATTTCCGGAATTCCGGTGATCGCGATTCGCGAGATAGGATACTTCCAGATGTGCGAAGGACGATAAAACTAGGCAGGCATATTAGTGACCCGACCAAATAGACTCAAGGACCCGACACAGGAAGCCTTAGGAAGACTTCCGGTCCTGGGTTCGACTATTTTTCGAAGAGTAGAGGGAGGGGGAATCCGGAAATTACTGACTTCCGTAGGTTGCGTAAAATATGTTCCGACTCAAGTTTAGGGGTGACAAGGACTGATGACCTAGATATGCAAAGCTTGTCTACGAACCCATGTGGACATTGTTGGGGGATTTTTTTTTTTTGGGGGGGGGGGGGCGGGCGGAAATTTTCTGACATTCACAAAAACCAGACGGATTGGCAGAATGGAATGCAACTTGGACAGTACCAAGTTTATGCGGCCTAGATTTGTCATTTGGCGTCCCCGAACCGAATCCGACCAAGGTAGGAGGTGGGTGAAATGGGAACCAGAAATTTGCAGATATGCTACGATTCGAGTTAAACTTGATGGACGGGAAGAAGAGATGTTAGTATGTGTCCGGGTCGTATTCGGCCACAGTAGGCGGGAGTCCCGAAAATTATGTGGCTCGCATGGCGGTTAAACGCGTGAAGTGATTGGAATGAAACTTGGAAAGTAGCCTTATCTGCCTTAGACGACATATTTTAGGGTCTGAACCGGATTCGAGCACGGTGGGGAGGGGACTACTTTATTTGTTACGGTGGAAGTCCATTTTTAACGTTCCACCCATGTTATATTTAGCTGGCATTTGTATTTAGCTGGCAAGAAGACTTCTTGAAAACTTTTACAATTAAAATTTAAAAACAGATTAATGCACGGCTAGTCATCTGAGAAAACGAAGTTCAAATATAGATGCAGCGTGTGTGTTTATCCCTATACGTCTAATTGAAACTGATCGAAACTTCCTGCCTTACTTCTACCAAATTTCCTGTTTAGGCCGGATTCCGGGTGAACTACTTGTCCGGCAAAAAAACTAAAGCTCAAAACGAATTCAGCATATTCCTTCCCTTGTTTCGAATCTGTAATCAACTTCATAAAAACTTGAACTTTTAACAAATTTTCAGGTTTTGGCCAGATTCCGGAATAACTATTTGTCCGACAACAAAAATAATTTTCATATCTATATACAGCATTTCTTACCCCTAAATCGAAAATTTAATCAACTTGAATAAAACTTTTAAATTTTCCAGTTTGGACCGGATTTCGAACGAACTAATTGTCGAGTGAGAAAATAAGCTTCCGACATGGATTCAGCATGTCTCCTTACCCCTAGGTCGACCATCTCACTGGCTTTTTAAAACAATTTTTTTCGCCCCTTAATTTGAAATCCCTCCCCAATCCCTAAATAAACAGCATTCAGGCACACCCACGAACATGACCTGTGCTTTGACCCAGCGGATCCTCACACCTACTTTCAACAAAATGTCTAAATCCCTTCGAGAGTGATCGTGCTAACAGACAGAGGGACGGACGGACAACTTTACGAAGTCTTAGGTCATAGGTCACTTACGTTTTGGGATCCAAAAAACAAATAAGGTAAATATTTGGCGGTGAGTCTTGTTATTTTTTTTAAAACTATTTTCTGCTACACGTTAGAGGAATCCTATGGCGGAAGGGCACCTCTCGGTGTGGGTTAAGCTTTTCTGTTTAGTTTTTGTTGTGTTTCTTGTCTCGTTTGCAATGTTTTGAATGCTTTTCATTGTTTTTTCTTAGGAAGTTTATTTACTTCTATTCTTTAGGTTTACAGACCTAATGAATAATTAATGAGGTAAGAACTGCTCCAAAGGATTAAAATTCGCTTTCAGTAATTTATGAGTAATGTTGGCTGGTATTAGGATTGTCCAGAAGAAGGGTAAGGCTGTACTTGCAATGATCATTCAACTTGACTGGTAATGGTTTCCCCTCCCCCATTTTCTGCCACATCAATTAAACCCTTTAACGCTCTAATGACCTTAGTTGTGTTGGACATTGCAACAAAGCAAATTCGTTCCAGCTTAAGAGATTGAATCGGAAGCATTCTAGCACTTGGAACAAGGCCGTATCCAGGGGTGGGGTTAGGGGGTTGACCCCCCCCCCCCCCCGAAACATACAAAAATACTCATCTGTATAGGCTTTTCCCTTCGATCTATGTCTTTTTTGTGCGACCCCCGAAAGGCAAAACCCTCCTGAAATAAATTCCTGGATACGGGCCTGACTTGGAACGTGTAGATCGTAAGGTACGAGTACAGCCTCAGGATTCATATTAGATAGCTCCAAAATGCAATGTAACGTAACTTTTACGGTAATCATCCCAAGTTGCCAGTTCATACCGGAAACATTTTTCAGCCAATTACAGTTGGAGGTAGGATGGCTTATTTGTGTCCCACATTTTAAACAATTGTGTGTGCAACATTCTCCATCCACAAGTTAACTTGAAAACACAGGTTTGTCTTTTTTCGCAGTATTTTCAAATGCCAGGAAATAAAAATAAGATCTCAATAAATAGAACACCACAGTTACAGCATAACAATTCAGTATTAGAAGAATCGTCGATCCGCTTAATAATATAACTAATTGTATAAGCTAGACCAAAGAATATAGCTAGACCCTTTTGGAGTTTCTTAACAGAATAAGTTATTTTATTACTTGGACCGTTTAGCAACTGAATTTGCCGCACAATTTAAATTTCTCGCCAATCCGAGGCACAAGTCGAAAATCCCTAGATAGTTATTTGTCAAATTTGAGCCACGATGCGAGCCAAACAACCAAGTTGTCACAGACAAAGATTTTGGGCCCAATGAACGACCGCGGAAAAACCCTTTTCGAGCCACTACCGAAGGCAAAACTCTTTCGGCGTTTTTTCCGCGGAACGACTGTGGTCAACACAGTTTTAACTGTTTGTAAGAACAAACAAGCCAATAGAACCTCCATCTTTGGTCCCATCAAGCGACTATACACCCCGACAAAACTGAGCTGAGCTGAAGGTACTTGCTGAGCTTCGAGTTGATGCCCGTCTACTTCCCTCTTCGCCGCTGCACATATCAGAAGAAAAGTGCAACAGGCGTGCTGACCCGCTATGCAACACGTCAAATGTGACGTCACAATAGTACACAACCAATCGGCATTTAATGTCGAAATTTCTTCTAAGGGACTACAGTGCAATAAAGCTGTTTGTAAAGGTAAGGAGTTGTGATGTTCCGCGTAGTTCCTACAATGGTAGAATCCATTCGACTCCACGTATCGTTTTACCCTTGGTTCACACTGCTACTTCGTGTGCGACACGAGTTTTTCTTTGATGTTCCGACGTGCGACAGAATCGCACGAACGTTCCCACTACCACGCAGACGCAAATGGAAAACGAAATTTTCGACGAGATTATTCTGCAAAAGGACAAAGAAACCCTTGGGGAAACAGAGTCTGAAAATGCTGGGAGATTACCGATCTGAATACTACCCATTAATAGGAAATTTTCAGTCAAACCCCATTTGTCATCTTGTTCAAGACAGGTTAATACATGTTTATTCAGAAGATATTTTGCATTCAGCCATCCTAGGATTACAGTCAGTTCAGTTCAGTTTTATTAAAATCAAAATAAAGGAACAAAATAAATTTTTCCACGGCCCGTTACATAGGGGTTAATACCACAATAATTAACAAATGAACGAGTCTCTTAACTATTACAATAAAATAAAAGAGAACAATTGAAGAATTTTATTTTTACTTACCGCTCCATCCTCAAAGTTCACCTCCAGGTCTATGCCAAGGTAGAGGAATTTTTTAGTCTTAAAAATTAACTAGTCTTTGTTTGTTCTTTTCTTTCCCTCAAGAATCGCATGCATTATGTCAGATCAGTTGAAATATTTCAACGCATCCGACACTGCGACAAAACGCAAAGTTCTTCGCTGCTTGTCGCACGATTTGTGTCGCATGACGCAGAATTTTGCGCGAAATCGCGGTAGTGTGAACCATGGGTTACGGAGATATAGAGGCTGGTGTTTCTGGTACTTATTTGAGCTTGGTGTTTGTCGTGGAAACCGGATCGTGTCACACAGTCGAGAACAAAAGCTGAAACTCGTGACAAAAAAAAGGCAAAAAACGACCCAGGACTCGGTAAAAGTAGGCTACCGACACGGTACGTCTCGCGCACAACGCGCGAGACCCGAAGTGGCGTGACCCAGAAGCACCCACATGGGTAGGCTCTACAGATTTCTTAACGAGAAAATCAGACAAAGGTAACAAAAAATTATCTGGCCTATGAAAAATAATTAAAAAATACAGATATTTATTTCTTTCTTTCAACATTATTTTAGGGGAGTTTATGCCATTTCTGCTCAAAATCACCATATTTTCAACGAAATGAGGCTTGCATGCCCCGGGGGTTATTTAAGGTTAAAGCAAGTTGATCTGAAAGTAAGTAGTGAATGGCAGAGACTGACTGACTTGTTGCCTTTTAAGCGAATTTTTATTTTCTACTTTCGTGAATAATGTTGGCTGGTGCTCTGATTATGAAAAAAAAAGGTGCAGCTGTGTTCATTATGACCACTCCTACTGATTGGTTATGGTTGCTCCCCCATTTTCCGCCATATCAATCAACTTCTTTAACGCAACTGCCGTGACGGATCGCCGCAATGCTCGACAAGGACAAGACAAAACCAAATTTTACCGGAGACGGCTAGAAACGAGAAAGAGATATAACGTTAGGATTAGAACGACAACGATATTGCAATTTCGCGGGTTCGAGAATAGTTGTGATGGGGGTTGATAAAGAAAAAAAAAATCCGTTCCCGTGTCACTTGCGCTCTAAGAAATAAAAATAAGAAATCCAATAAAGCAGGTATCCAGATCCGGCAAATAGGTAGGTAGGTTTTTATATTTTTAACCAAAAGATTGAAAATAAAATAACACTACTAATTTCCTATTGCAGCAAAAAGAAAGTCCTAAGGACGTGTGCTGAAATTTATGAATACTAATTGTATCTAATAAATAAATAACTAAAAACAACAACTGACAATTATCCACCTAGCCTATGACTTAAATAACAGACAATTAAACGTGAACACTAAATACAACAAAAATCCTTAATATTTACTCATTACCAGTTTAAGCCACACCAGAACAACTGTGAAAAAAAATAAAGAAAAAAAATAAAGAGACCACACACCCTTCAACACGTGTTAATTAAGTGGAAAGTTTTCAGTTTCTTTTTAAACCCGTATAAAGTGCTAGCCGGCAGATAATTATAAACAGAGGGCCGTTCAATAGACAGAAAGCTTCCAGCGCTTAGAATGCCACCAACCTGACCCCACCAACGGCTTCAAAACAGGGCATCGGCACCTGTAATGCTTCTGAAAATCTGAAGGTATTGATAAAGTACAAATAATCCTTTCTCGTGTCACTTGCGCTCCAGAATAGTCGCGAAATACCATTAGTAAACTCCGGTGTATCCGGTGAATAGCACGGAAAGCTTCCGGCGACTAGAACCCCACCAACCCACCCCCACCAACGGGTTTTGAAACAGATCATCGACACCTACAGCAGGCTATTTACAGGCGTACATTCATTACTTCCAAACGTTTGCTAGAACATTTGCGCCTCTTATCCGTAAGCAGAACAACATCCTCGCGCCCACAAAAACCATACTTTTCATTACCCTAGGATATCCCGACTGAACTTAAGTTTACCATAATGAATCTGGGAAATCTCGCAAATTTTCTTGAAGGCATGAAATTAGAATATCCCACGGCAAGGAAGATATGATCGAGTTAACATAAGCAATATGCTTGATTGCTCCCAGCTTCCCAATCACTTAGGTAACAGATTTTATGGGAGCGAGAAAAGGATTATCAAGTTGGTTACTAGGTCTGAGTGGGAAAGCATAGCTTATGACAAGTCGAATCTTAAGGCGCATTACCACCGGGTCTATCTAATTTTGTTTTATACCACTGTCTTAAAGGACCGGTTGTACCTATAATGCCATTACAAACTACTTCCGTAGCTGCATTCATTAATTCTTAAACCCGGAGACTCAAATTTCATTTCTTACATTCTAAACCCACTAACGACACCTCACTAATCTTTGCACTTGCAACGATTCACTATTTTTCAGGTGCGTTATGCTCCTGACTAGTCCTCGCGTATCACGCTATTGATGCGTAATATCGGTTATCTGAATTTTGCCGAGTTTTTGCTAGAAGTCAATGGGTGGGGAAAAGGCTTAGAAAGCCAAAGCCGTGGATAATTTATTAATAGCAGAGCCCAGTTTTACAGTATTCAGTTAGTTTTGAACATTGGAACAGTAAATAATGCGAGGTGTGCTTTAAAAGAACTCAGTTTTGCTTTCGTCAGTTTATGCTCGATCGGAGAGTCATCTTGCGTTTACGTTACGCTTGCGACAAGGATTAAAGTTTTGAACCCAGGACTTATGCCTTGGACAGACGATCAGGGTTGGGTGCTCGCGGACTGCCCGAATTTTCGGCACCATCATCAATTAAGTGGAAGTGGTTAAGTGGAAATTTTTTCAGCTTGATAACTGAAGTTCAGAAAATCCGGCCGGGTCATGTGTTCGAACTGTTATGTCGATTTTCTTGCGCCAAAGTTACATAAGTTCACTCTTAAAGTTTAACCGAAAAGGGCTGGGATAGGACAATCTAGACCCATCACTTATTCACTTAAATTGGCTTGAAGACCCGCTGAAAATGCGTTACTTCGTTGTTCCGCTATTCACGAATAATCAATTTCCAACTAGTGGAATCTCCGTTTGATTTGTGGTACCTCTAGGCGCTTGTATTTTTGTTGTATGCCTTACGAGACAGATTTATGATATTTTTGTTTGTTCAGGCACTAAGCAATCTTCACCAATCTCACCATTGCCCACTGAAAAACCCGCATTTGGGTTGAGATTAAAATATCCCGCATCACCGTAGAATTTACTCTGTGGGGCAGCCGCAGATATTCTGAAAGTCAGGGCTAGAGAATATAGTGGAAAAAAAAAATCCCTTTGCAGAATCCAAATAATTCAGTGTATTCAGTTAAATGACACAAACATAATATGGCTTTACAGTTAAACTTTAAGCAGGGTTCACACAGAGTTCAGAGCTTAAAGCGTTGTTGTTAGAGCGTGAATTTTGCAAATTAGGACTGAGCGTTTAACTTGTTGAAACCATAAAGGTCGCAACCTTCTGCTCATAAAATAATACAAATTCGAAAACACCAAAAGAATCTTCTATCACTGTAGAGCTTTCACATGAGTTTAATCTGCAATATTTTGCATTTAGCGTTTTAATCCTCCATCGAATTTTACCTCTCCGAATTCAGTAAATCACAATTATCAAAGTCCGTTGTAGGACAGGCGTTTTACGGGTTCCCTATCAATTCTCCTCCATAGTCCCCAAGTTCTTTCTTTTTCCGAAAACTAAAAGGACTTTCTTTCCCGCTCCAGTTCTGGGATACCCACCCCATAAATATACGACGATTCCGTCATTCGTACCAGAGAATAATCCACACTCGACCTTTCACCTTCCAGTAATTAATTTCCTCCACAAATTGGGAAGCTTCCCTAAGTGGCTTCTAACGCCACCTGGAGAAACGTCCTCATGACAGAACGTCGCCTGGAAATAGTGCGTCAACGGTGAAACATCATCGAGGCAAAACGGCTCAGAAACATTACTTAAAATTACCTTAAAGCACAGCTCTTACCAGAAACGATCATATGATAAAATGGTTCAGACATATCGTTTTCCGAAAATATCGATACCTACCCAGTGGGCTAGGAAATCAGCAATTTTCTTATGGCGCTTGTCGTCTCTTTCCGGACTTTCAGATCTCCGAGGCAGAGGCTGGACGCAAAAGATTTGAAAAATGTGTCTGCCTTGGTTAAAATGTGGGAAAACCAAGCAAAAGGAGAGGAGTTCAAAACACAAGATAAGACCTGTCGGCCTACCAACTATTCCACAACAGAAATAAAAACTATGCTTGTCGTGCACTTATTTCTGAAAGACTTGCAAACGGACCTTGAAGCATAAGATGAAAAAAAGAATTCCTTAGCTGAGCCAAAATAATTCAGTGGAGGCGCATCCAAAACCTGCCTATAACAATGGGCTGGCTTTCAGTTTAACTTTAAAAGGCTTAAAAGTATACATTTCCATAAACTTCGTTAAAAGTATCCATTTTCATATACTTCGCCAGGCGCCAGCGAATCCCTGTTTCCGTTGTAAAGTAAAAACGTTCGTTCGCACTGAAAACGTACAGGCAAGCTTCCTGAATATCTTTGCCGCCACAAATATGGAACATGCTGGTTGAAAGCTGACACGCCGGAAAAAAAGACCTTCAGTATTCAAATGAGCATGCAACCGTCGTGACAAAAATGGTTTACGATATCGTGTTTTGCTCGCCATGGATCATTTCGAGTCTACAATGCGTGGCAAAATTTGGTTAGTTTAAATCCATCATCAGCGATAGAGATCACGCTTATTCCATTGTCTCTGCGGACAAGAGAATAACACGAGTGTCACTAGTGCGGGGGGCTGTACATGTGACAAATGTTATCATTTGTGTCTACATTTGAAGCCCAGAGGCCATGGCTAACCAAATAAATACAAATATACAAAGAAACTAACTCATCATCACATCCCACTAAAAAACACTCATAGACCTTTCCCTGTCTAAACCATTCAAGTATAGTAGCAGATGGATGTCAAAAGTCGTTCTAATAATGGTGCCAGAAGTGCGATTTTGAATGGATATATAATTTATATCTTTTTTTGTCTATAGCAGCATCTTAATAATGGTTTCAGAGTGGAATTTCGGATATTTTTTCCCCACACCATTGTCGTAATAATACTGTTAAAATTATGATTTTGGGTTCCGTAATAAATATAAGGAATATTTTACGCAGCTTCTAATTTTTTTTTTTATTCATGATCTTGAGTTATTCAGTAAAATTGTTACAGTTTAACAGAAGAGATATAATATCTCCTAGGATAGACGAGAAACAAAATGTAGCGAACGAGAATGGATGGAAAGTCTACTGAAGTAGAATGAATTAATAACTTGAGTTTGACGTGTCCTTTACCTAATCAGATGCATTGAGAACAGTTTCCAGCAAACAGTAACTAATATACTTTATACATTATAAATATGTAATCTACGGTGTTTACATTTGAATAAAATACTCTTTCAAACAATTTTGGAGCTAAGATAACGTGTTGTCCCCAGATGACCCATCTATTCCCCCCTCCACTCCCGTCTTCCGTGCGTCGGTCCGAGAGGAATACTGGCAATAAGTTTTCCCCATATCCCGCTAATTCTTCTACCCAATTTTTACGTAGTTTCATTCCATCATTTATTTCTGGTAATTTCTTGTAAGTGTATTATTTAATTTGTTTCTTGTGTGTCTGTGTATTTTGTAAATTTGTATTCCTTTTCTAGCTTTTAGCTATTCGGATTAAACTTGATTGATTTATTGATTGATTGATTTCGACAAACTTGGATTTTCCCATGATGGTTCAAGCAGAATAAAAGCGATACATATCTATATATCTAAGTTCATTCCGAAACATCCTGAATTGGCCATGTTCCGACAGGACTATAAACCAAGGCGATATAAAATAGCCTACTACTTGCCGGTTCATCCTGTCTTTTTCAGGCACACAAATCTTTTTCATCAAACTTTACAAGAACATTTGCCTTCCCCAAATTCCTCAAGTTCCTTTCCTCCCAAATTCAAAGTGAAAATTCTAGCCGCTATAAATAATATTCTTCCTTCCATATCAAAGCACTACTCAACTTCAGAATTATCCTTCTCTTCCACAACCTTTATAGGTTTGCCGAACTGCTGCCGAAATACTTGCCCAACGAGACAATATAGTTCATACACGGATATCATGTATTATTGAGCTACTCCGAAATCAATTCCACGATCGACCCCTGAATTTTTTTTTCGCTTCTAAAAAAATTCTGGTTTTGGTGAGATTCCGGTAAAAATCCTCGTGAAGTTCAGATATGGATTTAGCATGTATTCTTACCCTTATATCTATGCACAGACTGACTTCCGAAGCAAGTTTTTACTTATTACCGAATTTCCGGTAAACTAATTTCCGGCGAGGAAAACAAGATGAGATATGGATTTAACATGCAATCTATCTCTGTACCAAAGCTCTAATGGGCATCAGAATATACGTTAACTCTTACCAAATTCAGGTTCCGAACTGTCACATTAATTTGAAGAAGAAAAAATTTCACCACTCCATTAATCTGAAAACCCCCAGAGACAAAGGATCCAAATACCAAGTTTGAACATAATACATCAACCGCTTCGAGGTTATCGTGCTAACAGACGGACGGACGACGGACAAGATTAACGAAGTCATAACTATCCCGTTGCTAAAGTTCTGGGATCCAAAAATGAGATGGCGCTGTTGGCGCGCTTTATACAAATAGACAATGGATTCGGGCTAAATGAAAAGAAAACAAAGGCACTTCCATAGCTCAAGTACTTCATCCTATCTGAATAAAAAGATAACCCTCAGCACTAGTGTTCACAACTGACCCAATATAAAGTGAGAAAAAATTCGAGGTTGGCAAGTATGATACGACATTTATTGAAACAGCTCGAGGGTAATGACAACACAAAATAGGCAGCACAAAAATAAACCAAACTTTAACCCTCCTGTACATCAAATACAGCGGCTTCTCTTGGCTATACGTGAAATAAATAAATAAATCAGTGCCATAACAGTGGTAGGCTAGCGCATGCTCCAACAAATTTATTTTTTTTTATTTTTTTTTTAACTAACTAATATGCTATCTTATATCTTATATAATTTTCTGGAAATGTCTTCAGAATTATCCCGTCGCCAACGTTCTGGGATCCGAAAATAAGATGGCGCTGTTGGCGCGCTTTATACAAATAGACAATGGATGCGGGCTAAATGAAAAGAAAACAAAAGGCACTTCCATAGCTCAAGTACTTCATCCTATCTGAACAAAAAGAACTGACCCAATATAAAGTGAGAGAAAATTCGAGGTTGGCAAGTATGATATGACATTTATTGAAACAGCTCGAGGGTAATGACAACACAAAATAAGCAGCAAAAAATAAACCAAACGGTAACCCTCCCGTACATCAAACATAGCGGCTTCTCCTGGCTATATGTGAAATAAATAAATAAATCCCTGACATAACAATGGTAGGCTAGCGAATGCTCCAACCAATTTATTTATTTATTTTCTATTTTTTAACTAACTGATATGCTATCTTATATCTTATATAACTTTCTCGAAATATCTTTAGAATTATGCACCATGCAAATAAAATTGCCACAAATATATTTGAAATGCAAGCACCCATCCAAACTAGAAAGTTAAGTATTCAGCTCGAGAAGGCCGACCAAACTGGGGCGTTCAAATATATAAGCAACACATTGAATATATTACTACCTTATTCAGCTTTTGTGTCTCGAATTATCTACTGGGAGCTATTTTTACACCACCTAGCCTTGTAGGAAGCGAGTTGAAGGGGGCTGATCTGCGGAATGCTTCCAGATAACGGAAGTCACCAGTTAGGTTTGGACCTCTGGCATATCTATGCATCTCCTAGTTCCAGACAAGCCCGCACACAGAGATTGAGGGTCCCTAGGCAGTTAACAAAGTCGGTTTAGCAATTTTTTTTAGTAAATCTGTAAAAACAAAATTTAAAAACATTTTTTTTTATTGAACAATATAATTTAATTTCGCAGAATATACAAGCGACTTAGAAATGAAATAGGCAAGTCCAATAAAATTTTTTTTTACACATTATAATTTTGTAAAATTTACCACTCCTTCCCCTGGCCAGATCCCCTTCCAAGGTTGGGCACGAGGAGGCAGTCTGGTTTGCCCGGTTAGAAGTCCGCCACTGGTTCCAAACCTGGATCGGCTACAGATAGTAGTTTTACCACCAATCGCTGCACCAGAGCTGTTGGAACAACTGATGCAGTTCAATCAGGGGGGGGGGGGGAGGACTTGGGCACTAGCCGAAATTTAGTCTACAAAATTGAAAGCCGACTTGTAAGTGGATTGGAGACAAAACAGGTTATTGCGAAGAATATAAAACGGCAATTTGGAGTTTATATGGACATTAAAAACGTTTGAAGCTTGGCCAAGAGTAGTAGTTTTAGGAGAGGACTTATTTGGACGAAACCAGCCGAAAAAGGGTGACAGCTAAGTTCGAGTCGGTGTTTTGGAAGGACTTGTTTGCCAAACTAATTTTTTCACTTCACTAAGCGCAATCCTTTTGTTAAACACATCGTTAAATGTGTTAAAATGTTAAACAATGATTTGCAGGAGTCATTGTAGAGTAAACTATCATTCGTCGGGTAAATAGTGTTTACGTTAAATTAGGATGCAATCTTTCTAAAGGATTGCAGTGTAGCTTAATTCTAATCTGGGAAAAAACACCCTCTTTCGTAAATATTTACTGTTGGATTTTTCCAGCTTAAGTTAAGTGCCTACAGAACGCGGATTAACGTCCCGGATTCTTTGATTTTTCTGAGCTTAGCTAAGTGCAGCATTCACCAATTCATGTTGGCACGTAGGAATCGGGCTCTACCTGAAAATTGTTTCGTTTTGTGCTATTTCTTTGACTTTTTCGGCATCGTCATACGAATATTTTTTTTCTAGACATTAATGAAATTCTATTATATGTATGCCTATATACTATCAGTGTTTTTACTGTAGTAGATAAAGCTCGTTGCTCATTATTTACTCATTATATACTGTTGAGTTTTCTTAGCTTACGCTAAGTGTGTCATACAACAATTCATGTATGCGCTGATGAATCCGGCTTTACCAGAAATTATTTTACTTGACAATGTTTCGTCGATTTTATCCCGCATCGTCCTGCGAATAGTTTTTGTGTTCTGTGAACGATTTACTGATTACATTTTCTGATATCTAATAATAGCATCCTTGCGACGGCAGTTTACAACGTCCTTGCGACGGCCAGCACACTTTATATATACACATATATATATATATATATATATACACATATATATATATATATATTATATAATAACGTATGAATCATATTATTTACGTATAAATTATATATATGTATTTATTTTAATATATTGTTTCAGAAAAGTGGCTATATTAATCCCGGATAAAGTGGACAATTTTCTTTTGCGTTCAAAATTTGCTCCGATAAAAGTAGAATATTTTCTACTCACATGGACTGACATTTTTGGACCGAACACGCATTTGATGCGTCCTAGATAGCCTACGGAGCGAAGAAGGAGAATTGAATCCGACCGCGAAAATCGTGTGTACGCATTATACTGAACTTCAGCAATACTCTAAATATAATATATGAGCTATATAACTGAATATAATATATGAATATATATATATGAGCCAGCGCACGACAGAATTACCTTTCGCTGGCAAGTGCGATTTAAGGTAATTTAGTATATTATGCAGTCGAACTCGGGTTACGACCGTCACCTGGTTAAGGAATCGATCGCCGTTACCATCTCCTATGCCTCAAATCGCTTTGCCCTCCACATTCAACCCTTCATCCCATACCTAGTAGGTATATCACTTTCAGTTTGTTCCTGTTTGCAATGTATATTCATATTCAGTTAAAGTTTGTAGTTATTGTTTTCCATTGTAGTTCATATATTTTCATACTTATTTTCTTATGGCCTTGCAAAATACATATACTGTATTGACCGGTTTATCTTACCCAATGTTCATTTTAACTTTGCAATTAAACTTAAATTAGAAAATTAGGTATCTTGCTTGCCGTATTCTCTCCTTGAAAGGCTTATACATTGTTTCATGATCGCCGGGACTTCGCTGACAATCATTCACTGAGCCGGCGGCGCGGATAGACCCTTAGCGGTTGCCCCATTGGGTGATTTTGGCGGATTCTGGATAGCCTATGTTGTTCCGTCTTTTTTCCTGAACATTCTAACGTAAAAAAAAAGCTTTTGTTGCAGTTTTGTCCGGGTCAAACCGTAATTTTACTCGGAATACAAACATGGAGTTATTAAACTCCATCTAATCACCAGCTTTTGTTTTACTCAATACACCCTCTGTTCCTCAACTTCATGGCGATTCAAGATTTTAAGCGTCAAATATTCCTGTCACCAATAGCAACCCATTTTAGCAAGGAATATTTGTTTTCATGCTAACAAAATTATAATAAAAATTGAGATTAACAAATCTCAAGTATGCTTGTGCTAATTATTGACACACAGAATTGACCATGAAGGGAATTTAGACCATGGAGGGAATTTAGGAATCCCGATACCATCCATTCGTTCGAAATGATTGACCATTTGACACTGCAAAACGGAAACGTCACCTGCGTTTTATTAGAGCTACATCGGCGATTAGTGACTAATTATTATTATTATCTATAACCCATCAACTGGCCGAGGCCAAACAAGACTGAGTATGGAAAAAAATAAAAAAAATAAAAGAATAGGTAAACAGAGTAAAGTGAAGCACAAAATAACAACAAAATCCATATAAGCTTGAGTCACATCCGTTTCAAGGGTAGTTTGTAGACCTCGTAAACTCACTTTCCGACAGAGTAGTCTGTAAGCAGGGTGTTTGGCACTCCCACAATTGGCGCACTTCACAGAGGTTGAGGGGCATGGGCTCTCACGTCTGGATTCGTGGCTCCCACCACACTTAAACATTTGACGTTGTTCTTGCAGTCAGAGGCTGACCGGACTCTTGGCATTATTAACACCGCTTTGGGGCATTGATGTACTTGAATATTCTGAAGCTGTAGGCTAAGTTCTTTCTCCGTCTCTGAACCGGAAGCATTTGGAGCGAAGTTTAATCGAAAATTAAACTTGAATAATTCAGAAGTTTACCTCAAGAAGAATTGTCGCATCCTATTAGCAGGACGTTGCAAACTCCAGTCAAAGCCTGGCTTCCTATTGGTCAGTACTGCCAAAACTTGCGTTTTTGCAGATACCATCCCGATGAAAAATTTATCTCAAAACAGTATATGAAGTAGTACGAAAAAGTACCATGCAGTACGACGATGCTACTACATGCTTCTACTGCAAGGCTACCGTGTTACTGCATACTACTATAAGCTACTGTTAGCAAGACCGGATGCTACTGCGGCAAGACAGGATGCTACAAGGATACTACTACATAAGATTGGACCAGTCTGAGGCACATTAAACGATAGTATTCTTTGCTATTACATAGTATTACATGCAACGTTTTCGTACTACTACCATACTACTACGCAGGCTAAAAAATTTTCATCACGATGGTTCTGACACCACGTTTTGAAGTCGTTTTCGCAGTTACCATGGTAATACTACGGTCAAAAGGCGTTCTTGCAGTTATCGTGGTATCTGGCCTATTTTTACGTCTGATATCTGTAACCTGAAATATTTTGACTCATTTACGGGA
Organism: Branchinecta lynchi; assembly: GCA_023053575.1. Classification (NCBI taxonomy): domain Eukaryota; kingdom Metazoa; phylum Arthropoda; class Branchiopoda; order Anostraca; family Branchinectidae; genus Branchinecta; species Branchinecta lynchi. Next base: position 23,968,809 of record JAKZAP010000005.1, on the reverse strand, counting down.
TTTTTATTTTTTCACTGGGGGCTCTAATAATGACATTCAGAGTTGGGCGCTGCTTGCATGACACCCAAAAATTCACTCAGACGCGGAGAATTTGAATTTCAACAAAGGCCTTCATTTCCAGGGTTAAAGATGCCAAGCTCGGACAACTTACGCCTGTAGAAAGTAGGAAAATGATGTAAAGATACGTCTTGCATGGAACCCGACATTTTCATCCTATTTTTCGGCAACGGCTCACATTTGTAGTTGGTAAATACTTCAAGCGAAGAGGGACAAGCACATAGAGATACAACAAATCCGAAAGAATAAGTTCATTCGATGAAATCAATAGTTGCGTTTTTTGCCTTTCCTCCGTAGGTCGGTTAACCTACATACTTGCCACTATTGACCGTTTTTTCGTCTCGCCGGTCGGTTCGACTGTGCTCTAAAAAACGGCTTATAAGAAAAAATGGCGTCTTCCAGTCGCAGGCGCCAATCTCTCCAAGTAGGGGTCGAAATTTATTTTGTTCCTTTATTTTGATTTTAATAAAACTGAACTGAACTGGAATTTTGAATTTCGCGCCGTGCCAAGAGCGTAGGTCGGTTGGATGGAGCTCAGACCTGAGTCCACAGGTTAACCGACCGACGAACGGCGACGAAAAAAACAGCTTATAAGGATTTAGGTTGGAAATCTCGCAGGTCAGAACTGGATGACGGCAAAAAACACTTATTATCTGTTGATAACAGACACACGAAGGAAGGCATTCCAGTTTTTTCAGGCCTATTATGATGTGTAACTAGACTTTCGGATCTCAGCCATATTTGGTTATGCTTTAACTCCTTTAACTATAAGATGTAAATGGATACACAAATAATGTATACAACGGATACGTCAGCTACGATGCTTCATCAGCGAAATTTCGGCCCTTCTTGACGAGGATCCTTGCCAAGAAGGGCCGAAATATCGCCGATGAAACATCGTAGCTGAAGTATCCGTTGTATACATTATTTGAGCATATGTTTCAAAGTCACCTTGTGCTCAAGGAATATTTAGATATAAATGTGACGCCTTACAAGCCATTACAAATCCGAATCGCTGATACTTGCCAGCTGTGCGGAACGCCCTAGACTCAACTCAGCTGCCTTCAATAGCTCATTTTTTTCCAAACATAATGCGTCTCAGGAGATCAACCAGGTCTATCCTAGTTAGAACAAAGCGTTGTTTCCGCTCACTAACCTGTCCATAGCATCGCAGTCACAGGCGGGGAAAGGGATCTCCATCTGGCTGATTCGGGAGAAGCATCGGGACTACGGGACCTCGGGGAATCATCACCACGCTCCATCCTCCGCCCCCATCCGTCTGCTTGCGAAAGTGACGCCGAGCGCCTCGGTGCGACCCTTATGTGGTCTCGACGGACTTCTTCAAAATCCGGCCTCAGCCGCCGTTGGCTTTCCGAAGCGTGTCTCAAATCCGGAGAGCTCCCCGACTTAGTTTTTGGATCTAAAGATTGTGGAGGAAATTATTAATGGGGCGAAAAGAGGCTTAGTCGGATGTGAGCGATGATCAATATGGGGGCAATCAGCGGAAAAGTGGGAGATGTCAAGGAAACAGGAAAGCTGCTCTGTTAGCTAGGCTAAGTAAAAAGTATCACGTGTAAATCAAAGGAAGACCCACCCACTGTGCAACGACTGGAAAAACATGAGGGTAAAAAACATCATGTATGCAATAAAAAGTAATATTTACAGATCGCGCGCCATAGTTCCAAAATGTTTACGGTAAAAAATAACATGTGTGGCAATACTGGCAATACAAAGCAATAATTATAAATCAAGAGGGCCCATTCAATGTTAGGTTGATAAACATTTCCAAATATGTACCGAGGTTGAAAGCTATCGCATAATAGAAAATAACGTCGTAAAACACTCCTCTATTCTCTACAGCCTGTTCCTCTCATTGGTTTACTTAGGTATTCTGAAACTGAGCCAGTTATGCCCTCTCAAACTTTGGAAGCCCCTGTGCCAACTAGGAGGAACGATAAGCCTCAAGGAGAGCCAAGTCAAGTAGCTCCATCTGACAGTCAACATTTCACTCAGTCGGCGGGCGGAAACGCCAAATCGACCCGCACAATGTGCAGTCGGGCACTTAGCGAAGAACCACAAACGTCACCACAATAAAAGTAAACGTATTTAATTGGTTTAAATAGGAAACTTAGTTGATTTTGAGGATTTCTTTGCGTGATGTTTCTATTTGTTCCGTAGGCTCATCGGTCTGTTTTGACTTTGTAATAGTTACCTACTAAAAAAGTTCAAGCTAGCTACCCTGGAAGAGAAAAGAACCCGCCTTATCACTGATTTCGGTATTAAATCACTATCTGTTCCCGATTACTAATATTCTTCCACCCCCTATTCTCCTATTCGTATTAGACCCCAGCGAGAGAAATCCCAGAAAAGCCCCAAACTAGCCCCTGTGGCCCCTCTTCATGAAAGATAAAGAAGGAGTTTTGTTCCAGCATTTGTTGAGTTGTACAACAACCGATATTTTTTTTTTTTTCCTTCGTGACAAAGTGTTATTCGTCATTTTGTATGACGAAAAGGTCAAATTTGGCGGTAACGCTGTGACAGCTGCTTTAAAAAATAAAATTATTTTCTATTCTAGAACAGAATATCAAGGCCATATCCAGGGGGGGGGGGGGGGCTAGGGGGTTGACCCCCCCCCCCCCCCCCGAAACACACAAAATTAATGATTTATAGACTTTTCCCTCTGTTCTATGTGTTTTCTGTACTTTTTTGTCCGACCAGCAGGCAACCCCCCCCCTCCCCCCCCCCCCCCCCCCCAAATAAATTCCTAGATACGGGCCTGCACAACATATTGACAAAGCAGCACGACGTATCCTAAACATCTTTTTTGCATTGTGAAATCCTAACACATCCCCTCTTTCCCAAACTCTTTGATCGGATACCTCGGATCTTAATTAATACGACTCCTTTCACATTGACACATTGTTGCGATGCGTTGCGTATGCGTCGATCTTGCGCGCTGAATTCTCTTTTTTTTTCATCATTAGTAAGTTTTTCTTCATCGTTAGTAGGTTTTCTACCGTTTCTCTTCAAAAACTATCTCCCACTGAACAAGACCAAAGGTTTCGATGGGATCCCAAAATTTTAATATTTGCTCCCGACAATTCGGTCTTGTAGATATTCGGTCTACAACAGACTTCTTAAACATTTTTACTTTTAACATTTACAAACAGGTTAAGGCCAATGGTAATAATCGGAGAAGACCAAGTTCGTATTTGACAGTGCAAATCGGATACGCCAGCTGAATTTCAACGAGTTCAGATATATTCAGATATCCATTCGGCGCTGACAAATATTCAAATATGGATTCAGCATACGGTTTACCCTATCCCTACGGCGTAACTCCTTTCTTCCTTACTTCTGCACAACTTCCGGTTTTGTCCGGATTCCGGACAAACTCCTTGTCAGGCAAAACTAAAGGTCAAAAACGAATTCAGCAGGTCTCTTTACCCCTACATCCAAACTCTAACCAACTTCAGATTAAACTTTTACTTTTAACAAATTTTCCGGTTTCAGCCGGATTCCGAGCGATCCATACATCAGATGAAATAAATCATTGTCATATGTTAGCATGTCTTCTTACCTGCAAATCGAACATATTATCAAATTCAAATAAAACTTATACATTTAACAAATTCTCCGGTTTTGGCCGGATTCCGGCCGAACTAATTGTCCGGCGAGAAAAAAAATTTCATATTCGGACTCAGCACGTCTCCTTGCCCCTAAATGGCTCAACTTCATATTAAACTTTTACTTTTCAAGAATTTTCCGGTCTTCGCCGGATTCCGGGTGAACTATTTTTCCGGCGAGAAAATAAATTTCATATTCGAATTCAGCATGTCTCCTTACTCCTAAATCAACTATCTCAATAGCTTTCAAAAAAATATGTATTGCCTCTTAATTTGAAACCCCTCCCCCACCCTCAAATATAGGGCTACGTAGCCCATCTTCGAATTTCACCTGTACTTTCACCCAAAGGATCCTCCCACCAAGTTTCATCAAAATATCTTAATCCCTTCGAGAGTTATCGAGCTGACAGACGGGCAACTTTTACGATGTCATAGGTATTCCTCCACTTACGTTTTGGGATCCCAAAAATCTGATGCGTATGCGCCGACACAACGCACGAATAGAACTTGGTTCTATTCTTGCGTTGTGTTTTATTTGTCTGCATAAGTTCTGTGTTGCGGCAAGCGCGACGCAGAGGTTACGTAGCTCAGTGTGAAAGCCTCAACATGTCAACTCATTCGCCAGAAGAAAGGACCACTCTTCCACGATATTTAACAATATATTTTCTCTTTCCTTCAGACGGTAAACAATCCCCTCGAAAACGTAATAACAACTTTAATTCCTCCCTTTTTTTAAACAGGCGGGGGGGGGGGCTATACTTTAAGGCAGACTGGCGGGGCCGCCTTAAAGAAAACCTCCTCTACCAGCTCTCCTTAACAATAGCGTACAAACAAACAAAAGTATTAGCAAAAGATCCAAAGAGATGTTTGTTTAATGCTCTGTACAGACGATTGGGGTTGGTTGCTTGCGGACTGGAATTCCTGCATCCCGGGGAACTCCAATTTCACAAGGAAAAGATAAGATTCTTTCAACTTCAATCAATCAATCGTTTATTAATACCCAATTATCCACTGGATAGGATAGACTGACGACATGGTATCATACACTAGACGACAAAAGAAACAATTAGATTACTTATATACAATTGATTTGTCAAATTGATTAAAATAAACTCGAATAAACTATGTTAGACATACGGTAAAACACTAAAATAAGGTTATAAAATTTCAGCTGTTTATTCATGTTTTACAGCGTCGTTGCAGTGCTGAAGGTACAAACGAGTTGAGATATCTTGGTGATGCTTTGACGGGCGGCTGTTATAACTTCCGTATTTTAGCGTGGTCATCGGACGATTGTCGGTGATTTCGTTATGATGAAAGTGGAGAAAATCCGGCCGGGCACTGAGTGTTTGCAGACACCATAGTAACTGATACCGCTGAAATTGGATCTTCATTTTGCTGTTATTGCAGTTACGATGGTATCTGATACTACAATTGCTTGAAAAAATGACAATTGCCGGATTCACGTTTCTAGAAGTCCTCCCAAAAGAAATACTAGTGTCATTCAGAGGAGGAGGGGTTTAAAAAGAATACCATCATCACATGTCTCGGGTCAAGCCCACCGGAAATGCACTGGTTCATCTGTGAATTACCATCAAGAAAGTATCATCATCAACTCAACCATTCAGTAGCATTCACTAAAGTAACGCTTGACTGATTGTCTTAGTTATGCTTGCGTTGACGGATGGTCTGTCCACAAAAAGCGCAATCCTTCCATACAAAATATGTCCACTTTCCCCGTACAACGACACTCCCTTAGCCCCACTACCTCTGTGCAGCCTGGCACCCCGTTCTTATGTCTGAATTGCATGATCTAATTGAATAAATCCAGAAATCCAAGCACTCAAAACTCTACAGATAGAACTGTTAAGAAAAGACGCCGAAATTTAACTATCGATTTCGGTAAGAAAATTTTGCAGTCAGTCAGATTCTGCCACCTCCTTCCCGACCAAATCCCTGAACCGACTTATTCAACATGATATTTAAGTTTACTCCTTTCGAGCCTTAAGTACCACCCGTCGGCTCCACTCATCTCTCCCCCGTGTTACTAATTATTTCGACATCCAATAAAATTTAGGTTTGTTGTTCATTTGTGCCTGTTCGGTTCCTTGATTTCCATGAGTTTCGTTGTTGATGGTCAATTATTTAGATGTTATTAGCTACTAATGTGTGTTTATTCATTCTCTATTTGTTGCCTACTATTTATCTTTTGCTTTTGTGGAAATTTTCCCATTAAATCTTAAATCTTTTTTTTCTCAGCCTTTTCATTCCAGCCTCTCTCTCCATAGAAATATTAAAATACAAGGAAATTCCTAGAGAGGAAAAAATGCTTCATTAGAAAGTTACAAGTCTGGACAGGTTTACAAGCTACGGGGTTGGATTTGCCTCGCATCCATACGTGCCAAAAGGAAGATTAGTTTACTTACGGAAGGTAAAAAGATGTGAAGGAATATAAAACTTTATCTACCAGATTTTGAAGGTTCTCGTTCGTGTGCCATATACGGGGACGACATTGTCTCCAAAAGAAAAAAAACTCTCGAAGATTGAACTAGAAGATCCCAACTTCTTAACCTCACTAACGAGGCCCAGCCATGGTATCAATCTCCCTTGCGGCTCATTTTCCGAAAGATAAGGGAAACAAAAAATCCTGATTTTTTCAGCCCTGTTCTTTATGAGCCTGGGACTAACCAACATAAGAAAGGGAAGCGGGAACATTCAATATCTTTCTGGAAAGCGTCAAAGTGCGGGTGTCTCGACCATTGTCAGTCAGTGGCAAAACGTAGCGTTGAGTAAGCTCCAACGGTCCGGGGGTCTTCAAAAAAAAATTAATACGTTCACCTCAGAGGTCTTTATGAATGAACAAATGAATGAATGAATGGCTTTATTTACCCATTTTAAACACAGAAGCGTGACAAATGGAGAAGCTTCTGGGTTATGTTTATTCACATCAAAGAGTGTGTTCCATCCTACTTACCGTAGTTACTACGCATGACGTCACGAATTCTGGCTTTTAGCCGTCAAGGCTGGAACAATTTTTCCATTTTCCAGCAGAACATCATGCCACGGGCGAATCCGACCAATCACGTTACAGAGATCCGTAGTTACTACGCTTACTACGCTCCCGAGCGTGGTAAGCAAATAGTTACTATTAGTTACTAGTTCGAGAAGGTTGGAGCGTAGTAACTTTTGGTGAGGTTGGAACGGAAATAGTAACTAATAGTTACTATTTGTAATAGGGTGGAACACGCTCCAAATTTCACATTTCCACGAATTTTGAATTTGAAAAGTATTTTCATCACTATATATAGTCTATCCCGGAAGCCTACGCCTTATGGTCTGTACGTAATAAGTCTTTGGCGATTAGTAACAAGACAATAGCTTTCGACGGGATCCCAAAAATTTAATATTTTATCCAGAAAATTGCGTCTTTTAGATATCTGGTATTCGCCAGACTCCTTGAATATTTTTACTATTCAAATTTAAAAACATTTATTCAAACAATGTTTACAACGGATACGTCAGCTATGATTCTTCATCAGCGATATTTCGGCCCTTCTTGGCAAGGGTCCTCGTCAGGCTGTCAATCCTCTGGTTCAACTTCGGGGAAGGAAACAAACCTGTAATCTGACAGGTAATCTTAATTTGATTACACAGCCTGACGAGGACCCTTGCCAAGAAGGGACGAAATATCGCTGATGAAGAATCATAGCTGACGTATCCGTTGTAAACATTGTTTGAATAAATGTTTCAAAGTCAGCTTGGGCTCAAAGAATATTTATTTAAAAACAGATTAATGCCAATGGCTAGTCACTTGAGAAAACCAAGTTCAGGTATGGATTCATCATGTGTGTTTACCCCTATACCTCATTTCTACTTTGATGAATTGATCGAAACTTTCTGTCTTACTTCTGTCAAATATCCGTTTTCGTCCGGATTCTCGGTGAACTACTTGTCCGACAAAAATATAAAACTCAAAACGAATTCAGCGTATCTCCTTACCCCTATATCGAACCTCTAATTAACTTCAGATAAACTTTTACTTTTAAGAAATTCTCCAGTTTTGGCCGGATTCTAGGAAAACTTGAATCAAACTTTTAATCATCTTCAAATAAAACTTTTACTTCTAACAAGTTTTCCGGTTTTGGCCGGATTCCGGGCGAACTACTTGTTTAAAAAGAATGTCATATACGGATTCAGAATGACTTCTTACCCCCAAATCTAACATTTAATCAACTTCAAATAAAACTTTTACTTTTAACAAATTTTCCGGTTTTGGACGGATTCCGGAAGGACTAATTGTCCTGCAAGAAAATAAGTTTCAGATATGGATTCAGCATGTCTCCTTACCCCTGCATCGACTGTCTCATTGGCTTTTTAAAACATCTTTTTCGTCCACTAATTTGGAAATCCCTCCCCCACCCCTAAATATGGGGCAACAGGGCTCATCTACGAACTTGACCTGTACTTTGACCCAATGGATCGTCATACCAAGTTTGAACAAAATATCCCTAGGCGATATAGTGCTGACAGACGGCCGACTTTTACGAAGTCATAGGTACATAGGTAGGGAATCTTGGTATGCAAAAAAGCAAAAACCTAAAGAACCTGTCCCTCTTCCCAGGGAAGAGGGACAGGTTCATTACGTGTTTGCTTTTTGCATACCAAGATTTCGTATTAGGTTCTGTTGATTCCACTTTTTATCTGACTGTCTAGAATTTTGTCTTAGCTGTCATTGTTACTTTTGCTTTTCAAATTCTATTTCCTGTTAGCTACTTCTGTCCGGACCTGCCCTCAGACTGGGGGCAGATTCGGCCATGGCTTGGCAGCTCCGGACATCATTTTATTTTAATGCAGGAAGGACTTTGACTTGTGTCTGAATATGACTTGTGTTCTTCCAGAATAGGTCTTAAAGACTTTCTGAGCCTTTTGCTGACTTTTTTCCTTCCCTCTTCCGATTTTCTCGTCTTTAATTTTTTTTTCCCTCCAGCTTCTCCGTCTTTGCTGTCCGCACTTGCCCCAAGAGTTTTTGTCCGGACCTGCCCCTGGTGCAGTTTCGACAGAAATAAATTTATAACTCTTGTATCAATTACGAAAATTTGCTACGGTTTGCTATGATTGTATGAGTGCAGCTGCGGGAATGTTTGATAGAAGAAGCGTATAAGTGTGACAGCTGCAAAAACAATTTCGCGTAATTTAAATTTCAATAGTGAGGTTTGCAGATCCGATGTCCGGACCTGCCCCCCTCTCCTCTATCCCTCTAATTACACGTTCTGGGATCCCAAAAACCAATACCCAGATCCCACAATAACTGCAAAAACGTCTTTTGACCGTGGTATGAGATACCACGATGACTGCAAAAACGACTTTAGACCGTGGTAACACATACCATGGTATGAGCAAAAACGTAACTAATGTTTACTCGTCGACTCCACGATTAAAAGGAAAAATAGTTCATCTCAGCTTCGAAGCTAGAGTAGCTAAATGCGTGCTCAATCTGTTATCTGGAACTTCTTCCGGATAAGGCAATATAGACAGAATGGGGAAACTTCCGAAGTTTCGACCTGACCGGGGGACGGAATATTCTAGAACGACCATCTCGGATAACTACCTTCCAGATTAACTACCTTGTGATAAGCCTAAGGGCATGGGCCAAAGACTTTTTTAGAGCAGGATTGGACAGAGAAGAATTAAAACTCACAACTCACACTTATCAACACGATAAGTGTGAGAGAATGTTATTTACTGCTTTGACAAAGGCAAAATATGTTAAACATTCCTTGAGCACAAGCGAATCATATTTGACAGTGCAAAACGGATACGTCAGCTGAATTTTATTAGAGCTATGTTTCGGCCCTTTTTTGGCAGGGGTCCTCTTCTGGCTCAAGCCGCTCAGACTGGGAAATGAACTTGTTTTCAAATAAACTTGCAAAACTGGAAATAAACTTGTTTTCACAAGTTCATTTTCCAGTATGAGCGGCTTGAGCCAGAAGAGGACCCCTGCCAAAAAAGGGCCGAAATATAGCTATGAAAAATACAGCTGATCTATCGGTTTTGCACTGATAAATAGGAAAATATATTGAAAGACTGTGGGGGTCGGGGGGGGGGGGTCTTTCCGAGGTTCATTGATGGCTGAGTAAAATCAGAAAGTGGACTCCACGTTTGGAGTGTGAAGGGTGTTTATGCGTCTGGCGTACTGTTTTGTTTTGTTAGATAAACCCATAATATATAATGGTGATTGACAGAAGAGTTTAGTTCTGTGAAATTATTTGTACAGTTATTGGGAAAACGAAGGATGATATAAGTGCTGGGTGAAAGCTTCTGCGCTTTCCCAGGGAATTGGTAAATTGTAAACAGACACAGAATTCAGAATTGTAAAATGATCACAGATTTGTACTTATACACTTTAACACGCACATTTTAATATTCGTTATTTTATTTGAATTTGTTTGTCGTTCAATCCGCATTGATCTTCTGGTTTTTAGTTACATATCGGTGTATGTTTTTTTGGTTCCGCATCGTTTTTCTGTTGGTATTGTGTTGGATTTTATGATTTAGTTTTTTGGTTTTTTTTCGCTGAGGACGGTTTGCCGGAAGTGCAACCGAAATATCCGAATTTATATTTATCCCTTGCACATCATCCTAGAGGGATAATTAGCTGATCAAGAAAAACAAGACCAAAGGTTTCGATGGGATCCCAAAAATTCAATATCTGATCCAGACAACTGGGTCTTGTCTTAGCCAGATCCAGTCATCGCCAGACTCCTTGATCATTGTTACAATTCAAATTCAGAAACAGATTAAGGCCAAGTAGCTAATCATCTGAGAAAACCAAGTTCAGATATGGATTCAGCATGTGTATTTACCCATATGAGTCATATCTGTTTTGACGAAACTTCTGCCAACCTCCCGGTTTCAGCCGAACTGAAGAACTACTTGTCCGGCAAAAAAATAAAACTCAAAAACGAACTCAGGGTACTTTCTTTTCCCAATAATGAACATCTAATCAAATTCAAATAAAACTTTAACTTATAACAAACTTTCTGACTCCAGCCGGATTCCCGTCGAACCGGATTCTGTCCGGGTAAAATATGCTTGTCACCACGGACTCACCATCTCTTCTTATGTCTAAATCGGTTATCTAATCAACTAAAATAAAACTTGAACTTCTAAGAAGTTTCCAGTTTTGGCCGGATTCCAGGCAAACTACATGTCCGGGTAGAAAATTGTTTTCACATAAGTGTCCAGCATGTCTTTTTGCCCTAAATCGAACATCTAATCACCTCCAAATAAAACTTTTAATTTTAACAAACTTTCCGGTCTGGATTCCGGGCGAACTACTTGTCGAGAAAATGGTGTTCACCATCGTCTTCAGCATTTCTTCCTGCCCCTAATCGAACATGTAATCAACTTCAAATAAAACTTTTACTTTTAACAAACTTTCTGGTTTTGGCCGGATTCCGGACGAACTACTTGTCCGATGACAAAATAGTTTTCGCCCATCTACGAACTCGACTGGTCCGATGACCCAATGAATCCTCACACCGAGTTTCATCAAAATATCTCATTCCCTTCGAGAGTTATCGTGCTTACAGACAGACGGACAACTTTTGCGATGTCATAGGTATCCCTCCACTTACGTTTTGGGATCCCAAAAATCCGAAAATCACGGTTTTCTATTTCTTTCGTAATAAATGGTCAGCTTGGCTTCAAACCATATTAGTAAAATCTAGAAAACATCCATTCAGAATCTATTCTCAGCGGGTTAGGCTGCTTAGCATTTGGCATAGGGCATAACCGGTGTTCGGCATAGGCTTTTTGGGATCCCAAAACGTAAGTGGAGGGATACCTATGACATCGCAAAAGTTGTCCGTCTGTCCGTCCGTCCGTCTGTAAGCACGATAACTCTCGAAGGGAATGAGATATTTTTATGAAGCTTAGTGTGAGGATTCGTTGGGTCGTCGGAACAGTCGAGTTCGTAGATGGGCTTGGTATCCCTACATTTAGGGGTAGGGGAGGGGGTTCAAATTAAGGGGCAAACAAAAGATTTTGAAACAGCTAATGTGATAGTCGATTATGGGGTAAACAGACATGCTGAGCACGTTGGTGAAAACCATTTTGTCATCGGACAAGTAGTTCGCCCAGAATTCGGCCGAAACCGGAAAGGTTGTTAAAAGTAAAAGTTTTATTTGAAGTTGATTAGATGTTCGATTCACGGGTAGGAAGACAAGCTGAAGATGATGGTGAAAACCATTTACTCGACAGACAAGTAGTTCGCCCGGAATCCGGACCAAACCGGAAAATTGTTAGAAGTTAAAGTTTTATTTCTAGTCGATTAGATAACCGATTTAGGGGTAAGAAGAGACGCTGAATCTGTGCGTGACAATCATATTGTACCCGGTTAAAATTTTATTTGAAGTTGATTAGATGTTCTATATTGGGGAAAGAAGATACCCTGACTTTGCCGGACAAGTAGTTCTGGAGTTCGGACGAAACCGGGATATTAGCAGAAGTGGCAGGAAGTTTTCGTCAAAACAGATGTGACTTATAGGGGTAAACACACATGCTGAATCCATATTTGAACTTGGTTTTCTCAGATGATTAGCTATTTGGCCTTAATCTGTTTCTGAATTTTAATTGTAAAAATGCTCAAGGAGTCTGGCGATGGCTGGATCTGGCTAAGACAAGAGCCAGTTGTCTGGATCAGATATTGAATTATTGGGATCCCGTCGAAACCTTTGGTCTTTTTAAAAATCCAAGTATGCTCAAAGTCAATCTAACAATCAAAGATTTGGGGTTTGGGATCAGTGATTCGATAATATTCGGAAATGCTCAATTTCGTGGAATCTGACAAAGTCATCTCATTTTCATAATTTTTTGTCAAACTGGTGGGGAAGAAGTTTGGCACTTAGTGATGTGACTGGATATCTGTTTTACTTTCGGGATGACTTCGAAAAGCGCAGTTTCAGATATTGTCGTTTTTGCAGAGCAACCATATAGCCTAGCCTATCAGATATCACGGCAACTGCAAAAATGACTAATTGCAAATCCAGTTACCATGGTAACAGATACCATGGTATCTGCAAAAACACAACTATTAAAACTCGACTGGAAGGCATTCTGGAGTTAAAGGACTCCTGAAAAATGAAACCATACTTGAACACATCATGTAGAATACATTTACAGACATGTCCACGGAGAGCATTCTTCTCCTGAGCGGGACGTTTTCAAAACAGGAATGTTCGTTTTTGAAGGTTTGCACATGCAGACTCCAAGACGAAAAGCGCAATTCATTCAAATCTTATACAGCGCTGGCCGGATCGTATTGGAATTTCTTCTAGATACACAATTCAATTCAATTCAATATAATCTAAAAAACAGATAACGGACAAGCCGATGGGTTGTTTTTACGTCTAAACATAACATCATAACAACAATCTACAAATATACACAATTTTGCGACATTTATACCGACGTCTTATGATAAATATGGTCAATACCATGCTAGACTACGATTAATAAAATACAAATAACCTAAAAATTAACATTCAAAAGCGCTCCGAGTTATATAAACGAACAAACGAGGGGACGAAACTCTGAGCATACCTTGTTCGCAAAGCTACCACCGGCTCTAAACGAGGCACAGGGTCGGCAGCTTGACGAGGAAGACGAATTCGGGAGGGGAGAAAATCAGGGGGGAGTATATCACGGTGAAATGGGTTATGGACTGTAGATGTACCGAACTTCATACAAAGTTGAAGTCGGCGGCATGAAAGGGTATCTAACTTAAATTGCTTTAGGAGCTGAATGTATGGGACTTTTGGAGCTTTAGATGTAACGAGCAACGCTCTATACTGTATCCTCTCAAGCAAACCGACTGTTCCTGGGTGAGACCAAAATGCCAAACCGGACATCCATATTCTAGGTTAGAACGGATAAAAGAAATGTAAACGCGTAGTAAATGGGGAGACACGTTGGGGATACACGTTTGGGCTTAACTGGTTAAAAGATATTCCAGAAGAAGGGTTGATTGGAGACATTTGTTCATTTCTAAAATTGTTGGTACTGAAATAAGGACAGATGCAAGATGGAGCAAAAATCATAGCTTGGAAAAACTATGTCGTATTTGGATTGGGTTTTCTGCAGGCAATGTTAACGGAAGTCATACAGATAGGGAGGATACTTGATACTCTTCATTCAGGTGTCCTTTAAGGAAAAGTTGAGTCGATTTCTTTTGTTCGCAGACACACCGACCGCCATTTTCTGGCACAAAACCCCGAAACTAATAAAATATAATAAATTTATATACTTTACACAGTACAATGATGACACACAAAAATAAATCCAAACAACAGTAGGGTCTTCCACAATCCACTTTTTCTGTTTTTTTTCTAACTCTTTTCCGATAGATGGCACAAGTTCTATATGATAAGTTTAAGGCAAATTCACAACAGCCTTTACCTAAAATGTGGTCCCAGCCGATTCTGAAAATAATTCTGAGACCCGGGCGTTTTGCTGGGTTTTTTTTTGTTTCAACTGCTACTGGCACTAGTTTCGGTTACCATGAGCTCATCTAAGGTTGCGTTCTAAAGAGGTTTATTCCAAGTTATATAATAAGAGGGGGGGGGGGGACTCTTTGTTTTGGTAGTTCCGTGACGGTGGTAGTATATCAACGGTCATAACGGACTATAACTCGTTGGAACGCAACCTAAGAACCAAGTAAAATCAGGGCAACTTTTGAGGGGCGACTTTTGATCATCAGGAACCCAGGGGATATTCTGCCAAGATAAGGAGTGGGGATATTTAGTCCTTTGTCTGTTCCTTAATATATGTTAATAGCTTGCGCAGGTAAGCCAACCAAGATTTCTGAAAACTGAGCAAGAAAGATGGCAGGAACTCCCTAAAAAGTTTAATCTCACACTATTTTTCCTTTTTGTTTTTGTACTTTAGGACTGTCATTCCTCCCAAACTTGGGGGGGGGGGGAGGGTAGAGGTATGACCAATTTCTTGGCTAGAAGGCAGAACAAACTTGAGCTTATGTTTATTGTGTTATGATTGTTTCCTCAAGTCTGGCATTCCATCGTTAGGATGAGGAGGGGAGTTCCCGTAAATCAAGTGACATGCATAGCTCTGGAACGAGTGATTTGATTCTGCTGAAACTTTAAACCCCTTAAAGTGTACATCTTAACCACCAAGTGAAAACAATATTTTTGACGAAATGGTGGATTTTTGTGATCCCCCATGATCGTTTTATCCTCAAGGTTTAGCCGCGTTATGCACCCCCTCCTCACTGCACCCGTCCTGCACAGTGAATCGGCCTTTTCTGATATAAATATTCCTTCAGCCCAAGCTTGACTGCGAATCATATTTGATGGTGCAAAACGGATAAGTCAGCTGAATTTTATTGGAGCTATATTTCGGCCCTTCTTGGCAAGGGTCTTCTTCAGGCCCATGTTAATTGATATACGGGAACCCCCCTCCCCACTGCAACCGTCCTGCCCAGTGAATCGGCCGTTTCGGTCTGTTTGTATTTGGTCAAAAGCAATGCAATGCACACGCATAGTGTCGAAGACAATGGAGAAAATAAGATTGTAAATCTAGTATCAGTCAGTATCATTGTGTTGCGAGAACAACACTTTGGTTTTGTCGTTTTTTATTTGTTTTTTTTTTTCCTAGTTCCTAGTTTGCGCTTATTCTGAGAAAGTGCTAAGGGTCTAACCTGTGCGGTTACGGAAAGTGTGGAAATTAGGCCGGATTGATGAATTTGACATTACACTTTGGAAAGCTCCGTAGAACTCTTGCCTGGGGCATAAAAGGATGGTTTTTGCTTGTAATTGAGCCACAGCCTACAGTGTGCGAATAAAGTGGGGCTCTATAGCCTATGTCAGAGAGGACTATCTGAATATATGCAGGCAAGCTTTCGTTTCATCAAACCATGTTTCTGCTTTCGAGTGGAAAGCTCCGTTCTAGCAGGCAAGCAGACAAGCACCAGTTTTAACCTGAAGGTGGACTAAAATCTTTAAGTGCGAAATATGTGCGGCAGTTCCCTGGCCCCACAGCCAATACATCTTCTTTGAGTGATAAATAGAAAAATTTACAGAATCAAAAAAGTGTCATTTTCCCACGGGTCCGAAAGTGCTGACATCTATTGTTTCTACCCGTTTCTGTTTGTGATTTCAGCTGAGTTTATTATTCTTTCTTACACTTGGGCGTGAGGAAGATAAATGAAATCAAATGGGCCTCTTAAACTTTAAACGTTGTCTCAGCGCTAAAGAAATTAGAGCTTATCCTTTGCTCCTTTCTAAGTGGTGAAATTAGAAAGTTGGCCTACGGCAAAAAAGTCAACTTTTGAACTAATACAGATAGAATTTTTTTTTCAACGGCGTTCGATAGACCTCGATGAGCTGATCAAAGCATATGCCATCTGTTTTTTGGTACAAAAATTCCTTCATGAGATACAACAATTTGAAAGTTTGCAGGTGTTGACAACTTCAGTAGTGAGGTACACACTGAAACCAAAAATAGGCCGATAGCAATCGTGAGACATGTAGGGTACTTGTAAGGCTGTTAGACCATACTCATCTTCGGCGATGAGGGGTTAGCAATGTTGATAGTTGGTGTACCTAGTAATCCTATTATTTCTTCCCTGTGTATTTGACCGTGAGAACAATTCCGTACCATGTCTATCAAGGGGAGATCGACTTGTAAGTATGAATCGGTTGCTAGAAGGGGTTCATGAGGGGCCAGAAAATTGTGAAAATTGGTGCACATTTTTTTTATCTCTATAAATCGGAGGGTAAGAAAATTAGTCCTCTTGGTCTATCCCTGTAACATGGAGTTAAGTCTTTGAGGGGTTGACAGCTTTAGTGGTAGGGTACAAACTCAAACAAAGAATAGGCTGAACCCAAGTGTGAGACATGTCAGGGACTTGTAACGTGGCTGTTACACCATAAGCAACTTCGGCGGTGAGAGGTTTCCGCCTTGTTAACGCAACGGATACAAATGATAATGTAAAACGACGACATAGTTTAGAAACAATTAGCAGAGTGGCATCTATGGTATTTTCATCCTGAAAAGTTGCGGATAACTTTATAATACCAACTAGATTATGTTAGATAATGTTTATTCAAATGATGTTTACAACGGATACGTCAGCTATGATTTTCTTCATCAGCGATATTTCGGCCCTTCTTGGCAAGGGTCCTCGTCAGGCTGTCAATCCTCTGGTTTTTCTTGCCAAGAAGGGCCGAAATATCGCTGATGAAGAATCATAGCTGACGTATCCGTTGTAAACATCATTTGAATAAATGTTTCACAGTCAGCATGGGCTCAAAGAATATTTAGATAATGTTCCAAGTTTTCACCAGTCACGATGCCGGCGACTGAAAAGGATAAAGTTCAACTGTCTGCAAAATCAATTTAGTCCCTACTTCCGATATTTTTTTTACTTGTAAGCAAAAGTCGACTGCTAGACCATAATCATTTTCCGCGATGAGGGGCTTGTAACTTTTGCTAGTTGGTGTGCCTATTAATCCTATTCTTTCTTTCTGGTGTATTTGAATTGAAAACAATTTGATACTATGTCTATCACGGGGAGATGGACTTGTAAGTAGGAATCAGTTGCTAGAAGGGGTTCATAAGGGGCTAGAAACTAGTGGAAATTGGTGCACATTTTAAGCTATCGATAGCTTTATAATTGCCAACTAGGTTATATAAGATAATGTTCCAAGTCTCCACAAGTCACGATGTCTACGATTGAAAAGGATAAAGTTCAACCGGCTGCAAAGTCAATTTAGTCCCTACTTCCGATATTCTTTTTTTTTTTGTTCAACGCTGAGGGATAACCATGTGATTAAAGATTGTGCCATCAGTTCAGAAAAATATTCTTCATGGTTCGGAACATACCATTTTGAAAACCTTGATGGGTTGACAAATGCAGCATTTAACCGTTACCGAAAACCAAAGTGTTGCTGCCCGTCTCGCAACGGTTGCTGCAACACTTCACGTTGCCCAGGCAACGTAGGTCTAGTTTTTATTTCTCCTGTAATTGTTTGACTAGTAACAACCTTGCTTAGAACTGGGACGGGGAACTTATTCGCTTGAAACAAACACACACTCCGTTTGTTATAGGTAGTGTGGGAAAAACAGATAACAGCTGTTTTCTTTTCAACAAAACAGCTGTTTTCTGTTTTTTAAGAAAAACAGAACAGAAACAGAACAGGTTAACTGTTTTCTACAACACCTGTTTCTGTTTCTGTTCTGTTCTCAAAGTGCCCTGTCTTCTGTTCTTCTGTTTCTCGAGAAAAACAGAACAGTGCCCATGCTTATTTGTGAAGTTCCTACTTTCATCCTCTTACCCAGCCTCGCAAGTGCCATATGAGCTATAGCTCTTGTTTTTAGATTTTGCGTCCCATTCCTTGCCACTTCGAATGCCCCAGGTCCGCACTGTGGGTGGCTAGGGTGAAACTATTTCCGAAAACGTGAGAAGCTAAATTAGTTCTTGCAATCAATATGAAAAGACTAAATATCTCAAATGGTCGCGGTTAACCATAACACTTATAAGCGACGTTTGCCGGAACTGTAGCAAAACATCAGCTTTCACATCCCTCAGGGCAGAAGAGATTAAAAAAAAATAAAGCAAACCTCAGTTTTACAGCAAAAGATAAGCGTCACACATGAGTTGCTTTCCCCACTAATACCATGCATTGTGGTAATGGTCCACGCGTCGTCCTTATTACCTACAGAACTAAACGTCACTCACGTTTGATATGACGTGAGAACTGACTTTGATGGAGTGCAAGAGTGATTGAAAGGCATGAACACTTAGATTTCAACGGAATTGATATTCATAAAGTATGAATGGAAATGAGGGCATGAAATAGATGCTGACACGAAATAGGATGGGAATTGATTCAAGTCCTGACTACAACATTTTGATTGTTCGGTTTCGTGGTTTTTTACTCGTTTTTCGGCCTAGACTAACTTTTTGAACACATTCTTGTGCTCGTAAAAAGTAAAGGAAACACATTTTTTTAAGGAAAAATTAAGAACAGAAGTAGCTCAAGAAGTAAAATTTTTAAAATAACAGTGGAAGAGTAGGTGCCAAACTTGTGTCATTGAGAGGAAGGATTTAATAATTTAAACAAAAATAATGATTTAAGATAAGACTCCTCAGGAATAGCAAAACGGAAAAAAACCGAAGAAATGCAAGAGCAAAAGAACTGATCAATTACACAGCCAACATTTTCACAAGGGAAATTAATGTGAAAATGAAAAAAAAATGCTCGACAAAACCATCAATGAAACAAATAAAAATACACCAAAACATGAACGATTAGTGACGCGTTAACATACTGACAACGACAGTTTTGTGAAAGCCTAGACCAGGGACGCGTCACGA
The DNA here is from genome assembly GCA_023053575.1 of Branchinecta lynchi. Classification (NCBI taxonomy): domain Eukaryota; kingdom Metazoa; phylum Arthropoda; class Branchiopoda; order Anostraca; family Branchinectidae; genus Branchinecta; species Branchinecta lynchi. The sequence goes on along the minus strand of JAKZAP010000005.1, from coordinate 23,949,729 downwards.
CTGGGGGGGACGCCCCCCGCCCAATGCTGTCGGCCAGTCGGTAAAAATAACCGAGTCGGCACGAAGCGCCGCGATTTTTCGTCTAAACAGTTGATTTTTTCAGGAAAACAGTCTTTTTTTCTGAAAATTGGTCGATTTTTCGTCAAAATAGTCGTTTTTTCTGAAAATCAGTCGATTTTTTTCGAAAATGTCATTTTTGTTGTTGAAAACAGTCGTTTTTTTTACAGAAAAAGTCGGTAAAAATTACCAGCCAATCAGTAAATGCCTCTTGTCTTCCCCCCCCCCCAAAACATTTTGGCTAGTAACGCCTCTGGCCTCGACAGCTGGCTAAAGCATTGCTTGTCACCCCATTCACAGCTGTAGTGTTTCCGAGGCGAGTAGTATGGCTAGGAGTACGTAAGTGTAAAGTCTGTCCTTTTTTAGTGCCTATTTGAATTTCTAGTGCCCTTAGAAAAGGTTTGTTTCTTTAGAAAAAGTGTTTTCTTTACTGGCCACACTTTGGGTCCAGGCTTGACGGACTAAGCCTAGCATCACCGTTCACGTCCATGCCTACCCGATGAACAATTTATCTCAAAATAGTACTATGAAGTAGTACGAAAAAGTAGCATGCAGTGCTAACGATGCTACTACATGCTTCTACATCAAGGCTACCACGTTACTGCATACTACTATATGCTACTCTTAGCAAGACTGGATGCTACTATGGCAAGACAGGATGCTACAAGATACTACTACATAAGATTGGACCAGTCTGAGAAAATTAAATGATAGTAGTATTACATGCAACTTTTTCGTACTACTACCATACTACTACGCAGGCTACAAATTTTTCATCGGGTAGGCACAGATTTTGGGCGAATTCCAGGCTCTAGAACTAGGTTGTCCTGTTCCGGTAAAACATCTGGGGAGCAGGGAGCAGGGAGCATAGAGGAGCAGGGTCGAATTGCTAATCCCGAGTGTGAGAATGGTTCTGTTGCCCATTTTAGTTCAGTTTTCAGTTTAGTTTATTTTACGACCCAAATACATTTAACTATGTTGCCAGTACCCGCCCCAAGAAAGGTACAAAAAAGCACTTGCAGTTGGGCGGGTACATAAAACTCATATCCTAACTAATAATTAACTAGAAACAAAACATACCAGAAAAAAACACTAAAACAAGAAATAATAACCAATCTCTCATCAACCCATTATGCTAGTTATTCCAGCGTCTACCTTCGACGCATATGCATACATTAGTCCTTACAACCAATATACATTGCAGGTATAGGCTGGTTCTCTCAATATTTAATAGATCATAATGAGCAAACAAACTGGGCAGAGTTTCAATCCGGAAGGCGAATCAGATAGATTTCGAAATAAAATGACGGGAGAGGAAATATATTCCTACTTTTCTTGGCTGGTAAGTCTTATTTTTTGAATGCTCGCTAAATCAAAATTAACACTTTAATCGGCACAAAGAAAAATCGACTAAAACCAACTTCATTCAAAAGCCAAAACCCTTGTATGCTCTTTACATGCTCTCATATGTCAACGTATCTACATCGAAGCTAGAGATCCTCAACGCTAACCGAGGAATCCAAAAACGCGACGGTAGCCTCAATCACAGATGGGCGAAGCTTAATCCGGATTCGGATTCAATCCAGGATTCGCCCTTTAGTGCCGGGTACGAACCCAGATTCAAATCTCCTGCTTGTCAGGCTGGATTCGGATTTGGAGTCGGATTCCAAACCTTGAATCTTACGAATCCTCTCCAGTTTCTTATCTTTTCCCAATTTGTACAGACTATGCTTAAGCCATACTATAAAAAGCACAGAAGAAAACCTAGAAATACGGTTTATATACTGTCTCATTTGCTTTAGCGGCTTTAGGCATCAGTGCTTTTTGTTAAGGTCGGATTCGATTCCGATTCGAATCCTCAGCATGAAATGGTGGATTCGGATTCGGAATCGGATTCGTGCCTAGCCCTGGGGGTTCGGATTCGAATCCTTTCATGATCGGATTCGCCCATCTCTGGCCTAGATAACACCATCGTAATCCTAATAGAGTTACTTTCCCTGATATATTCTTGCTTATAGTAAAAAATGAGTGACAAGTTTAATCATGCCCCCGCCGTCGGCGTCTATCTTCTTTGGTTCAGCTTCGTTTTCAATTCAGCCTTTAGCCTCACCTCCCCGTTCACATTAAGCCAAGCTTATGAATCCCTGTGAATTTTACTGGTAATGCAACAGCCCAGAAAATGTATTTCATTCCCAAGAAAGTCTAATTAAACTTGAACAAAGGCAAATAGAACTTGTCTCGCAACAGTTAAACCGGTTGGATACGATGACGAAATTTTATTACAACACTGAACAAAAAAAGGAAATAGTGGAATATGAAGAAAGAAAAAGAAATTAATTACGCTAACTAAAGGAAACAGAGCAATCGGTCTTGTCAAAGAATCGTCACCTCACTGCACTTGTGAGACCCCACCTTGAGTACGGCATGATTGTTGCATCACCCCACCACAAAATGGATGCCAAAGCCTTAGAGTCCTCATATCTATTTTGACGAAGCAGATCGAAATTTCCTGCCTTACTTCTGCCAATTTTCCAGTTTTGGCGGAATTCTGGAACTACTTGTGCGAAAATAAAGCTCAAAAACGAATTCAGCATGTCTCCTTACCCGTACATACAAGCTCTAATCAACTTCAGATTAAACTTTTACTTTTAACAAATTTTCCGGTTTCAAGGTTTCGCATTGTCATATGCGAATTCAGCATGTCTACTATCCCGCAAATCGAACATCTTATCAAATTTAAATAAAACTTATACTTTAAACAAATTCTCCGGTTTTGGCCGGATTCCGGCCGAACTAATTGTCCGGCGAGAAAATAATTTTCATATTCGGACTCACATGTCTCCTTACCCCTAAATCGGATATCTAAGCAACTTCAGATAAAACTTTTACTTTTAACAAACTTTCTGGTTTTGTGCCGGATTCTTGGTGAATTACTTGCCCGGCGAGAAAATGGTTTTCATATTCGTGTTCAGAATGTCGTCTTACCCCGTAATCAACTGTCTCATTAGCTTTTAAAAAATATTTGTTTCGCCCCTTAATTTGACCCCCCCCCCCCTAAATATGAAGCTATCGGGCCCGTCTAATAACTCGACCTTTACCTTGATTCAGAGAGTCCTCAAACCAAGTTTCATCAAAATATCTCATTCCCTTCGAGAGTTATCGTGCTGACAGACGGGCGGACGGACAAACGGACAACTTTTGCGATGTCACAGGTATCCCTACACTTATGTTTTGGGATCCCAAAAACGTGTAACCTTACTGCCTCCCTGTTCTGTTGCTTCTTCGCTATTTCCTTCCTCCACCTACCACCCTTTCAGCCGTTTTCACTCTGGAGATCCAATAATTAGCGGTAAATTCTTGGATAATCAACAACGAAAGTTTTAAAAGTGTACGGAACTCCCCTCCGGAGATGATTAGGGGGTCAGATAGCCATTTACTTGTTTAACATAACTTAAAAATTGTTTAATAAGGAATTCTTATTTTTTCAAAGAATTTAGGGGAAGGGAGGTTAGAGGTGTGTGTAAGTATTGAGTAACGACTTGTAAAAGGGAGGAAACAAAAATCATTTATCAAGTTTGTACAAGGTACGAGAATCATAAAAAGAATCATTGGTGAAGGAAGTAGTTTGATATAATTTGTTTGCATAAGAAATGTCTATATAATCAAAGCTAACCACCTAAAGTATATCAGTAAAATAATACCCCCCCCCCACCACCCCTGTAGCTAAACTCACCCTGGACCTCACCCTGGACTACAGGGAAGTAAAACGCAATAGAAGAAATATCCGATAATCAACAAGCAAGGTATTAGTTAATCAACTAAGTGTAATCGTAGCTTGGATCAGTGATAATCCCAGGACACGATGTCACTAGGTGATAAGGGTCAATCAGAGACGATCTTAATATAAATTTAGAAAAACTTCATCGATGAAAATCGATTATCCCCATACATAGCTGAGCAACGAAGTAACGTATTTTCATCGCGCCTTGAAGCCTACCTCAGCCCTTTTCGGTTGAACTTTCAATTTTGATGGTCAGAATAGGATTTTATTTCTCAGAAGCAGCTGTCACAGCATTAGACTACCGACAAATTTGACCTTATCATCCCCAAAAAATCTAAAAAGGACTAACTTATCGGTTATTATACAACTCAACAAATACTGGAAACAAAACTCGTTCTATATCTTTCATGCAGAGGGGCCACAATTGTTGGTTTGGGGATTTTCAGGATTTCACTAGCTGGGGTCTAATACGTATAAGGGAATAAGGGGGATGGAGAATATTAAGTAGTCGCGGAACAAAGAGGGTTGTAAAAACGAAATCAATGCTAAGTTGGGTTCTTCTCTCTTCCAGGGTAGCCAGCTTCGAGGCCAGCTTGGACCTTTTTTAGTAGCTAGGTAACTGTAGGGTCCCTTCCTCTCACCGTTATAATCAGGAGGGTCTTTTGCAATGTTCTCTATACGGTATGTGTGCTCTGAACAGAGCCCGAAGGGTCAAACAGGACAAGCGTATTCAAGAATAGGTCTAATAAAATTAACGGAAATTTTAAAGATATCTTTAGAAGGGCAAACATTTTACAAGTAGCCTAGTTTTAAAACGGCAATAGAGGGGAATCCTATTTTAGATCGTTGGTTAAAGTAACTCCGAGTAGTTTAATTTTTTCGACATGACTCCAATGGTTGATGAGATAATGACTCAGATCAAAATAACGGAATTGGTGAACAAACGAGATCTGATGTGAAATCAAGAGAAGTGGAAACAGTGACTTAGCTCTTCTTGGCAAGGGCCCTCCTTCAGGCCGTACTTAAAAATACAAACTTGCTACAAAACTGAGATTTCTGGAATCTATGGGACTAGCTATGGAAAAAACTTTGGGATTGACTAGCTGAAATCTAGTTGTAGACATGGCTGCTCCTTTGGCTGCAGACTTGGGTCTTTCACACTAAAGAATTTTACTGGCCACACCGAGGCACAGGCGTGTACACAATACAGGGAATGGCAAAGTACGTGAACAAAGTCAAACCCCAAGCCCTTCTTCACAGCAACAAGACCAAAGGTTGCGATGGGATCCCACAAATTTAATATTTGCTCCAGACAATTGGGTCTTGTAGATATCCGGTCTTCGCCAGACTCCTTAAACATTTTACTATTGAAATTTAGAATCAGATTAAGACAAATGGTTGGTTAATCATCTAAGAAAACCAAGTTCAGAAATGGATTCAGCATGTGTGTGTTCACCCCTGTTCGGCTAAAAAAAAATTCCGGTGTCGGCCTGTCTGCATGTCTCCTTACCCCCCACATCGAACCTCTAATCAACTTCAGATAAAACTATTACTTTTAACAAATTTTCCGTTTCTGGCCGGATCCCGGACGAACTATTTGTCCGGCGAGAAAATAATTTTTATATACGGATTCAGCATGCTCCTTACCGCTACATCGAACTTCGAATTAATTTCAGACTACACTTTTATTTACAACAAATTTACTGGTTTCAGCAGGATTCCGGGCGAACTATAAGTCCAGGCGGAAAATGAAAGTCATATGCGGATTCAGCATCTCTTTTTGGGATCCCAAAACGTAAGTGGAGGGATACCTATGACATCGCAAAAGTTGTCCGTCTGTCCGTCCGTCCGTCCGTCTGTAAGCACGATAACTCTCGAAGGGAATGAGATATTTTGATGAAACTTGGTGAGAAGGTTCGTTGGGTCGTCGGACCAGTCAAGTTCGTAGATGGGCTTTGTAGCTCTACATTTAGGGGTGGGGGAGGGGATTGAAATTAAGGGACAAACAAAATATTTTGAAACAGCTAATGTGATAGTCGATTATGGGGTAAGAAGACATGCTGAACACGATGGTGAAAACCATTTTGTCATCGGACAAGTAGTTCGCCCGGAATCCGGCCAAAACCGGAAAGTTTGTTGAAAGTAAAAGTTTTATTTGAAGTTGATTAGATGTTCGATTTAGGGGTAGGAAGACATGCTGAAGACGATGGTGAAAATTATTTTCTCGACGGACAAGTATTTCGCCCGGAATCCGGCCCAAACCGGAAAGTTTGTTGAAAGTAAAAGTTTTATTTGAAATTGATTAGATGTTCGATTTAGGAGTAGGAAGACATGCTGAAGACGATGGTGAAAACTATTTTCTCGATGGACAAGTATTTCGCCCGGAATCCGGCCCAAACCGGAAAGTTTGTTGAAAGTAAAAGTTTTATTTGAAGTTGATTAAATGTTCGATTTAGAGGTAGGGAGACATGCTGAAGACGATGGTGAAAACTATTTTCTCGACGGACAAGTATTTCGACCGGAATCCGGCCCAAACCGGAAAGTTTATCAAAATTAAAAGTTTAATTTGGAGTTGATTGGATGTTCGATTTAGGGCAAGAAGACATGCTGAACACTTATGTGAAAACAAGTTTCTACCCGGACATGTAGTTCGTCCGGAATCCGGCCAAAACCGGAAAACTGTTGGAAGTCAAAGTTTTATTTCTAGTTGATTAGATAAGCGATTTAGGGGTAAGAAGAGATGCTGAGTCCCTGTGTGACAATCGTATTTTACCCGGACATATAGTTCGACCGGAATCCGGCTGGAATCGGAAAATTTGTTATAAGCTAAATTTCTATTTGAAGTTGATTAGATGTTCATTACTGGGGAAAGAAGATACCCTGATTTCGTCTTTGAGCTTTCTTTTTTCGCCGGACAAGTAGTTCTGGAGTTCGGCCGGAACCGGGAAATTGGCAGAAGTGGCAGGAAGTTTTCGTCAAAACAGATATGACTTATAGGGGTAAACACACATGCTGAATCCAAATCTGAACTTGGTTTTCTCAGGTGATTAGCTATTTGGCCTTAATCTGTTTCTGAATTTTAATTGTAAAAATGTTCAAGGAGTCTGGCGAAGACTGGATCTGGCTAAGACAAGACCCAGTTGTCTGGATCAGATATTGAATTTTTGGGATCCCATCGAAACCTTTGGTCTTGTTACTCTTAAATCGGACATCTAATCAACTTCAAATAAATTAAATATTCTTTGAGCCGAGGTTAACTTTACATGTTTCCTTCCCCGACGTTGACCCTGAATATTGACAGCCTGGCGAGAACCCTTGCCAAGAAGGGCCATATTGCTACTAAAGCATCGGACCTGAAGTACACGTTATGCATTATTTGAATATATGTTTCAAATAAATTGTTTACTTAAAATTCAGTTTTGGCCGGCTTCCAAGCGAGCTACACGTCAGACGAGAAAAGAAAAATTTATATATGTGTACAGCATGTCTTCTTATCCCTAAATCGACCATCTCATTTGTTTTTAAAAATATTTTGTACGCCCTTTAACTTGAACCCCCTACCCCACCCCTAATGTAGGGCTACAGAGCCCATCTAAGAACTCGACCTGTCCCTTGACCCAAAGAATCCTCACACCATGTTTCATACAAATATCTCATTCCCTCCGAGAGTTATCGTGCTGACAGACGGACAGCTTTTACGAAGTCACAGGTATCCCTCCACTTACGTTTTGGGATCCCAAAAACCAAGTCAATCTGAATGCGAAAAAGTCTCTACCAACGCAACGACCCAATCGAGCAGCAAAAAGAGCAGCCGTCTCCATAGTGAAATCTTAGCACCAGCTTTAACCCCAGCAATTCCCATGAACAAACTCACCAAAATTAGCCCTTATTGTACAAGTGGTTTATCATAGGTTTGTTTTCTATCTTGGGCTTGAAGAGGACCCTTGCCGAGAAAGGCCGGAACACTGCTAGAACAAAACTAAGCTGACTGTCGATTAATCAGTAATTCGCAGTTGGTTTCCAATTGTAAAGTAAAAGACCCAGTTTTAATTTTGAGGAAAAAGATGACCAACTTTTATATATAAAAAAAAAAAAAAAAAAAAAAAACTTCAGTAGCCCTCCAAACCCACAAACCTTTTGTCTTAAAAGTGGCCGTTAATGGTAAACTGTTTGTTTAATTTATATGTTTTTTTTGTGAAATTAAAAAAATTTCTGTCTGTACCTAGTTTTTAACTAGTGTATAATATAGTGCGTAAATAAGTGTAACTTAGTTGTCGAAATCGTGTGTATTTTTTATAATATTTATGTGTCACTGAATGGACCAGATGGTTTAGGCATAGTTCTGTTTTTATACATTATTTTGTACTCCTCAGCTCTGAGGGAAATAAATGAATAAATAAAATAAACAAATAAATGGCTATCGTTTTAACACGATTCCTAATCGAACCTATAAGATTGGACAGATGAATTTTAAGCGTAAAAAAGTTATGATGTTTTTTGTTGTATTAGGTTTAAAAAAATATGATTAGGTTAATGGTAATGAAGAAAATTGGAAAGTTGTAAAGTATGGTAGTTAAACTTATAAATAAGTAAATAAATAGTTTTGTAAATTATTATTAGTGCAGATGACATTAAGTAAAGTTACGATACAACGTCACCGGAGGCGACATAATATCAAGCTGGTGTGAAAAAAACGATACGCGGGTTTAAAAAAAATGCAATAAAATGTAATTCCCCCATTTCCTCTGACAGAATACCTGCTGATTCAGACCTGTTACTAAGAGGCATATTGAGAGAAAGCGCATTTCATCAATCAGAAATTTCCGAATTACTTACCTGAAACCTTCCAATTCCTCGTCAGCGAATTCGTAACCAAGTCACTGGCTGATACGTAACCGGGTTCCCGTCTCCTACTCGGCCGTCGAATAAAAGCATTCATCCATTCTGCAGTTGCCTTCTGAACTTGTCTGAAAGCGGGAAAACGGAAGATTAGATTTCCGAAATCACTGACAATAGCAGACAAAAACGCAGAAATGGACGGACATAAACCGGAAACCGTAACAGCTTTACTGAACGACCTTATCCCAGATGAAGAACGGCGGTGGTCGTAAAAATAAGGGTTTCGGAAATCTTGATCAAATAAAATCGGCACATTCAGCCATGTTCATGAGCCATTCAAAGTATTTCGCAAAAAGCGAGGAATTAGCCGTCACTATTACTTCTACTTACTTATTCACGGTTTGTATTAAATATCAGAGCTAAACAACACTAGGCAGTAGTGCAAAGACTTGAGAAAAGGGACAAACTCGAATAGTAGTGACACTAGCACCACCAGCGATAGAGAACTTCCCTACTGAAACTCAACCAGTCGTGCACCCGCGCTGACTCTAATAAGTTCATATTCTCAACACAGCAAAAAACAAAGATACAACCTCCCCTGCTTCTTCAATGTGCAGACCAGACCGCATCGTAGCTTTACTATAAATTTCTAAGCCCGCAAGTTTGTCTCACTTTAAATTCAACAACCCTAGTGGGTGGCGCTCAAACTATGGCCCGACTGCGAACTATGGCAGACATAGGTCTTGGCACTACCCACTAGTGTTATTTTGCTCTGTTAAGTGCATACAGATGTGTTGACAGTGCTAAACGAATACGTCAGCTGAATTTTATTAGTGCAATACTAATAATAATTTATGTATGGCCCGTCATACACTCACAAAGAGAAAGACGGAGTATAAACACAAAAAAAAGAGGAAAAACTAATATACTTTTTCTTCCCAACATAAAAGAAACACGAAACACACAAGTGAACAAGAACTAGAACAAAAGAACCTTCCATCTGTGGTTCCGCAGCATCAAGAGGGATCGGGCAAGATGTATCTCTCCTGCAGTCTACCGTCCCTTCTCCAAGGCGGTACCCGAATGAGGAATTTTGCATATTTGAAATAAGCCCTTCTAATTTGTATTTTATCTGATTGAGTTGAGACTTTTAACTGATTGAGAAAGGAACCAAGTATGTTCCAAGCATTATACACTTTTTCAAGGTGGTGTTTACCACGATTAAGCTGTGTTCCAACAGAACCAGCATACGCATTACGTATCTTGCGCTCAGTTTGAGCGATAAGTAATTTCCGAGTTGACTAAGGGGTGTACCAATAGCTGCGATGGTATGACGCATAGTCACCCAGATTCACTGTGTTTGGGGTTTCAGATCCGTGGAAATTAAATAGTAACACTTGAGATTTCGCCGGATTAAAAAAAAGACCAATTTAATTGTAATTATTTTAAATCTCCTTTTAACTTTTCGGCCCTTCTTGGCAAATGTCCTCTTCAGGCTCAAGCGAGAAAGTGACCTTGGAGAAACACAACTAAAGATTAATATTCCTTGAGCCCAAGCTGACTTTGAAACATATATTCAAATAATGTATACAACGGATACGTCAGCTCCGATGCTTCATCAGCGACATTTCGGCCCTTCTTGGCAAGGGTGCTCGTCAGGCTGTCAATCTTCAAGGTCAACCTTGTGGAAGGAAATAAACCTGTAACATATAACTGAAGGTTCTACCGACTATAAATATCTTATTCCGGCAAATTACTTTCAAATACCACTAAAAACGTGTTACAGGTTTGTTCCTTCCCCGAAGCGACCCTGAAGATCGACAGCCTGACGAGGACTGAGGACCCTTGCCAAGAAGGGCCAAAGTATCGCTGATGAAGCATCGTAGCTGACGTATCCGTTGCATACATTGTTTGAATATACAACTACAGATTCTGGCTTAAGTATCTGATTTTAATAAATTTCTTCGTAAGAATGGCTAGTTGGTGCTACGATTTCATTTTGGAGGGCGCTGCTTTTTTTGCTGCTCGATTGGTTCGTTGATATAGTAAAGATTTTTCCGCATTTTAGTTTGCTGTGGGGGAGTGCCTGGGGTCTGAATTTTATACAGATATTCAGTACATCCTGTGCTTCGGCTGACGGTCGTCTAAAACACCGTACGTTAAACATTCTTTGGCGTACAGACTGTCCAAGGAATTCTTGAACGCATTGATTGAATTGCCCATTAGTCCTTCAGATGATAGGGGGTTTCAACAGACGGGTTCCCTATCTTGTTGTGCAGCACTGTACAAACATTTGTGGGCATCGGCTATGCACCATTTTGGGAGTGACTAACCACTCGGATTCGACAGCCCATCACTATGGTTTCCGAAATCCAGCCAGAAACGGAAACCCGGTAGGCTAAAGGCTTTTATTCCTGAAGTCGACTGGAAATTCGATAAACAGGTGAAAAATATATGCTGATTCCGAACATGAAATTCTCTCGCTGGACAAGTAGTTCGCCCAGAATCCGGCAGAGACGAGAAAGTTATTTCAGTAAAAGCTGTGTCTTAAATCAGTTAGAGCATCTAAACAAGGGGTAAGAGAGCACGCTGGATCAATAAACTTTACTTGCTTTTCCTGCCAAATCAATATTTATTTATTATTTTTACTTATTTATTTATTCATTTATTTCCCTGAGAATTGAGAAGTACAAAATAATGTACAAAACAGAACTATGCCTAAATTTGGCGGGAACCTGACAAAACCCAGAATTTAGGTAGTATTTTTGTTGCTCGATCAAGTGCTTTAGAGTGCCGATAGGGTAAGCTGAAATGTTGAATCAAAATATCTGCATTGTTTCTGATTTCGTCTTCCGAATAATAGATAATCTATGTTCCTGCTTTGTTTTACTGCGACGTCACTAGTTCGGTCGGATTACCCTGCAATCCGGCGATAACAGGATATTCGTTAGTTCTTATAAATGTCGTTATCCAGGTGTTCGTGTCGATACAGGACTGGGTCAGTCTGTCTGCTGTGTCTTATTACCGGGTAAATGGTACGATCGCGTTCTGATGTAGACCGGAAATTTCGGAAAGAACAAAATCTTCCGACAAACTTATTAGGTGGTGGATATATGTATACACTTATACTAAAATCGTAATGGAAATTAAATGCAGAAAGGAATTACGTAATGGATCTGATTGTATGGTTGAGTAGGGATAAATAACATCTTAACGAGATCTAGTTAAGACTGGCAATCTACAAGACCCAATACTCTGGACAAAGATTTCAAATATATATTCCCCTTTGGCATCCATGGAAACCTTAGCGTAACCTTCGCCGTATTCTTTCTATGGCAGCGATGCGCTTGTCACAAAGTAGTCAAACAGAAAAGCGACATACTCTACGGGATCAAAGAGCAAAGACCGTCCACATAGCTCCAGGGCAACTCCTTAATTAACTAGTTCTAAGCAAGAACACTTCTCAAAAGACTCCACTTTTAGACACTTCCTCGTTCCTCTCGGTAGAAATGTCAAGTCTGGGAGTGAAACAGGGGAATCCGGGACGGGGAAAAGTACAAGGTTCTGTTTGGTTAAATCGATTCTCTATTTATAATTAAAGGCCTATGACATGCTATTCGCTCTCGGCGATGCTTTCGCAAGATTTCCTCCGCCACCGATAGATGCAGCGCGACTACGACAAATATGCTCTTGGCACTCTCCCACGGACAGACAAACAAGAGCTGTAAGCTCGTATGCCAATCGCAAGGGTAGGTGTCATATATTTCAAATAAGATTCGCGCTGTCAAAGTCGTATAGCTCTTCTTAGGCCCCCTCCAACGCCCACGAAGTATCTGATAGTCCTACCTCACAAAGTAGGAAAGTATGAACTCATTATTCTGGACCCTTGATATATAATTCACGTCTCTACTAAAGTCTTACGATTAAGCAGTATCTGATACCGTTATCAGGATAAACAGAAAGCCTGCAAGGTTCGAACAAAATAATCCTTCTGATCAAGCCACCTGACATACTGATATTCAAAGAAACAAGTTCATCCATCGGTTATAATGCCGCTCCCTGAGAATTCGAGCTTTAAAGTATTTTAAGTTATTAAACAGAAAGGATTACGTAGACAAAGCAACACTAAAGGGCAGTATGAAAGATGATTACCCGGCTACTATATAGCCGTCGTTTTTGTGGAGCCCACTTGCAGAATATATTGCCGGGCACGAATGCGGTAGCAGCTTTTGTGTTACACCAAAGGTAAAATTAAATCGATCGCCGCAGGCGAAATTTTTATACATTAACTGCTTTTCATACAAATTCTATGTTTTACCTTGGATCACCAAGATCCGAAGAATTCCTAGAAACCGTATAGAGCGATGTCTCGGTAGCACCAGGTACTGTAGGCTAATCAGTAATAGCCATGATAAAATAAAGTCAGCGCCGCAGGCGAGATTTTTTTAAGTTCGCTTTTTCCTGCCAAATTTAACTATTTCGATGAAAATTATAGCTTTTAGTTTTCTCAAATCCCAATCCTAAAACTGGCTTAAACTCCAGTTAAATGACGCGCCCTCATACAAAATAGAAAATATCACATAAAGAACCACAGGCGGAATTTTCTAAACGTCTGTGATTAGAGCATGACCAGAACGTAAGTAAGGACTACCGATGAAGTCACTGATCAGTCCTTTTGTCTGCGACCAGTGCTTCACTCGACCTCTTCGTTTTTGAGGTTCGTGGTAACTACTCTATCTTGGCAATTATACCGAATCCCAATTATTATACCGAATAAGTTTATACCGATAGCCTATTCGGGATTCTGTGTAACTACCGAATCCCGGTTATTGTACCGAATAGTTTTTGTATAAAAAAAACTACAGAACAATATTCATATTCGGTATAATTTCGTTTAAATTAGAACAAAGTCGGGATTCATGGTACCTACCGAATCCTGAAAATTATACCGAATCCTAATCATGATACCTAATATTCTGGACCGATAGCCTATTAGGTATTCTGTGTAACTACCGAATCTCCTACCGAACCGGATACACCAAATCACCTACCGAATATACCGAATAATTCTGGCATCGAAAAATTACCAAATAATTTCTATAAATTCGCTCACCGAATTCGTAATAACTACCGAATCCTGGCAATTATACGGAATCCCGATCATTATACCAAATAGATTTGTACCGATATCCGATTTGGAATTCTGTAAACTACCGAATCCCTCTAAATATAAGGCATAGTTCTGGTATCGAAAAAATACCGGACAATTTTAGTAGAATCTTTGGCCTCCGGCACACAATTTTACCGAATCTCAAAAAGTTGGGGTGGGGGATTCTGCAGCCTCGTCACCCCTTGCGACTCCCCTGCACACATGATACCAAGTTCATATGAGACCAACTCAAATTTTCTTCCCTATTTTTTCTCTGTCGCATCTCCCCTTCTCAACCTCTTCATTTGTTCTTCTAATATTAATGAGACGGAAAAGGAAAATAAGCTAAGAGGTAAAACTCATTTGAAACCACTCACTTGTTTTAAGCAAAAAAGGAAAAATAAATCCTCATAACTTGAAATAACTTGAAAATTATTGCAAATAATCCAAAGTAAGTTATATCTATCTATAAACCCGAAACTGGAGCAATATGTTTTTCGTGATTCAGTTTTTATTTATTGAAGTTTAGATGATGCAAGATACTTTCTACGACAATTTTGTTTTCAAACTTTGGCGAAACGAGACGTGTAGTATAGCGAAAAATGATACCGAAATGTCGCCATCGAAAGAACGAATATCAAAAGTTAAAACATCGATATCGAAATATCGAGAAATCCAGATATTGCCCAACACTGCTTCCTAACCTACTCTGCTTTCTCTGTACTATTCTGAAAGACAAAAAAAGGCCTTCAAACATCCGATTCCCTTGAAACTTTTTAGTCCCTGTTCACTTACAGACAATCTCACGATTGTCTTTCTTGCGCCTGAATGTTTCTTTGCGAGAAAAAACGCGAAGAACCCCGAATTTATTTGGAAGAAAGAACGCCAACTTGGATCTATCAGGATTAACAAAATGAAATCAGCTTTCTAACAATGCCGGATACAGTTGCGTTTTCCCGATGTAGTTCTCATGTAGTCCTAAATGAACAGCAAACTGAGATACGTAGCTCAGACTAAGGGATATTTTCGCGTGGATGGCTCTGGTCCCATCGACCTCCCACATTTGAGCGTGGATGTCATCGATATTTTTGTCATTTTCGCGTGTACGGATGAACGGGTGAGCGGACCATCCAGCTCATGGTTCATTTACACACTGCGTAAAATCCGAGCGTCTTTTGAAATCCGAGCGTATTTTACGCACCTTTTGAGCTTGAAAAGATTTCTAGCAATACGGAGGTATTTAAATACAAAACGGACCGATTTCTCTAATACATCCGTATTACTAGAAATCTTTTCAAGCTCAAAACCTGCGTAAGTACACTCATAAGGTTTGAAGCCAAGCTGACCATTCATCTCAAATAAAATAGAAAAAACGAGATTTTCGGGGGTTTTTTTTATCAGCTAGCTTACCCCTCCAAGATGATGTGCGAGGGATAAATACAATTTCGAATATTTCGGTTGCACTTCCGGCAAACCGTCCTCAGCGAAAGAAACAAAACTAAATCATAAAATCCACCACAATCACAACAGGAAAACGATGCGGGACCAACAGACAATAAGACGACATGGAGGAAAGGGATCAAGTATGGGAAGTAAGTGTTTTGGCGAGATCCGAAGGCTGGGTAGATTCCTGAAGCTAGCTATGGCCCACCGTGAACTATTTTTATAGAAGTTGATTTTCTGGTTTGTTGCTGGAGTGTATGATATTTTGTTTTTGTTATTGTGTTATTCCCGCCATGGCCCTTAGGCTTTATTGGGAATAAATTCATTCATTCATTTAACTAAAACCAGAAGAATGATGCGGACCGAACGACATGCAGATAAAAATAAAATAACGAAAGATAAAATGTGCGTGTTCAAAGTGTATATGTACAAATCTGAGATTATTTACAATTCTGAATTCTGTCGATATTTACAAATTACCATCCGTCTGGGAAAGCGCAGAAGCTTTCACCCAGAAAGGCCAGTTCTGGGGAAGGTTTTATTCAAACTGGTCAAACCAATATTATGAATTTTTGGATTGGGCCATTTTCTGGGTGAACGCTTCTGCACTTTCCCAGACGGATGGTAAACTGTATATATCCACAGAATTCAGAACTGTAAATAATCACAGATTTGTACATATACACTTTGAACACGCACATTTTATCTTTCGTTATTTTATTTTTATCTGCATGTCGTTCGGTCCTCATCGTTCTTCTGGTTTTAGTTCAATGCCGTCTTATTGTCTGTTGGTCCCGCATCGTTTTCCTGTTGTGATTGTGGTGGATTTTATGATTTAGTTTTGTTTCTTTCGCCAAGGACGGTTTGCCGGAAGTGCAACCGAAATATCCCAAATTTTATTTATCCCTCGCACATCGTCTTGGAGGCGTAAACTAGCTGATCAAGAAAAAACCCCGAAAATCTCGTTTTTTCTATTTTATTTACAATACGCTCGGATTTCAAAATACGCTCGGATTTTACGCAGTGTGTAAACCCATCATCAACCATCTCTGGGTACCTCCCGTTGAACACCGCTCCGAGAGCAGCCTGCGTTGAGCTGAACGTAGATAGAAAAAAGACTTGCACAGATTCATAATAGAAAAAACGTGGAACTTCCACTCATATGCTCCCATCCAGCTGAGTCGGCCTTTTTCGCGTGGATGAACCCATCTTCCTCAGCCGTTCAAAGCCTGATCTGTTTTCAATATTCGCGTGGACGTGTTCGGCTCTACAGCCATCGACGCAAAAACATTCCCTAAGAACTATGTCGGGAACGCAGTTTACAGTTTCGGAAACTAGAGCTCAATAAAACGCAGTTAAGACAAAACAAGAACCAAACCACAACGAATCGGAATCGAATAAAAAAATAACGCAACTTATGCGACCAATATCCGTTATTACGAAATAAGGTAATAGATAGCCTACCCGCGGTTTCACACTAAAGTTACCTCCTGTGTCACTCATTGCTCTAACTCTGACTAGTGATGCTAGTGACTGCGTACTACGGCAATGGCAACGATAAGCAGGAAAGTTGAGTCACACTCCTTTTGAGTTGCAGATTATTCGCTGAAATGCTGCCAAAGATGCTCGCAACTTCGTCACACCCGAGCCCACTCTTTCCTGAAACAACAGGATACCCCGGGCGTTGATACAAGAGCTGGAATCTCTTACGACACTAGCACCGGCGGAAGAGCAGTAAAGCTGACAAACTCGCAACATATTCAGCTCTATGCTCTCTGGTCATCCTTTTCAGTTGAATGTAGGTAAATCCAAGATGTATGACTCATGAGTAACTTGAAGAAGGTCTTTTTTGCCAGCTGAGAGCGTGTTTCATAATTCTTAGAATAGTAGGCTAACTACTAGTTACTACTGCGACCCGCTGCGACCCCTCGGTATATAAAACAGTATTTTTGTAATGTGAGGATTCTTAGGGTCAAGGGACAAGGCAAGTTCATAGATGGAACCAAAGCTGTATATTTAGGGGTGAGGGAGGGGTTTCTAATTATCGGGCGAAAATAAATGTTTTGAAAAGCTAATGGGATAGTCTATTTAGGAGTAAGGAGACACTCTGAATCCGAATATGAAAATTATTTTCCCGCCGGACAAGCAGTCCACCCAGAATCCGGCAAAAACCGGACAATATTTTTCGAGTTATTGTCATATTCGGATTCAGCATCTATTCATACCCATAAATCGGACATATAATCAACTTCAAATAAAACTTTTGCTTTTAATAAATTTTCCAGTTTTAGGCGGATTCCGGGCGAACTACTTGTAGGTATAAATTATTTCCATAGAAGTGTTCAGCATGCCTTCTTCCCTCAAACCGAACATCTAATCAACTTCAAATAAAACTTTTACTTTTAACAAGCTTTCCGGGTTCGGCCGGATTCCGGGCGAACTACTTGTCCGGCAAGAAAATGGTTTTCATAATCTTGTTCAGCATGTCTTCTTACCCTTAGATCGACTATCTCATTAGCTGTTTACAAATATTTTGTTTGCCCCTTAATTTGCCCATCTACGAACTCGACCTGTCTCTTGGCTCAAAGAGTCCCCACACCAAGTTTATCAAAATATCTCATTCCTGTCGAGAGTTATCTTGCTGACAGACGGACGGGCGGACAGACAGAAAACTTTTGCAATGTCATAGGTATCCCTCCACTTACGTTTTCGGATCCCAAAAATGCAAAAACTGAAAAACGACTCTGTTAAGGTATGTAATGTCAGTCTAATAGACCGCTCCAGAGCAACACTGCGTATGTACGGACGGAGGGACAAATTTACGATGGCAGAGGTCGCTATCGTTTAGAATCGCAAGAAGAGAAGGATTCCCGGCAATTAGCACTACAAGCTGATTGCTCTTTGCGGTCCTCTCTATTAGCACAGTGGGGGTTTTCACGCCATGAACTCGTGTTAAACGATCTTGCCGGAGGTCAATTGCTCTGCGTTACCAGCTGAGAATCAGACATTTAACACTTCAAATAGCTTCGACGAGTACCAGAGTACCCAAAGGGTTAACCATTAGCAAGGGATGAGCATCTAAACGGTATTAAGAATATCAATGATGCCCAGCACTAAAATTTCCAACGTACTACCTAAGCTAAGGATATAAACATACAGGTAGACCAGTGCTTCCACTTCTACTCTTCAAAGTAGAGTACTCTGAATATGCTTCATTTTGGAACATATTGTTTACAATTTTATTTTCTACTTCATTACCTTATTTCGTCTGTTTGGCGAAGAAGCAGAAAAGCAATTGAATACTGGAAAATTTTCAATGCGGTGCAAATTTTTAACATAATTTGGTTTTGTGTCAAAATCTCCTTTTGAATTTGAGCAGAAAAGAAGACGGTTTTCATTTATTTTTTTTTACTGGCAGCGCAAGGATCTGGTTTTGTAACAAAAAATATTCTTTTACTGGAAGTTCTGAACTGATTTACCTTTATCACAGTGCCGCTACTTTTTTTGGAAAGGGTCCGGTGAAAGCACTAAGGAGATCAATCGAGAAGGCACCAACGAATAGAGTAGCTGAAACGGTGCAGTAGTGACTGCACAAAATCTATTAAATCAATAACCAACCATGTGACTTTTTAATCCTAATCCAAATATTCAGCTTTTGCTAACAAACACTACAGAAATTTGCATACCAATCGATTTGTCGTGCCTCGACAGTAACATATTTCAAACAGAATAGAATATAAACGCGAAAGAAGACGTTCGAATACTAGGGCCGAGGTATATATGTAGATCTATATAGAGATTTACAGGCCTAGATTCAACAGTCTAATTACAGATCGCGTATTCACTTATATCACTTAACCCTCTTGAAATTATGACAAAAAAGCACGAAAAGTTTAGACGTTTTGCAAGGGCTAAAACATAATTTGTCATCTTTCGTTTTTAAAGTTATTGTTTGCGGTGTTTGATCTTCCTTCGCCATTTTCATGTGTTGTTGTTTATTTTAGTCATTCCGATGGATTAGAATTTGCTTTAATGTTGGTCTGTTTTTGCGTTAATTTTAAATTTTAATATCTTTAAATTTTAATGTTTTTAAAGTTATTGTTTGCGGTGTCTGATCTTCCTTCGCCATTTTCATGTGTTGTTGTTTATTTTAGTCGTTCAGATAGTTAGAATTTGCTTCAGTGTTGGTCTGTTTTTGCGTAATTTATATAATCGTTTATCGTAAAATCATTAATTTTGGTGGATCAATAAAAACAACATCATCATCACTTATCGGATCGCAGACTTGCATACCCACCAAGTCGAGGCTTCCCTGCATGGTGTTTCTTCAACCAAGAAGAAATCGAGCAGGCAGTGAATCCAAAAACGCATTTTGTGCAGAAGCACAAGAAGCAGCAGTATTGCAACAAAAACGAGGCTCTGGAAATGCAGGTCGTTGTTGAAAATTCAAATTCACCGCGTCTGGGTGAATTTTGGGATGTCATGCAAGCAGCGCACCCTCTGAATGTTATTACTAGAGCCCCGGGTGTTCAGAGTGAAAATACTTTGTGTATACGGATTCAACATGTCTCCTTACCCCTGTAGCGGACCTCTATTCAACTTCAAGAAAAACCTTTACTTTTAACAAATTTACGGTTTTTGCCGGTTTCCGGACGAACTATATGGCCGGGGAGAAAATAACTTGCATACACGGATTCAGCATGTCTCCTTACCCGTGTATCAAACCTCTAATCAACTTCAAGTTAAACCTTTACTTTTAACAAATTTCGGTTTCGGACGGATTTCGGACAAACTATATGTCCGGGGTGAAAATAATTTGCACATACGGATTCGGCATGTCTCCTTGCTCTTGTATCAAATCTCCAATCAAATTAAAAAAAAAAAATTACTTTTAACAAATCTTCCGGTTTTGACCGGATTCCGGGCGAATTATCATGTCCGGGGAGAAAATAATTATCATATTTGATTCAGCATGTCTGCTTACCCCTAGGTCGACTATCCCATTAGCTTTTAAAAGATACTTTGTTGGCCCCTTAATATTAACTCCCATGGATCTACGGAGAACATCTTCGACCTTGACCTGTCCTTTGGCCCAACGAACCTTCATACCAAGTTTGAACAAAATATCTCATTCCCTTCAAGAGTTATCGTCCTTACAGACGGACGGGCGGAGAGACCGACAGACGGACAACTTTTATGAAGTCATAGGTATCCTTCCACTTACGTTTTGGGATCCCCATAAGCTGCCAATTCAGTTAAACTTTAATAAACTTACGTGTTCATGTGACAGACGGTGCAGACCCAATCGCTTTGCTTGACGCTGGGCCTTCGGCAGTTTTTGCAGACTTTCAGACGACAGGACTTGCAGGCTGAGCCACGATTGAGAAGGCGTCCAAGCTCTAAGCGGCATCGAGAACAGTTGCGGGTTTTCTGGGCTGAAAGTAAGTAAAGTTGACATCATACCAACTGACTAAAATTTATCTATGGCATATAAAGAATTGCAGGTAAATCACCCCTTAGTTACCGTACTATTTATCGCCATAGACATCTGGTTAGCACTGTATAAACAGTGGTTGCAAATGTTGCAAATGTTTCTAATTTTTCTTTTTTCGTTACATGTCAATTGACAGCCTGAAGAGGACCCTTGCCAAGACGGACCGAAGTATCGCTGATGAAGCATCGTAACTGATGTATCCGGTGTATACATCATTTGAATATATGTTTCAAAGTTAGCTTGGCCTCAAGGAATACTTCACTTTTTTCTTATTTTTTTTTATTTGATTCCTTCATAACTGAAGAGTAATGTATACAAATTTGAACAACAGCATACCACTTAAACACTCAAAGTGGCAGATCCTACTGATCCGCAGACCATCGCGACATCCTACCGCCTTTTTACACCCCTGAACCAACCGTTGACACGCGGCAAGCAAGAAAAGTAGCGAAGAAACAACTCCTTAGAGAACCCGATTTCAAGTCTTCTCAGCGTTTTTTAAAATCCTTTGTACCATATTTCGTATATAATTATAACAAAATAGTGTTTGACACTTAGTTTACTTTGCTTTGGATTAATCGTTGTTTCATTTATTTTGCAAACCATTTTGTTTTGACGTACAAGGTTATTTTTGTTCTTCAGAAATATTATGTGAAATATACTTTTTGATATTGATTGATATATAGGCGTTTTAACGCACATTGGTTACGAGAAAAGCCTCCCGAAAGTAGAACGCTTGGGCTTTTTAGTCCTGGCAACAGAAGAAAATCGTGAAATTCTCCATACTCTAGTTCAGACGTCAGAGCCACCGTTTCGATTCAGTTCTTATTAGTCACCAATGACCGTTACCACATTTAACAAAAACTCTGATAGGATAATAAACAGAATTGCATTTAAAAAAGCCAAAGGGCCATATAAGTACATACTGTAAATACACACAGACGTAAATATCTATGCAACTAATCTACGGAAATCTTTCTGAATTCTAGCGCTCTATACACACACTTAAATGTCTTACTTATCGACTGGGCGGAAGTACACTTCAGGATACCAGGAAGTATCGGGATATCCCTACCGAACGGGATATCCCTACGGAGATCCGAAAGCTCTTGGCACCGGCGTAAAAAATTACCGACGTTCTCCTCTTCACGCATATTTTTTGCATCCGGATTCTTCTTCTTTCTATCAAAAAACTTTATGTCTAGCATGCAGTTTGTTTATGCGTGTGTGTTTTTTATTTCTTCAACAACAAAAGACAGAAAAAGATAAGAATCCGGGGCATTCTGCACTGTCTATTTCTTTCAATAAGTTTTACATAATTTCTGAGCTTTTTTTTCATCATTTCTGTTTAAAGAAACAATCACCCGCACTGAAAGGTATTGAATACTATTCGGTCCCGCGAAGTAGTTCGCCCGGAAACTGGCAAAAAAGGAAATTTGTGGGAAGGAAGTCTTTATCGCAAGTCGGTAGGAGTGTCGATTTAAGAGAAGGAAACATGCTGGATCAGAACACTTTGCTTTCTTTTCTGCCGGACCATTAATCAGCCGAAATCCGCGAAAGTGGTTCAGAGTATGTTCAGGTGGTTCAGGGTATGTATTGTGGGGTACGGTGACATGTTGAATAGATCTATCTGCTTTGCTTTCCAGCTTGGTTCAGTATCGAATGCGACGAAACCGGTAATTTGGTAGCCATCGCGTTATGTCTTTATCGGCTGTTTGAAGTTTCGATGAAGGGGAAAGAAAATCGATCTTCCAGCTGCGATTTCCTGCGAAGTCAAAAATTCTTCCGAATTAGTCGGAATCCGTAAAAAAGATAATAAGGCGAATCAATCCATCTCCTTTTGTTTTGCTATGGGATAAAGAAGATCAGAAAGAACTGGATAATCCGATCAAAATTCCCCTTTGGGATCCCCTCGTTCTTTGTATGATTTTCCCAATTCTGTTGTCAACTTGTGCATTTTGCGGGTAAAAAACAAAGCGATTAATGTGTGCATTTCCTTGTCTCTCCTGTCATGCTGCCAGGAATTTTCACTGGGACTTACTAAGCCGAATCTGCTGAACAATAAATTTACTCTACTATTCTGACATTCGTTCCCTGGCAAGGCATTAGTGAGAACTGATTAGCACTGTGTAAACAGTGGCCCCCCTTCGAAGGTTCTGAATATCTTCTTTCACTGTTATTTTCAGTGTTGCGCCAAAGGTACACTTTTGGTGCTTTTGACACTTTTTGTCTCTGGGTGACACCGTGACACTTTTTCTCTGAAGTTACACTATTTTTAACGAATGACACTTTGTAGGTCAGGAAAGCACTTTTTCATGTACTTTACTGAAGTGACGGATTACCGCCACCAAAACACTGCCAAAACATGTACTTTAATTTGATTTTCTATACAACAAGACCAAACGTTTCGATGTGATCCCAAAAATCTAACATTTGATTCAAACAATTGGGTCGTGTCTTCGCCATTCAGTCTTCATCAGATTCCTTGAGTATTTTTACTGTTAAAATGAAGTTTAAAACTGGATTCAGCATGTCTCCTTTCCCTGATACCGAATCTCTAATCGATTTCAGAAACAACTTGAGCTTCAACCAAATTTCCAGTTTCAGCCGAATTCGCGATGAACCATTTGTCCAGCAAGAAAACTAAGTCCAGATGTGGATTCAGCGGACCTCCTTACCACCTCAATGAATATCTTATTAGCTTATAAAACATACATGTTTTTACCGTAAATTCGAAACCCCTCCTCTGCCTCTAAATATAGGAATATAGGACTGAAGGACCCATCTACAAACTTGACCTGTACTTTACCAGTGAATCCTCATGGAACAACATCCTCGCTTGACCAACATACTTCCTCGTTTGAACATTATATATCAACCCCTTCGACCGTCGGTTATATTAGACCTCTCCGACGTCCATGGAATAAAGAAATGAATGTCGTGATCCACGCGCAGAGCTATACTGGTTTGAGAATAAAGGGGTAAGGACTGCTATAGCCGAAAATTGGTCGACAAAGTGTCCGGTTTTCGAGATATTCCGGGTGAACTACTTGTCCGGCAATAAAATAACTTTCATAACTAAACCCCTAAAACAACTACGTCAATAGCTTTTTTTTTCCTCTTAATTTGAAACCCCCACCTCTAAATAATACGGCTACAAAGTCCATATACGAACTCGATCTTACTCTTGACGCAAAGAAACGTCACACCAAGTTTCATCAAAATATCTCATTCCCTTCGAGAGTTATCGTGCTTACAGATGGACAGACAGACGCCGGACAGACAGACAACTTTTGCGATGTCATGGGTATCCCCTTAATTTGAAACCCCCACCTCTAAATAATACGGCTACAAAGCCCATCTACGAACTCGACCTTACTCTTGACGCAAAGAAACCTCACACCAAGTTTCATCAAAATATCTCATTCCCTTCGAGAGTTATCGTGCTTACAGATGGACAGACAGACGACGGACAACTTTTGCGATGTCATGGGTATCCCTCCACTTACGTTTGGGGATCCCAAAAACAGCCTGAAGCCTTAAATAAGCACATTTTCGACAGTTAAGAATTGTCTGAAAAATGTTTTTAAAAATTTTCCGTTGTTACCAATTTTGTACGTTTTGCAGCGGAATGCACAACACAAATTCGAGGTGTCAAAAAGCACCTTTCTGTCAGCAATTGCGACACTTTTATGAGTCGATCTCTTGACAACCCTAGTTTTCCTCCTAGCTTGAAAAGGTGGTCAGAAAAGTTTGATCTTTCTGTCCTTTTACAAAGTCGGAAAGTCGAAAATTTAATAGGGATTACAAATTTAGGACTTTTTTAGCTTTGAAACACGTTTCTGAATTTCTCTGTTTAACAACGATTCAGCGGAAGTGGCAGATTAAAATATAGGAGTTTTCCCGCGGCATATTTATGTATTTATTTAACTCGAAACTGAGGAGTAAAAAATACAATATATAAAACAAAACTAAGCTTAAATCAATTGATCAAGTAAATGTTTTGTCTCATACATTCCTGAATGTCTATCACGGAAACACAAGTGTGTTTACGAACCACAAGTTGAAACTCGCAGAAACGACCTTTTTCTGTTTTTCCAGTCCAATATATCACAATAAATGGAACATGAGCTTTACGTCCTTACCATCCTATAAATACTCCCTGAGCCCACGCTGACTGGGAAACATAAATTCAAACAACGCATAAAACGGATACTCCAGCTATGATGCTTTGGCAGTGATGTTTCGGTTTCTTGACAAGGGTCCTCGTCAGGCTATCGAACTTCAGGTACAATGTTGGGTAAGATTGCAGGTTCGTTCCTTCCCAAGTGTTGTCCCTGAAGTTCGACAGCCTGACGAGGAACCTTGAAGAGCCGAAATATTGCTGTCAAAGCATCATAGCTGTCTTCTCCGTGTTATGCATTGTTTTAATATAGCTTACCATTCTGTCATACAAGCATCCTACAAATCTGAATTACCCGCCAAATTTCGAGCCAAAAAAACAAAAACCTCCTTTAGTCAAGAGTTGTTTCGTCAGATTTGAGCCACAGTTCGACCGTGTTGGTCGAGTAAACAGATTTATTGGCTACACGATGTGCAAATTAATTCAAAGTGAAGATTTTTTTGTACTGCCCCACATGCTCATTCGGGCTTTCCTGCAGTCAAATAGGTACCAACTGATTGTGTAAAGAAAGAATCGTAAAAGTGTTTTAAAAGTAGTTTTCTTCATGTAGTTTAGATTGTATAAGTTGGTTTATATAATAAAGAATATTAAACAAAAACAAAAAAATAGCAGAAATTAAAAAAAACTCAAAATTGAGGAGTAAAATATAATATATAAAACAAAACTATGCTTAAATCAATTGATTCAGTCAATATATTTTGTCTCATACATTCCTGAATATATGTCACGGAAACACAAGTGTGTTTCCACACGAACCACAAGTTGAAACTCGCAGAAACGCCGTTTTGTCTATTTTTTAACGGTCATCTTAAATGAATATTATACTAAAAAGATCACAGAAACACTCTTTTTGAGCCACAGTCCCTTTGTGGATCCGTAAAAACACTTCAAGTACAACACATACGTTAAAAAATGTACTTACAAACTGGATGTCCAGAGGAGTAGTCAATCACTTTAGTAACCGGTCCTTCGCTTACTGAGTTGTCCCTTGACTTGGACCCCTCGTCTGGAACTAGGGCACCCTTCCATCTCAGGCTCTGCAGCTCCGACTTGAGCTTGCTAGAATTTGAAGAATGGAGTAAAAAAGGGATTGCACCCATTCTAAAAAATTTGTCACCTAGAACGTGTTCCACCCTACTTACCGTAGTACCGTAGTAAGTAGGGTCACGAATTCGTGACACATTACGTCACTAATTCTGGCTTTTTGCCATCAAGGCTGGACAAATTTTTCTACTTTCCAGCAGGATATCATGCTACGGGCGAATCCGACCAATCATGTTACAGAGTTGCGTAGTTATCACGCTTACTACGCTCCCGAGCATCGTAAGCAAATAGTTACTATTAGTTACTATTTCGAGAAGGCTGAAACGGTCAAACGGTCAAAAAGGGATTGCATCCGTTCTCAAAAATTTGTCACCAAGAGCGTGTTCCACCCTACTTACCGTAGTAAGTAGGGTCACGAATTCGTGACACATTACGTCACGAATTCTTGCTTTTTGCCATCAAGGCTGGAACAATTTTTCTATTTTCCCCCAGACTATCATGCCACAGGCGAATCCGACCCATCACGTTACAGAGTTGCGTAGTTATCACGCTTACTATGCTCCCTCGCATCCTAAGCAAATAGTTACTATTAGTTACTATTTCGAGAAGGCTGAAACGGTCAGCGTAGCAACTTTT
This sequence comes from Branchinecta lynchi, assembly GCA_023053575.1. Lineage (NCBI taxonomy): Eukaryota > Metazoa > Arthropoda > Branchiopoda > Anostraca > Branchinectidae > Branchinecta > Branchinecta lynchi. The sequence goes on along the minus strand of JAKZAP010000005.1, from coordinate 23,923,103 downwards.
TACGAGGTAGGAACTAAAATAGTAACCAATAGTTACTATTGTTACAAGGATGGAACACGCTTCTAGCCATCTTAAAGATCAAATCGGAATTCATGAACGGAGACATATTTTCTGCCTTTTCCCTTGGATTTTTTCTTTCTTTCTATGGGTTTGGGTTGGATTAGGGTTGGGAGCTTAAAGATGCACTGGTTTTACATCGTACACAATGATATATATCGTATCCTATTCGACCATGAATGCACAGCCCTAATAAGACTGACTCCATACTTATTGAACTAATGTCAAACCACGGACAGATATCATGACGTCTTCTAGGACTGCATGTACTAATGACAACACAAGACATGAAGAAGGGACATCACTTAATTGGGTAGGGCCCTCTGAGCCAAGAATAAACTACACAGAAATTCATGGCACAACTTGGTAGATCAGCTGCTATCGCCAGGGAGAACCACACAGCTTGCGTTTAGACACAAGTACAAGAAAGGAAGTAGCCTATGCTACATCTGACATTTTTTTGTAGCCTGTCATAGAAAACTACTACTATTTAGATGGAGGGCTTTTCTGTCGAAACTCCCTACCACCGCACATAAACTGCATTGATGACCCAGGTATTTCTACTCGGATTAGGATTGAATGAAAGTTTAAACAAATCTGATAAAGATCGACAGGATTTTCTATTATTTAAAATTCCACACCACAGCACACAATATTTACTCATAAACTGCATGGATGACTCGGGTCATTCCTTGGTCAATCTGCTCTAGTGCTTGGCCAAGAGTTCAGAAACATCTCAGCCTAATAGTCTAACTCTCTACAGTAGAGGTATGCTTATTTGATTAGTTACTTAATTGTGTACAGTGAAGAATCCACTGTGAAAGACCCAAAATACATATTTAGGTGTTTTGAGAGGCCCTTAACTACCTACTTTCGCTAACTGGTAGTTAACTAAGAGTCGCAGCAATTGCATACAAATGGCAAAGTTCAAAGTCAACAAACGTTCAAATAAGCGTACCTCTACTGTATCATACAACAACAAGACTAAAGGTTTCGATCCCAAAAATTTAATATTAGGTCCAGACAATTGCGTCTTCTAGATATCCGGTCCTTGCCAGGCTTCTTGAACATTTTCTCTATTAAAATTTAGAAACAGATTGGGTCCAATGGCTAATCATCTGAGAAATCCAAGTTCAGATATGGATTCAGCATCTGTGTTTACCCCAATACGTCATATCTTTAAATTAACCGAAACCGAAACAAAGCTCGTTCAAGTCGGGACCGGGGGGTAGATTTTTGGCTACCGTGCAAACTGTATTGTGGACAGATTTAGTGCTTCTGTCGGGCGAAAGCCAAAAGTTTATTACGTAAACGAATCGGGTTTTGTTTTTACGCAGAAGGAATTAAATTCGGCAAACTAGTTTAAAGTTGACTTGTTTTTCGGATACTTCACTGTAGTTTGACATACTTTTGTTTTAGTTGTGAAAGTACAGTATACTAAATGAACAAATAACAAGGTACACAGTACTTGCATAACTAAATAAAAGTACATAAAAACTACAGCGAAGCTACACCAGAAAAAGCAACTTAAGTCTCGTCGGCGAATCAGGATCTTTTTACAGATCAAAAACAAGTCAGAATCTGTAAAGGCCTATTGGGCGAAGACCAAAAGTTTGTTACATCCGTAAATAGTAAATTGATTTTTTTTTGCGGCAAACCGTTTTCATCGTTTGTTTCTGAGTAAGCATGTCTTAACGTTGAAATTCCTTGTATTTGCTGTTAATTCAGAATAAATCTACTTTGTGTCTACTTTATTCTGGATGATCCTGATTACAGGTTTGTTTCCTTCCCCGAAGTTGAACAAGAGGATTGACAGCCTGACAAGGACCCTTGCCAACAAGGGCCGAAATATCGCTGACGAAGAATCTGAGCTGGCGTATCCATTGTAAACATCGTTTGCATAAATAATCAATTAGTATTCATTTGTTAGGAAAACTGGACAATATGGCTAAAGGTGCATTTTTTTTTGTATGCAGTTTTTACTTTACTTCATGAAAGTAAAGTTAGAAATTACACTAAATTACATAGAAAAATGCACCTTAATAGCAGCCTTAATAGTGAGTTAAAGTAAGTTAACAGAAGAGATTGGCAATTTGGGAAAATCAGGGAAAATGGTCAGGCCGAGCCTACAAAATATGATAGGGATTCCTTAGCTCCAAAGAACATCTCGCAAATTATGCACCAGATGAGAAAATATTACCCTCCATGATCTAGAGCTTCTATTCGAAGGCTGCTAGTCCTCCTTTTAGTGCGAAAACTACACAGACACTCACGAAAATTAAAGCACACCATGACCTCATCGCTATTTGAGTTTGAACTGGGCGCTCGAAGAAACTTGAATGAACGGAGGAAACAGAAGTGACGGTATATAAACTATCGCGAAGCCTACATCTAAAAGTTATGACGAGTGACGACAGTTAACTCAACAGCAAGTGGGAAAGGACACACACAAGCACATGCAAAATAGCCGAGTACTACTCATTCTGAATCCACAGAACCATAAAACTGAAAATTTACCTCATTTGAAGTAAGAAAAGGCGATATAAACGCTACTCCAGAAAAATATCCTCAACAGTTTTACATATTAACTAACACAAACATATCTTAACAGAACAACACATCTGACTGAGGCCGCAGCATCCAGGATCAGACCAAACAAACAAAATATTAAAACCGGGTAGACTGTAGGGCATACGGGTAGCCTTAGGGTATTTTGGTTGGGACGTAATTAATTTTTGCCACAGCCGGTTCTTATGTATAAGGATTAAGGGTCATTATGATGTAGATGACTGAGATCGTGCATTTCTATGCCAGGGGAACAAAAGAACAGTTTAGACAAAGCAAAGCAGCATGGGGTGGGGTGCATGAGTTTGTTTTGCAGACGGTCGTTTTAGAATTAATAGTCGCGTTTTTTACAGATCGACTGGCGATTGGGACTTGTTCCCGGGTTCATCCAGTTGACCATTTTTTGTCGCTTGATAGGGGAGCGAGAACAAGCCTTCGAAAAACGGTCTAAATCAGTCAATAAATCAGTCCATCCCCACAACTCTTCCCTCGGCAGTCTCTGAAACTGCTGCAGTACTGGCGCTTCCTGAGGTGTAAATTGTACGTTTTTGGGTCCACATGTTTCAGTTTTCAAAATTTGGCACCAAGTTTGACTGGACCTCCAAGAGAAAGGTGCATCGGATCGACTGTTGACTTTGTTCCCAGTCGATCTCCAGTCAAGCGACAAAAAACGGATCGACTGGACCTCCAGTCGACAGTCAATCGCAAAAAACGGCAACTTTCTTTCCAAGCGATTGCAAAAAACGCGACTAATAATAACTGACAGTAACAACATGCAGACAACAGCTTACATGCACAACTATTTGGGAGTGCCAATTTTTCAGCTCATTTCAGTTTTAAGGAACGCCAAAATACACACTCACAGATCAGTACATCGAATAATCTTTCCTAATACGCCCTTCCTAAAATTCCTTCTGGATTAGTTATTTTATTTTGCCACTAGATGCGCTAGTGTAAGGTAAACAATGACACTTTACTTTTTTGTGTAGGCTACGTTAAACCAGGTTTGTGTGTGTATTTACAGTTTCTTTCAGTTTGCGTCTTAGTCCTGGCCATGTTTGAACTCTTTAAAACGCATCTGCCTCTATGCGTAGCCTATTTAGTGTGCTTTTAAAGTGAATCTACAGAACGCTAACATTTTTATTTATTTTGTTTTGTGTTTTAATTTGTGTCTTTACTTTGTCTTCTTTTACTCCGCTATAGCTTAAAAATGGGGCAGAGGTAAATAAAAGTATGTGCTCTTCCCAACTTTATTATGTCAAAATTCATCCAGTTTGTCAATTCTGGATTCCGACTTTTGTGCTGGCAGGTGACTGACTGATCGGCGGGGCTGAAGCGCGACTCGGGATCAACCGAAAACCTATTCATTCTCTTGATATAACTTGCACGGAGATCTAACGTGTGACTGTTATTGTTTCTGAAGCGCATCTGGTGGCGATTCCTCATTGATTTCAGGAAGGGCGTATGATTTTCCCGCTGAACTATCAAGTGTCCGGTAAAGTCGCATGAAACAATCCTCCGCTCCTGAAATATGTCATTATGTAGTGAGTTTTCTTTTAAGGTCATCAGGTGTATATACGCGATTTCTTCTTGAACTTTCGCTTTTTTTTACAAATTTAACCCAAGATCCCGCTTCCGAACAGCCAATTCGCTTACGCATGCTACCCATCGAGGTCAGTTGTTTTTCAAGATTTTTCTTCTTCTTAGAAATGTAACTTCTATTAAGCTTCTGGTTTTGCCTGAAAGGGAAATTTCCGGTGTATTTTTTGTTTATTAGTGTCCTTGTTTGTTTTCGTTTTTGTTTGGAACACACACATCGTGGCCTTTCGTTTTTAGGCAACCAAAGTGGATGACTTTGTTAGGTAGAAACATTTCCCGTGGAGTTTTTTGTTTGTTATATTTATTATTTGGTTTTGTTGGAAGGGAGACAGCGAGCCATATTCTTTTAGCGAAACGCCGCCGTGGTGAAGGTCTCTGTGCAGGAAAAAGAAGGAAAGGGACACCCGACCATCATGAGCGTTTCAGTTTTCCGCAATTTGGTTTAGTCGTATCAATATTTGGCTGCCATGAGATTAAACCTGTACGGTTTGACATACGAAAGCTAAAATTAAGATAGGATTATAAAAATGTTTGAAAGCTGTCGCAGGGAAGTAAACGCTCAAGTTTAACGTTCAAGTGGACCAGGGGATGTAGCTATTACTACTGTTCAGTTAGTAGCCGAGTAATCAATAGTTGCGTTTTTTGTCTCTGGTTCCTCTTCCGTGTTCTGTGTCCACAGTTGTCTGGTTTGGGTAAAAAATTGTGTTTTATGGTCCATTTACACACTGCGTAAAATCCAAGCGTATTTTGAAATCCGAGCGTATTTTACGCACGTTCAATAATAAATAATCTGACTGCTGCGGCTGCTGCTGCTGCAGTTCCCTAAACCAAGTGGTGCGCCTGGGGCGGAGCCCCAGGCCGTCACGGAGTTACGGGAAAAGGCGGATCGTTAAAAAAAAGTGGTTCGTTAAAAAAAAGTCTACAGAGCCCATCTACGAACTCGACTTTACCCTTGACCGAAACACCTCATACCAAGTTTCATCAAAATATCTCATTCCCTTCGAGAATGATCGTGCTTACAGACAGACGGACGGACGGACAACTTTTGCGATGTCATATGTATCCCTCCACTTACGTTTTGGGATCCCAAAAATACGTAGAACGCTCCAAGTCGTAAGGAGCTGTTGCCCTCGCTGCCATGTCGAAGAGCCTGGTCTGGACTATTTACACTTCAGGTGCCAGGAGCTTTGCATTTGAGGGGTTCTTGGCCTTGTGGGTATGACAGCTTCTTGGTATTCCACGAACTATATCAATAATATTTTTTTTTCTTTAAGTGATAGCGTGATGAAAGCAGTTGAACGTTTCTTAGTTTCTAGTTATCTATATTAGTTATTTATTTACATTGTAGGCCATAGTCTTCGGGCCTTTCAGTGCAGATATCATTTTGTTAATACAACAAGTTGAAACTATTCGTTTGTACTCGCAATTCCCTTACTTTATGTGACTGTACAAAAATTCGGGTGGTCGCGCTCGGTACTTCGAGCAAAGATTCGGGTTTCTGTTTTCTTCGGTGAGTCTACTGCGTTTTAGGGAGTCGGTCTAACTTTAGTTGCATTTTGGATCACCTTCCGAGTTCACATTGCTTAGTTGTCGTTTTTGCTGAAGCGGAGGCCGCGTAAGGTCTCGGTTCTACAACACCAGCGAGTGAAACGGCGAACTGTGACGCAGATGCAGTTCGCGGTCCGAGTTCGCCTGTCATGACCAAATGAATCCCAAAAAACTGAAAGTCCTGGAAAGTGTGTTTGGAAGTGGATGATTACAACTTGTATATTTTGACTACAAGAATGGTCTTTTTACTGTCAAATGTGACTACCCTTTACTGACTTATTTAGGCGATTTTATGAATGATTTGCCAGGATGCCTATTTTCCGTTTTTATTCACCTGCGCCTTGAAACGGCAAAGGCGTAAGGCGAACTGAGTGTAAAAACGGAAATTAAGCTGCAACGGCGAACTCACAGGGGAACTTACAGAGGCGATCAAAAACGCAACTTTTGTAAGTTAAACGCCTCTTTTCAGTACCTGCTAACCCGGTTTCCTATCATACCTTAAAACCCAACCCAACTCAAATTCGGTTGTACTAACGTCTCTCGCAACTTGGTCAGGACTAAGCTGCCATCTGTCTGTTAGGCAGGGTTGCCACTAGTCGCAGAATTCTGTGAATTGTCACGGGTTTTCAGCCAGAATTCTGCTACCGGTGAGACCGTAAAGCACAGTTTGTGACAAGTACTTCTAATTTCTACTCAAGTACAAGTACCAAGTAGGCTACTCTAGGGAATTTTTGCTTAAGTTTAAGTATTAAGTACTTTTCAAAAAAATCTACTTAAGTACTAAGTACTCAAGTATTTAGGTGTACCAAGTACTCTAGTGAATTTTTGCTTAAGTGTAAGTATTAAGTACTTTTGAAGAAAATCTACTTAAGTACTAAGTACTCAAGTATTTAGGTTGTACTTCAGTACTTAAGTACTAAGATACACTGCTGTTGTCACCGTGTCTTCATATATTACCGATAACTCCATAGAGAGACAAGTAATAGAAAAATACCGAACTGGTAAAAAGGAATTCGAGCCTAGTTTTTTTTTGTGTTTTGTTTTTGCCGCCATAGCAGAGGACTCCTACACTGTAAAAAGTGTCTCCGAGTAAGGATTAAAGATAACTGCAGTAGTTGCTACTGGGATTAATCTTATATCTACTTGGATACCATTAATCCCGAATTAGTTTCGTTTTGTTGTAGAGAAGAGCTTGGGGTCTGAATATCCTTTTACTGATGATGCCTTTCCACGTTTCTGGTAGTGAGTATTCGCCTGTGTCTCTGTTGATCCCTGAATGGTATTTTTGGCACTTGCCTTTCGGCCAAGTGCCATATAGCGATCGCACTTTCTGTCAGTCCGTCGGTCTTTCGGTCTGTCGGTCCGGGTTTTGGTAGTTCGGGCACTTCCAGATAAGCTAGGACGATGAAACTTGGCAGGCACATCAGGGACACCAAATGATTAAGTTGAATAGTCATTTCCCCGATCTGAGCATCGTGGGAGGAGTAGAGGGAGGGGAATCTGGAATCTTGAGGTATTTATAACTCTAGAACGGGCAATCGGATCTTAATGAAACTTGGTATTTGGAAAGACCATGTGTCTCAGACGATCCATATAAAACCCGGACCGGATCGGGCGACTTCGGGGGGAGCTGGATAGGGGAACCGGAAATCTTGAGAAACGCTTAGAATGGAGGGATCAAGATGAAACTTGGTGGGAAGAACAAGCACAAGTCCTAGATCCATCATTGACATAACCGGACCGGATTCAGGCACTATGGGGGAGTTGGGGGGGGGGGGGTGGATTTCTGATTATTCGTGAGTTCGGTACTTCCTGATGTACTAGGACGATGTAGTTGGGTTGGCATATCAGGGACAAGAACAAACTGACTTGACAACAGTTGTTTGCACGATCCGATCATCGTGGGGGGAGTGAAGGGATGGGGAATCCCGAATCTTGTGGCATTCAAAACTGTCGAACGGGAGATCGGATTTGAATGAAACTTGGCAAGTGGAAAGAGATTTGTTCATGTCAATCCCGGACCGGATCCGATACTTGGGGGGGGGAGGGTGAAGGGGGACTCCGGAATATCTGTGAAACGCCTAGTGCCGAGTGACCGGGGTGGAATTTGGAGGGAAGAACAAGCAGAAGCCGTAAATAGACCTGACACAATGCCCTAGGAAAATTTCTGTTTCCTGGATCCGGCCATTTTGGGGGGAGTTAAGGGAAGGGGAGTCCGGAAATACTGACTTTCGTAGTTTGCGAACGGTGGGTCCGATTCGAGTGAAACTTTATGGGTGATAAGAAATAATGAGCTTGATATGCAAAAGATGTCTCCGAACCACATGCGGCATTGGCTGGGGTAGCTGGAGGGGGACGGGGGGGGGGGGGACGAACTTTGTGACATGGTCAAAAACCAAATGAATGGTATGACTGGGATGCAAGTTGGACAGTACCGAGTTTATGCTGCCTAATTTGTTATTTGGCATCCGAACCGAATCCGGCAACGGTATGTGAAGAGGATTGGGGGAAACCGGAAATTTGCAGATATTTTTCGATTCCAGTCAAGTTTGAAGGACGAGAAGAGAAGATGGTTAGAGATGCGAAGTGTATGTGTCCTAGTCGTCTTCTAACACAGTGGGAGTTGGAGGGGGGGGGGGGATTTTGTAGCTCCCGTAGGGATCAAACGGATGGACTGATTTGAATCAAACTTGGAAAGAATAGAGACCTTGTGTCCTAGATTACATGTTTTAGGGTCCGGATCGGATCTGAACACGGTGGAGGGAAAAAAAAAGCTTCAACCTGAGTGAAACTTGATAGCCGGTACGAGAAGATGCCTTAGATAACCTGTATATGTTGCTGAACCAGATTTTGCCCTGGTACGGAAGTTGGAGGGCGAGGCGTACCGGCAATAGTACAGTACTTCTAGGAAATCAAACTAGTACGGTGAAACATTTGCTCTAGATTATCCGAGGCGATGCCGGAAATGCTCAGGCTAGCGCGAAACTAGATACCTTATTTCTAGGTCCAGTCCTAGGAGGGTTGAAGGGGGGATTTTGTGACATTCTCATCTACTTTCTTGTACCACATGCTCGTAACAAGTGCCATATGAGCTTGTAGCTCTTGTTCATAATTTCAACGGCTTCTTTTACAGTTTGATGAAGTCCGGTGCATGTTGCAAAAATCTGGGCTTTTCCAAAATGTACAATATGGGATGGGTTTTCGAAAACGTGTTCTGCCAGTGCTGATTTGAAGAAGTAATTTGGACGGTGTCCCTTGGAAAGGTCGGGGTCGATCCCATGTTCATGTTCTGTAAGCCTCTTTACGAAAGTCCTCTCTGTCCTGCCTTCTCGCAGTCGCACGGTGTCAAATACATACCTCGTGGCTCGTTGGCTCTGGTTTGGGACTTGGTTTGTCGGTGTTTAGGTAGGACCTTAGAGTGTTTTGAGTCCGGTGAAATACTTCTATGTTGTACTTTTTTAAGTTCCTGGACAGTCTTTCAATGACTCCTTGAATCTACGGGAGGTAGACACGGGCATTATTTTCTTCTGGTTTTTCACTACTAGGAGTGCCAGTGTAGCTTTTTGGGGGCCAGGTGGATTTTCAATCTTCTTTTGATGATTTTTCCGCCTAGTTAGATGGGGTACTTGCCGTAAAGTACGTCTCGGATGTGGCTCAGTTTGGCGTCTAGGAGGGCCTCATCGGAAATTTTGATGGCTCTGTCGACCAGTGAAATGACGACTGCGCGTTTCACGTTTTCTGGTTGGTATGAATCGTAAGGCCTGTCGTTGTGGGTGGGTTTCCTGTACACTGAGCAGACAAAATTTGTTTTTCCGTTGGAGATCATCACGTCTAAATAAATAGTTTCAGGTCGTCATTCTCAAAATTCGGTGATGAACTGGATAGTCGGTTGGACTTGGTTTTCGCTTTTCCAACTTGAGCGAATATTGAGCCAGAAGAAGACCCTAGCCAAGAAGGGCTGAAATATAGCTTCAATAAAATTCAGCTGATGTATCCGTTTTGCACTTTCAAAGATGGTAACTGCCTGCTACAATGGAGCTTTCTAGTCGAAAGTAGAAATATGGTTTGATGAAACAAAAGCTTGTCTTCATAACTTCAGGCAGTCCTCTCTCACAAAGGTCATCCAGCTCCACTTCATTTCACACACCGTAGTCTCTGGCTCGAGGACAAGCAACCACCATCTTTTTTTGCCACAGGCAAGAGTTTCCAAAATGTATTATCATATTCATCAATCCAGCCTACGGTCCACACAAAAAACGGGACAAAACCAAAGTGTTACTCTCGCAACACGATAAAATTATGGTTATAATTAGGGAAGACATTAAGTTTCTTTGTGTAAAATAAATGAAAAGAGTAGGGGCCACTGTCACTGCGAGGAGCAGTAGTGCAAGAAAGAGATAATGCAAGGAAGACACTTGGAAAGAAGACCGAGTCTGTGATTGTGTGATAATTCATAAAACAAAAACAAAATGGAAGAAATATGGCCATCTGTTCTACTTTAAGGAGCCGCCCTTCCCTTCTTAACGATGAACGAGTCACTTACCGAATCCGTTCGAGGTCGTGAATCTTCAGGACTGCGTCTCTTTTTAGCACATTTGCAAGCGACCGGAACTCCTCCCGTCTCAAGCTCCTGAGTTCATCGTCGACAGGCCCAGCTAGTTGCGTCATACTGACAAAGTTCATCTTTCTGCTCAAGATCTTCTTTGCTGTAGCCTGGATGCAGCTTTCTGAACTAGCTTTACTTTGACACGATTCTCCTGCTGTGGAGATTCCGTCACTTTAGACAATCCTTACTGTGTCATAGATCCTAATGTACCATTAGGACAAGCGAGGGGAGTGAAAATAAAGCTCTTTCTCGGAGACTCAATGCTGTGAGGGCTTTCAATTTTCTCACGCAAAGAAACAACATGTGTTACTGTTAAGTGATATGTCTCTGAAGTCCGGTCCTTTCCGCGATTTGGGCGGCTAATTATTTTTATAATTATTTTCTTATAATTTCCTACAATTAATTTTTATAAAAAGTAGAAAAATCTTCGTTTGGAAAACAGTGAAGATTATACAAGAGTTACGAGCTCGTATGCCACTTGTTGTGGGCGTCGCTATGGTAAATTCCTGGTAACCAGTGATTTGGCATCTGTGAAACTGTGCCAGGTTCGATAATCTTAACGATTCGTTTCTACGATTACTTGCAGTCTTCGTACAAATGACAGATACCGATCTGTTTTCTTTCGATCTGCTGATCGTGATTTGCCCTCAGTAGTGAACAGAAAGAAAAAACTTTTAGTTGGGATTTGAACCCAGGACACTCTGCTTACAAGGTAGCCGCTCTACCAACTGAGCTACGGAGGGGCGTTTGAACATGGTGCACAAACCACTAGAATAGTCAGATAGAAGCCGGCCATCGCGCCTGAAGGCAAATTCATCTATTCAGTTCACATCCCTGTAACACGGAAATTAATATATAGTACTTATTTATGTATGTTTTATATATATTTGCAGGCTTAACCGCACTCGCTCATCGCATATTTCCATCGGGGTATTTCCAGACGGGCTAGGTAAATGAAACATCTCAGGCATATGGGCCTGACCAGACTGATTTGGGAATTGCCAATTTCCAAACAGACCATCCACGGGAGTGGGGAGGAAGGGGGGGGGGATTTGTTAGCTTCGAACGAGCTATCCGACCTGGAAGAAACTTAAGAGTTGGCAAGAACATGACTCCAAGATGATTCGTGTCCGGTCAAGAAGAAATTCGGCAACTTCGGGGAGTTAGACGGGGGGTTTCGGAAATCTTGCGACACACGTAGATCGGAGGGATCGGGAAGGGGTTTGCGGGAAGGACAAGCATGAATTCTAGATGTACCGCTTATAGAACCGAACCAGATCCGGGGACTGTTAGGGGAGTTGAAGGGGGTATCAGAACCTCTAGACATGCATCAGCCTCGAACGGATGGTCGAATTCGTATAGAAACTGTGGAGGTAGGCGGATAGAGGGGTCCCAGAAATCTTGTGACACGCATAACTCTCGGACGAGGGGTTTGGTTCTTATATAACTTGATTATAGGCATGATCACATGTCCAAGATTTTCTGTTTTGGGGAATGGAATCAAAAACTGTGTGGGAAACATGAAGGAGGAGAGACCACGATTAGTGGGCAGGACTATTATATGCCACGGGGTCTATCACCTATACATCCGGACTTGACCCAAGCACAGTGGGGGGGGGGGTATCTTGTTGCAGATGTGTTTAACTCTCGAACGAAGGATGTCATCTAGATAGATATTGACAGTCGGCAACAATACCTGCTCTAGACATACGACGCCGTACCATACTGCTCTAGACCGATCACTGAGGTCATCTGGTCACTGGGAGAGAGAGGGGGGGGGGGTGAGCAAGATCTTGTGGCGTGAGTGCAAGATGGAGAGTTTGGGGCAGAACTTGGTGGCCAGGAAGATCATCTGTTGGGTGGCAGGGATTCTTGTACATCTTGCGGCACGTTGAACGTGTTGCGATGAGAACGGAACTTTGCGGGGAGAACGTTCCATTCACAGAGCGAGAGGGGAGTCTCAGGGAGTTGGAGGTCAAAACTTGTTGGGTGGGATCTAGACCTGCCTAGAAATTCAGTCAATAGACCAGACAGTTTGGCCTATGCTGAGGAGCAAAGGGACGTCTTGGAAGTGCAACCCGACCGTGATAGCGCGAACCTTAGCAGACATGCATGCTAACTATCTTTACAAGTGCCATGTGAGCTGTCAGTTTTGTGTGTTTGTCGACCATCCACCCGTCTAAAAATTTACATTTTGGGGAAATTTCAGTCCAAGTTCTAGCATACATATCGGATCCGGCCCGGACGCCGAAATGGTTCTTTTAACTCACACCGACGTTGCCAAATACTTCTCGGAAACACAAATGACACACACCTCTAGGGTGTCAAATGACACCTACAAACCCCGCCCACCGAGGTTCAATACAGGCCTGACTCCAAATAGGACATTTAGGCCATACTATGGTACCCATATCATGATATTAGTTACTTTGTTTTACCGTCTAAGCTTCATCCCAGTCGCTCCACTCGTTTGGTCCCTACGCGTGACATAAAGACTCCAACTCCTCCCACCGTGTCCAGGTATCGCTCGGACATAAAGATAGCTCATCTTCAGCGTCTGCTCTACCATCAATCAAGTTTCATACGAACTAGCGTTTCCGGAACCTCTTACAACTCCATCCACTGAGGTCAGATCAGGCCCGAACCCCGTGTGCCAATACTTAAGGCGTAATGCCCGAGCCACATTCAGTCACACCTGTACGTAATTTGATTCGTTAATTTGGTTATTACTCACTCTTACGTTTCATCCTGGTCACACCTGCAACGAAGAAATTCAAGATATATTACCACCATCATCACTCAAACGTAAACAAAACTGGCTAAACCCAGCGACTCTGTTCTGTGATTGGTCCAAACACTCGAACGATACGTTTCAAAATGGTGGAGATGGATTTTTCCATCTCGACAACCTTACGTTTTCAGAGTCTTTTCTTCCCAATTTCGACCGTAACCGGTGTTATTACCAGGTGTGACTGTAGTGGGGCCTGGGCATAAGAGCTTTGTAATATCCAAACTTAGTCACAAGCTTCACCTGTTCCGCCCCCATGCGTTTCCGACCGGGTTTCAAAGATTTCTGGAACCCTACTGCACCTCTCCTCGTCGTGGCCGAATACACTATATGACTAGTCCAAAACACACCAGTGATTCTCAGGAAGAAGGAGTAAACGTGTGTCCGTAGCGACTCAAACTCAATAACTCAAATCCTGAGTCAGCACAGCTGCGACACCGTTTCTTCCTTTCTTCCGCAGGTACCCGGAGATTCTGCATCGGAAGGGAGAGATAGTCATCAAGAGTATACTGTTCCGACCCAGAAGTGGCACATACTAGACGGCAACTTGGATCCAGGAAACCTAGAGCACTGGATAGTCCTTCACGGACGTGCCAAGTTTCACCCTCCTATAAGCTTATGTGGAAGTGCCCAAACTAGAAGAAAACTTTCCACTCCTGTTATTTGGGTTCTTAAGTCGTATCTGCTAAAAAGTTTTGGCGGAATGGTACTTCATAAAGTTTTTATCTCCGTCTTCTTGTTCAGACGCTCTTCGCTCTTTAATCGGCGTTTGACCCTAATACCCATTCCAAGTTCCTCCGAACTATCGACCTTTTCATTCGTCTTAAAGTTTAACTGAAAAGCCAACTTATTTTTGTGTAATTTAATTGAATATACTGAATTATCTGGATTCTGGAAAGAGTTTTTTTTTCACTATCTGCTCTATAGTTATGACGCTCAGAATATCTGCGACAGTCCGGGCTTTAATCCGAATATTTGCGGCACAGCATAAATTCTACTATGACGCGGAAAACTTTAATCTCAACACAAACGCGGCTTTTCAGTGGGCAGTGGTGAGATCGGCGATATTGCCTAGTGCCTGAATAAACAAAATCATAAATCTTTTTCGTAAGGCATACAAGAGATTCAAAGGCGCATACAGGTACCACAATCACACGGAAATTCCACTATTGTGAATATTTGTGAAATTTTCACAATTTGGCAAAATTTGTGAAAATTTCACAATTCACAATTCGGTCCAACCAAACGGGTGGACCGAATGAGATGCACGTTCGACAGTGCCGAGCTTATGCGGCCTAGATTTGTTATTAGGCGTCCGGGCCGGATTCGGCAAAGTTAGTGGGGGGGGGGGTACTGGAAACTTGCAGATATGCTATACTCCAATTTCAGTAAAACTTGATGGACAGGAAGAGAGAATTAAGAGATACGATGTTTATGTTTCAAGTCCTGTTCGGCCACAGTGGGGGGAGTTTGAGGGTGATTGCCGGAAACTTTGAGGCTCGCATAGGGGTCAAACGAGTGCATCAGTTTAAATGAAACATGGAACGTAGAGAGAGCATATAACCTAGTGACACATTTTGGGCCTGAACCGGATCCGACAACGTTGGTGGGGGTGGGGTACCGGAATTTTCTAAAAATGCTCAGATTCGAGTGAAACTTGATAGATGGTATAACAGAAGATGTTTTAGATGATCCATTTTTTAGTCCGAGCCAAATTCGGCCACGGTAGGGGGAGATGGAGGGAGTACCAGAAACCGTGTAGCACGTCTAGGGATGAAATGACGGGTCAGTCATGTGCATTTGCTACAGATAATCGAGACGCCTGCCTACTCGCAACAAGTACCATATGAGCTCGTAGCTCTTGTTCACTTTTTGAACATTCTTTTCCGTCCTCTGTGACATTTTGTACGGTTGTGGAAGTAAATCAGAACGGCGGACGCCGCAACCTGGCGGGTAAAGTTTGTAAAATAATCTGAGCAAATGAAACATGCATGAATGAAACATTCAAAAGAGTGGCTACAGTTTATTGCTTGTTTTAGTTAAATTTGAATGTTTACATCCAGTATTGTGTTTTAATATTTGCTAGGTTTGATTTCGGCTTATTCCAAAAAGCGACATTCAAAAAGGCAATGAATTTGTTCTACGCCCTCTTTTCTAAGCCTCTTAAAATTCAAAAGCCAGCTTATTTGTGTATTATTTAACTGAATCCATTGCATTTATTTGGACTGAGTTTGTTTTCAGTATTTGTTCTACTATGACGTTCAGAATATCTAAGGCCCTCCTCACAACGCAACATTCTTTTATGTCACAGAAGATTTGAATCTGAACACAAACGCGGCTTTTCAGTGGCCAGTGATCAGTTCACTGTCTTAGGCATAAAGCAAAGGTTAAAGGGCATAGAGGCTCCGACAGGGATATTCGACTATTTGAAAATCGATTATTTATGAATAGCGGATCAACTAAGTAACACATTTTCATCTGGTCTTCAAGCGTTTATAAGTAAATAACTAATGGGTGATTAGGTTGTCCTATTTCAACCCTTTTCAGTTAAACTTCAAGAAGAAAAATACATTTCCAGTCTTTTGTGGTCTTAGTTGACTCTCGCCATCGGCCAGACCAACTATACAATCTGCTATAAAACAATTTGACCTTAAACAAGAGATGGAAGCTCATATGGCACTTGCAAGACTTGGTAAATAAGAATGACGATGGATCCTTGGAAATCACGAGATTGTACCGTTTGGTAAAAAAAAAAATTCCGTAATCATCCAAAAAGATCATGGGCTCAAGGAGATCATGAAAATATAGGTTTTGCGTAAAAGTATTTTTTGTACTTTGCGGTTAAGATGAGTACTTTAAGGGATGGTCAGATCTGAGAAGTGACAATTTCTAAGCCAATCTTGTCAAGGCTATAATGTTCAAGCCAAGTTTCATTGTCCTAGCACATCTGGAAGTAGCCTACCTTAAACTGCGATCACCGGAATTCAAGACCTCACCTCCAACTCCCCCAAACTGACAGACTCCGGTACGGTTCTTTAACTGATATATCTAGGGCTTACGCTTATTCTTCCCTCCAAGTCTTATCCCAATCGTTATATTCCAAGCGTGTCACAAAATTTCTACTCCCACCCTCCCGACTCCCCCACATTGATCGGATCCTGTCCGCACTTGAAATGGGACATCTGAGACAGGAGGTCTTTCCAAATATCAAGTTGTCGGGTCGAATCTGGTCGGGTCCCTGACGTGCCTGTCAGTTTCCATTTGTCACTAGAAATTCGGACTTCTCCCCCCCCCCCCCCAATCTCCCAATGTGAGCGGATCCGTACTGGTTATATCAGTAACGTATCTAAGACTTGTGCTTGTTCTTTCCACCAAGATTCATCCGGATCTCTCCACTCTAAGTGTTTTCCAAGATTTCCGGTTTCCCCCTCCGAGTCCCCCCGATGTCACCGGATCCGGTCTGGATTTAAAATGGAGCGTCTGAGACACGAGGTCCTTCCATGTATCAAGTTTCATTAAGATCCGATCACCCGTTCGTAAGCTAAAAATATCTAATTTTTCCGGATCCCCCTCCCTCCACTCCCCTCCAGATGGTCGGATCAGGGAAGCGACTATTTCTAATTTAATCTGGTCCAGTCCCTGATATGCCTGCCGAGATTCATTGTCCTAGCTTATCTGGAAGAGCCCGAACTAGCAAAACCGGGACCGACAGACCGACTGACGGACAGAAAATATAATCGCTATATGGCACCTGGCCGAAGGGCAAGTGCCATAAAAAAAATCGCACCAAAGAATTCCGATTGGCTCTTTGCTTTTTAGCGAAAAAAACAAAACCAAGATGGTCTGAAATTTGGCTTAGTGTTCAAAAACCACACCTCTGCTGTAGTAGTGCTGTAACAATAGACAATGGTTCCTGTGGTCATGGCTCCATGGTCAAGACTATTGGTCCTTGGCTGCTTGAGGATTAATTTGCTCTGAACTTTCATATTTTCACCATAAAACACTTTGCACTATTTATTGCTTATGCTCCAATACTCAAAAGTATTTGAACACTGTGAAACTATGCTCTGTTACGAATTGTTCACGGCTTTGTCTGTTCTAAGCCTTTTGAAAGTGTATCGTCTACCAGGTTGAAAATACAAAATTACACTTACTTCGAAATATTTGTTTTGCACATCCTTGGCCTTAGTCTTAGTACACTCGCCACGGCTCTTCTAGAAGCTCAATAAAACTGTCGACATCCCATCTGTTAATTTACGGATAGTACAACGCTTTGAACCACCTGTGCTACATGCGTCCCTTTCTGCGGAAAACGAATATAATATCTGAAATCTGTACAAAATATAACCGCATATTTACAAGTTTGTTTCAACTAATGTCACCTTAGTGGAAACAGATGTAGGAGTAACAATAGGGTGACAATCCCGGTTGCCAAAAATGTTGAAGTTTTCGAGTGGGTTGTTCCAGCACGCTGAACCGCCGCCGCTTCGTGTCCTAAAGAGTTTCAGAAAGTCAGTAAATCAGGTTAGAAGCAGTGCTACCATATTGGCGGACTTTACGCCAAACTAGCGGATTCTATGACCGACTGGCGGTTTTTGGGATCCCAAAACATTAGTGGATGGATACCAATGATATCGCAAAAGTTGTCCGTCTCTTCGTCTAGCTTTCTGCCTGTGCGCACGATAACTCTGGAAGGGAATGAGACATTTTGATGAAACTTGGTCGAGGGAAAGGTCGAGTGCGTAGGTGGGCTATAGCCCTACATTTAGGGGTGCGTCAGGGGTCCAAATTAAGGGGCAAATAAAATATTTTTTAACAGCTAATGAGATGGTCGATTAATGGGTAAGAAGACATGCTGAACGCGATTATGAAAACCATTTTCTCGGCGGACAAGTAGTTCGCCCGGAATACGGCCAAAACCGGAAACCTTGTAAAAAGTAAAAGTTTTCTTTGAAGCTGATTATATGTTCGATTTACGGGAACAAGACATGCTGAGCAGGAATATGAAAACCATTTTCTCGCCGGACAACTAGTTTGCCCTGAATTCGGCCAAAACCGGAAAATTTGTTAAAAGCAAAAGTCGTATTTGTAGTTGATTAGACGTGCGATAAGGGGTAAGAATTGACGCTGAATCCATAAATGATAATCCTTTTTAGTCCGGACATATAGTTCGCCCGGAATCCGGCTAGAACCGACAAATTTGTTAGAAGTTAAGTTTTATATGAAGTTGATTAGATGTTGGATAGAGGGGCAAGGTTTTTTATCTTTATTTTTTCACCGGTGGCAGGAAGTTTCGATCGGTTACGTCAAAACAGATGTGACTTAGAAGAGTGGACACACATGGTGAATCCATATCTTAACTTGGTTTTCTCAGATCTACCCGTTACTGTGCTGTCTTCTGAAAATCATATCGCACTTGCATAGGTTAAGAAGTATTGATTGATCAAAAGTAAGTTTCGACTTTGCGGTTGAGATGCGAACTCTAAGGGAGCTAGAACTTCATTTGTAAGCAAAACCCTTGAGGCAAAAATGATAATGGGCTGATGGGCATCATGAAAATGCATCTATTGCTTAAAAGTATTTTTCTTACTTTGCGGTCAAGATTGGTACTTTAAGGTATAATCGGATTTGGGAAGTAGCAATTTCTAAGCAAATCTTGTTTAATCTCTAATAGTCCAGTGAAGTTTCATCGTCCTAGCACATCTGGAAGTACCTTAACTCGCGATCACCAGAATCCCAGACCCTCCCAGAACTCCACCCACAATACCCGGAGCCAATCCGGTTCTGTAAATGATTTATCCAGAGCATCGGTTTGTTATTCCCAAAGTTCGATCCCGATCACACCAGTCTAAGCGGGTCAAGTATTCCCCCCCCCCATATTTGTCGGATTCGGTCCGGAAATGAAAAAGATCACCAGAGAGAATGTACTCTGTTCAATTATTAAATTTCACTCGAATCCAATCACCCGTTCCAAAGTTGAGCATGGCTCAATATTCCGGATTCTTCTCCCCTCCCCCCTAAGATTATCATAACGAGGATTTTTTTTTTATCTCCAAGTCAATTTGACCGGCTCCCTGATATGCCTGCCAAGTTTCGTCGTGAAAATCCCCCAGAAACGGGATTCCGCCCCCCCCCCAGTGTCCGGATCCAGTCCAGTCCATTCTAACCGTTTCTTGAGATTCCCCCCCCCTCATAACTCCCCCCACTGTGCACGGAGCCAATCCGGTTCTGGAAATGATTTATCCAGAGCATCTGTTCTTTATTCCGACAAAGTTCCATCCCGATCTCTCCAGTCTAAGCGGGTCACGTATTCCCCCCCCCCCCAATAGTTGTCGGATGCAGTCCGGATATAAAAAAAATTACCAGAGAAATGTCCTCTGTTCAATTATTAAGTTTCACTCGAATCCGATCACCCGTTCCAAAGTTGCGCCGGATTCCCTTCTCTCCACCACCCCCCCACGAATATCAGATCGACAAAATTTTATTTTCAAGTCAGTCTTATCAGGTCCCTGATATACCTGCCAATTAGTTTCGTCGTGAACATCCCCAAAACCGTCATCACCGGAATTCCGGGACCCCTCCCCCTCCCAAAGTGTCCGGATCCAGTACAATTGTCAAAACGATTTATCTAGAGCAGATGCTTGTTCTTCCCAGCAAGTTTCACTCCGATCCTCCATTCTAACAATTTCTTAAAATTTCCGGTCACTCCCCCCCCCCCCCCCGACTAAAGTCCGGTCAAGACTTTAAACGGGTCATCAGAGATATATAATCTATTCAGGTATTAAGTTTCATTCCAATCCGATCACCCGTTCGAAAGTTACTTACTACTCAATTTCCCGGATCCTCCGCCCTCCACTCCCCCCCCCCCCCGAGATGGTAGGATTAGAAAACTGATTATTTCTAAGTTTGTTTGGTCGGGTCTCTGATATGCCTGCCCAGTTTCATTGTCCTAGCACATCTGGAAGTACATAACTCGGAAAAGTTTGACAAAAACTCGGACCGCGACCGACAGACGGAATTGTGATAGGTACGGAATGAGCCAGAGGCTGCAAGTGCCATACAAATACGATTTTTTGTTTTTGTTTCGAAGGTGTTTCAACCTCAGTATAAGCCTTGATCTGTTTCTAAATTTAAACAAATTGAATATTTAACCGTTTGAACCAAATACGGATCCCATCGAAACCTTTGGTCTTGTTGTCTTTTGCAGGCGTATTCAGGGGTGGCCCAAAGGGGGGGTGAGGGGGGGTGATTCACTCCCCCCCTGCCTTTTGCCAAGTCGTTTCAGTCGTTTATTTTGTCCTCGCCGAAGTCCCGGGCATTCATTATAATTAAAACCAATCCCGAGTCGTTTGAAAAAAATTGTTACTTTTGGCTCTGCCCAGCTTCAGTCGTAAAAACCCGTCCCTAAAGACCAGCCGAGTCGTTTAAGCCAGGTTGCATAACCCCGTTAGGTCTGAGACATGATGCAGGGTGGTAGCTTTTCGGCTACCTGTTCTACTCCCATGTGAATTGTATCTGCCTCACTAAGGTATAAGTCGTTTATTTTGGCCTTGCCGAGGTCCCGGGCATTCATTTTAATTAAAAACAATCTGAGTCGTTTAAAATTTTTACTTTTGGCTCTGCCCAGCTTCAATCGTAAAAACCCGTCCCTAAAGACGAGCCGAGTTGTTTAAACCAGGTTACATAACTCCGTTAGGTCGCAGACATGATTCAGGGTAGCAGCTACTCGGCTATCTGTTCCACTCCCATGTGATTTGTATCTGCCTCGCTTAGGTATCAGTCGTATCAGTCGTTTTTTTTTTGCCTCGCCGAGGCCCCTGGCATTCATTTTAATTAAAAACAATCCGAGTCGTTTAAATTTTTTTTTTAGTTTTGGCTCTGCCCAGCTTCAGTCGTAAAAACCCGTCCCTAAAGACCAGCTGAGTCGTTTAAACCAGGTTGCATAACCCCGTTAGGTCGGAGACATGATTCAGGGTAGCAGCTTTTCGGCTACCTGTTCTACTCTCATGTGATTTGTATCTGCCTCGCTTAGGTCTTTCAGATTTTAGCCTGTCAACATTGCAATAGGTTAGTTGTTAAAGTGAAGTCTGACTAGATAACACTGATATAATGATATTCCTTATAAACCATAAGTGAGAGACAAGGTTATGTGCATGGATTTTTGGTCAGAGTTTGACTAAAAGTGAAAAAAGAAGGAGTAGAATCTTTAAACATAATGAAAAGCCATCAGAAATCAAATGACAGGATATCCGCGAAACAAGTGTGCCAAGAGCAGATGGAAAAATGTCGATTACAAAGCGAGGTTGAGCTCGGACGCTTGAAAAGGGCAAGGAAGATTTTAATCTACACCCGAAAGTCGTTTTCCAGGACAGGAGGGGTTCTGCACACGCTGGAATAGCTCATTCTAGTCGGGAGGTAAATTTTTGGCCTCTATGCTAGCAGCGGCGTTATTATCCAAAATGTTTTTTTGGGGGGGGGGGGGAGCAAGGTATTTACCGACTGGCTGGTAATTTTTACCGATTTTTTTTTGCGGAAAAAACGCTCTTTTTACGAAAACTCGCGGCGCTTCGCGCCGATTCAGCTATTTTTTTTACCGACTGTCCAACAAAATTGGGGGGGGGGGGGGGGGGCCGCCGCTCCAAACGTGATGCCCCTATATGCTAGTGTCAAAGCACATCTGAATAGCCTTCCTAAAATTCAGGATACGCATACTACTCGAAAATGATCTCTTTTATGTTAAAGTTATTCTAAAACCGAACTTATTGTTCTTCATTTGCTGTGTATAGCACTTCTGTCGCGTATTGAGACTCGGACCTAATTTCGTGGTAAGGTGACAGATGAAGATTGACGCAGATATAAACCTTTCAGATGTGCTTGAACATGCTGCATTGGGGAAAGATATAGTGCTTCTATCGGGCGAAAGACGAAAGTTTTTGCAAACCAGTTTTAAGTTGCAATCTTTCAGATGTAGAGTAAACTGTTTTAGTTTTCGTCATGAAATTACAGTTTGTCGAATGACAAATAAAACAGTACGTGGTACACGGTACTTTCATAACGAAACAAAAGTACATCAAAACTACACCCGAAAAAAAAAAACGCAACTCAGGTATCGTCTGCGAACCGACGTCTTTTTTAATGCACTGGCAAACCTGTTTTCCTCATTTTGTTTCTGAATAAGAGTGTCTTGAACGTGAAAATTACTTTTTTTGCTGTCAATTCGCAACATATCTACTTTGTGTCTGCTTTGTTTTCTATGGCCAATATTTTGTAACTTTTTCGACGGACAGATTTGTGATTTCATAGCTACTTTTTCCTTCTCAGTGGGATCGCAAAAAGACGCTCTGCTCCTCGGCGTGTCAATTTCGCCTGTGGCGCTCATAATATTCTCTGTTTAGGGGAAAGGGTGTGTCATTTACTTGGCGATCTGGCTTGGAATGTTTTAGATTTGAAACACGTGAAAGGCTAGAATCTTTCCAGAAAAAAAAACAGATTAAAAAAATGTTCCTGCGGCGCTTGCTTTAATTTGTCCCGGGTACAGGCTTTGAAAGCTTTCCTCTTTAGCGAAAGCTAAGGCTATGAAGGTATGTATACAAAAATTTGATTAAAAGAATAATTTCAGCTGATGTATCAGCTAATTTTACACCGACTTTATTATTTGCTGGTGGGGATAGTGCGCCATTGCCGCGTAGTGACAACAGTTCTGTTTTGTCGGTACTTGCGAGTCGTATATTACGATCCAGGAGTCGTTGAAATCTGGGGTCTCACCCCCCCTGGTCCGAGGGCTTCGGGCCACCCCTGGGCGTATTAAAATTGTTTCGGTTCTATTGACAATCCTTGTAAGTTTTTAGAGATTTCTTGCAATTTGGGGTTAAAAAGAAATGTAGGCATATTTTCCAAGACATCGGCGTATTTTTGGGATTTGGCAACACTGAGTCTTTAAAATTGAGTTTCTTTCATTCAATTCAAATTGAGTTTTTTCGGAAGAACTCTCACATTCAACGGGTCAGGCGACCCCCCCGGACGCAACCCTCCCGCCAAACTCCCCCCTGCGAATCCCCCAAGGTAACAAACCCGCCACAGAAAAAAACGGTACCCCCCCCCCCCCCGGGTACCGTTCCAAAGCCCCCTCCCCCTGGCCAAAATGCAAATATATAGGAAACTAGAAAATCTTACTAAAAACTGCAGCTGCAACACAGGATACTGCAGTCACAGGGATCCAGCCTCTAAAAAGGGATCCTGATATAAGGAAGAAGAAGAGGAAACCTTAGCCGGAACCCCATTCAACCCATCACCCATATTCAGCTGCGGCCAAGCTGTCTCCCAGTGTGGGGAATATTTGGGATATCAAAAGGTGTAGGACAAGGGAGAAGCCGAGGTGCCAATTTCAGACCATCTTCCTTACAAAGTGCCAGGAGTTATATGTCCCACTTAAGAAGTTTCTGAATGATCTAGATACAGGGGCGTCACGTATAGTGGGGGTGGAGACGCCCCCACACAATATTGTCTGCCTGTCGGTAAAATAGCCGAGACGGCGCGAATCGCACCGATTTTTCGTAAAACAGTCGATTTTTTGGGATTTCCAAATCGTAAGTGGATACCTATGAGATCGCAAAAAGTTGCCCGTCTGTCCGTCCGTCTTTCTATGAGCACGATAACTCTCGAAGGGAATGAGATATTTTGATGAAACTTGGTGTGATGATTTCTTTGGGTCAAGTGCAAGGTCAAATTCGTAGATGGGCTTTGTAGCCCTACATCTAGGGGTGGGGGGTTCAAATTAAGGGGCAAACAAAATATTTTTAAACAGCTAATATGATTGTCAATTATGGGGTAAGAAGACATGCTGAACACGAGTATGAAAACCATTTCCCACCGGACAAGTAGTTCGTCCGGAATCCGGAATAAAATGGAAAGTTTGTTAAAAGTAAAAGTTTTATTTGATGTTGGATTTAGGGGTAAGAAGAAGACATGCTGAACACTTATGTGAAAATCATTTTCTATCCGGACAAGTAGTTCGTCCGGAATCTGGCCAAAACTGGAAAGTTAAAGTTTTATTTGTACAGACATTTACACATTTTTTTTATTTCATCAAAAAAATATATAAATTAAACTAACAATTTACCATTAACGGCCACTTTTAAGACAAAAGAATCCTGATTGTGGCCGCAATTCTAAGCACCATGAATCCGCTATATCATTCCTCCATTTTTTATTTAAAAAAATAAATAAAGAATATTAAGTAAATACCCTTTCCTATTATCACTCTCCTTTCCTTTTCAAAGAATGGGATTTAACCATTCTCTCGAATGATGCCAGACTTACAGCCGCTCTGACCGATTCTGGAAGGTCATTCCAGACGCTCACACCTATGTTCCTGAGAACAGATCCTGCTCTTTTTGTATCTCTTTTCTCGTGAGCTAAATCCTCTGAATGTCGCGTAAAATAAGGGTGATAAAGATGTAGTTGATTAGATATCCGATTTTAGGGTAAGAAGAGATGCTGAACCCATATATGACAATCGTTTTTTACCCGGACATATAGTTCGGCCGGAGTCCGGATGGAACCGGAAATTTTGTTATTTTCCGTTATCCGGGGGGATCGGGGGATGGGACATCGAAGACTCGCTCTTATCAATTATCAAGTTTCATTCGGAGCCCGCTTGAAAGTTATCCATGACAGAAGATCCCGAAATCCTTTTCCCTCTACTCCCCGCACGATGATCGGATTGGGATAATGACTATTTCCAAGTGAATCTGACCGGGTCCTTGATGAGCCTGCCAAGTTTCATTGTTCGTTGTGTCCCGTGTCCCCACAGTATCTGGATCCGGTCTGGTCCTATACATGATGAATCTAGGACTTGTGCTTGTCCTTCCCACGAAGTTTCTTTTCAACCCCTTCCACGAGATTTCCGCCCCCCCCCCCTCCAAATCCCTCCAGTTATTGGATCCGTTCTGGACCTAGAGTGGAAAAATCTGAGACTTTTCCAAATTTCAAGTTTCATTCAGATCCGATCACCTCTTCGAAAATTCTGAGTGTCACAAGATTCCCAGTCCCTCGACTCCCCCGACGATGGTCGGATCGTAGTTGTGACTATTTCCAAGCCACACTGTAAAAGTTTTTACGTATAAAGATTTAAAGTTAACTGCAGTATTTGCTGCTCGGATTATTCTTATCTCTCGGGAGATAAGATTAATACCAAACAGAGATAAGATGAATCTGAGTAGCAAATACTGCAGTTAACTTTAATCTTTGTATGGGGAAGCTTTTTACAGTGCAATCTGGTAAGGTCCATAAAATGCTTGCCAAGTTTCATCGTCCTAGCATATCTGAAAGGACCTTACTTGGGAGCTCGGGAATCCTGCCCCCCCCCCCCCCCCCCAGTGCCCAAATCCGGTACGGTTTAGCCAATGATGTATCTAGGGCTTGTGCTTGTTCTTCTCGATCCCTCCACTCCAAGCGTGTCATAAGATTGCCGGTTCTCCCCCCAAATTCCCCCCACAGTCATGGTATCCGGTTCGGACTTAAAGTAGGACATTTGAGACACGAGGTCTTTCTAAGTGTCAAGTTTCATGAAAATCTCCGTTCGAAAGTCCTACAAACGTCAAGATTCAGGATTCCCCCTCGGATGGGGGGAGGGGGCGACTATTTGTAGGCTAACTTAGTTTGGTAATGTCCCTAATATGCCGTCCGAATTTATCGTCCTAGCGGATATGGAAGTACCGTAACTCGCGATCATCGGAATGGTCGACTGACGGAATGTGATCGGTGTATGGTACTTGGCCGGAAGGCATGTGCCATGAAAAGGGGACGAAGTTGACTGATAGGCGAAGATAGAATAAGAAAGCTAAATATTCGGCAATATCTAAAGAATTTCTTTCAAATGTTTTACAAGACTTCCGTTCCAAAATCCACTGTATTTGTGTTTCCAGTAACCTCAATGAATGGTTAAATGCTCTTTCGACCCAAGTTGACTGGGATACATATATTAAACAATGGCTAAAACGGAAAGTCAGCTACGATGTCGGTCATGTTTGTCAGACGGCTGTTTTGCTAAAGGGATCGACGAGGAACGGGAGCGGGAATGGAACGGTAGGGCAAGGCGCAAGAGGAACACATGCTTGGAGAACAGGAGCCATGCCTTTCGTCGTGCGTTGGTTAACTCGACTAGAAGAAGGAACACGACTTCTAGAACAAGGGTTGTGTACCGAAAAGATTTGGAAGCGAGCCCAAAGAAGCTACTAAAAGAAGTAACGATGGTTCAAAGTTCCCCCTTTTAGAAGTTTTTCTCCAGGTTCAACGTTCCCGATTCAGTATGTCCT
The DNA here is from genome assembly GCA_023053575.1 of Branchinecta lynchi. Taxonomy (NCBI): domain Eukaryota; kingdom Metazoa; phylum Arthropoda; class Branchiopoda; order Anostraca; family Branchinectidae; genus Branchinecta; species Branchinecta lynchi. Next base: position 23,896,624 of record JAKZAP010000005.1, on the reverse strand, counting down.
TCCCGTTCTTAGGACGCGTTCCCGTTTTTAGTCAATCTCCTTGCTACACAGTTGTGGTGTAGTCATTGAAGTCGGAGTATGATCTATCGTTAATAATAGTTTTTATGGAATTTGCAGCTTCGCTCAAGTGCAATATAACGATCACTTTTCGGTCGGTCGGTCAGTCGGTCGGTCCTTCAGGCCACTGTCCTCGAGTTAGGGAACTTCCAGAAGGGCTAGAAACTTGGCAGAAATATCAGGGACCCGACCAAACTAATTTGGTAATAGTCACTTCCAACAATCCGACCACCGTGGGGGAGTGGAGGGAAGGGAGGAGTCTTGAGGAATGTATAACTCTGAACGGTTGATTGTATTTTAACCAAACTTGATATTTGGAAAGACCTCGTGTCTCATATGTCCCGTTTCAAGTCCGGACCGGATCCGTTAGAATGGGGGGGGGGGGGGCGGAGGGGAATCTGAGGAGGGAACCGGAAATCTTGTGACACGCTTAGAGTTGAGTGATTGGGATGAAGCTTGGTGGGAAGAACTGTCGCTAGAACCAGATACATCAGTATCCCCTGGATCGGATTTGGGCACTGTGGGGGAGTTAGGGGGGGGGGGGGGGGGGGGGGTCCTACTTTCGGTGACCGCGAGTTAAGGTACTTTCCAGATGTGCTACGACGATAAAACTTCCTGAACAATAGAGACTTTACATGATTAGCTTAGAAATAGTCAGTTCCCCGACCCGCCCATCGTGGGGGAGTGGAGGGAAGGGAACTCAGGAATCTTGAGGTATGTATAACTTTTGAACAGGTTATTGGATCTTAACAAAACTTGATATTTAGAAAGACCTCGTGTCTCGGATGTCAAATTTCAACTCCGTACCGGATCCGATGAATGATGTGGTTGGGGATCCGGAGAGGAAACCGAAAATCTTGTGACACGCTTAGAGTGGAGCGATTGGGATGAAATTTGGTGGGAAGAACAAGCAAAATAACTAGATACATCAATGAAAGAGCAGGATAAGGTTCGGGCACTGTGAGGGGATTTGTTGGTAGGGGGGGGGGTCTGGGGGTCGCGAATTAACGTGCTAACAGGTGTGCTAGGACGATGAAAGTTCGCTTGGGCTTTAAAGTCTCTACTCCTAAAAGTCTCTAATCCTAACCGCAAAGTACAAAAAATACTTTTAAGCAAAGTATACATTTTCATCATCCCCACGAGTCCATGATCATTTCTTCCTCAAGGGCTTAGTTATTTTTTTTATTTTTTTTTAGTAAATCCGGGCGTAGCTTAGCTTGACTGAAAAGTAAAATAAAATGCTTTTGACCAAACGATAAATAGTCATGATCCCCAAGGGCGCATGACCATTTTTGCCTTAAGGGTTATGCTTGCAGGTGAATTCCTTAAGGTACAAACAATAATTTTGAGCTAAAGATATATTTTCATGAATACGGACGAGCTTATCATCATTTATGCTTGACGAGGGTTCACTAAAGATGAATCTTAAAGTGCGCACCAGCACAGCCAAATGCAAAAATAAAATAATTTTTGGGACCTATGACTTCGCAGAAGATGTCCATCTGTCCGTCCGTCTGTCAGCACGATAACTCTCGAAGTGGATGAGATATTTTGATGAAACTTGGTGTGAAGATTCTTTGGGTCAAGGGAAAGGTCGAGTTCGTAGATGGACCCCATAGCTGTATATTTAGGGGAGGGGTTTCAAATTAAGGGGGCGAAATTTTTTTTAACCTACTGAGATGCTAAATCAGAAGACGAAACTTATTTTTTCGCCGGACAGGTAATTCACCCGGAATCGGGCAAAAACCGGAAAATTTGTCAAAAAGAAAAGTTTAACCTGAAGTTGATTAGAGGTTCGATTTAAGAATAGGGAAGCTGAATCCGGCCGAAACCGGAAAATTTGTTAAAAGTAGAAATTTTATATGAATTTCATTAGCTGTTCGATTTACGGGTTAGTCCGTGTATGACAATCATTTTCTACCCGGACACATCGCCACGAATCCGGCTGAAATTTGTTTAAAGCTGAAGTTTTATCTGAAGTTGATTAGAGGTTCGACACAGGTGTCAGAGATACGCTGAATCCGTTTTTGAACTTGATTTTTGTGCAAGTCAAGTAATTATTCCGGAATCCGGCCGACCCGAAAATTTGGCAGAAGTAAGGTAGGAACTTTTGTCAGAATCGATATGACACGGGCTATAGGGGTAAACACACATGCTGAGCCCGTATTCGAACTTGGTCTTCTCAGATGATTACCGAAGGCCAGATCTCTACAAGACCCAATTGTCTGGATCAAATGTTAAATTTTTGGGATCCCATCGAAACCTTTGATCTTATTACGAACGATACATTCTTGTGATTTCCAAGGACCCGTGATCATTCTTATCTCAAGGGTTTTGCCTACAAATGATCACAGCAAACCCACAAATTGACCAATTCCTACTTTCATCCTCTGACCCAGCCTTGCAAGTGCCATATGAGCTTCCAACTCTGGTTTCTCCAGGTTCCGCCGTCTAAATCAACTTCTTTAAAGTATTTACGACCCTAGCAACACATTCCTGTTGTCTCTTGGGATCCCAAATTTCTTGTCACTTTTGGCCAGAAAATGCTCTTACATAACAATCAAACTTTTGGCCGTCTTCATTCTACGAAGTTTCGCTCGGTAAATAATGAAGTCATTGCCAGTTTGCCATCGAGTTTTCTTCTGTCAGATTGGCTCATATTGTATTTATTTATATTGACAAAAAAGAACATGAATTCGAGAGCCTGTCCTTGCCCACGAAGATACAGGGATCGACTAAAACCAGGAAGGGAATGGGAACGATAGAAAAGCAGGAAGGCATACTAAACCAGGAAGGGCATACTAAAACGAGGAAGGCTGTTGCCAGAAGTCAAAACTGGAAAGCCGCACCCTTCTCTTCATCTGTTTAGTATTCTTTGAGGGATCGGCAACTTTTCAAATTCAAACTTCACCATCCCTTCCTCGTTTTAGTATCCTGACATGGGTAGGCATTAAGTTCAGTGAGGGGTCGGGAACTATACAAATTTTGATTCAACTTTTCATTTCTCGTTCTGACGGTTGGCGACCAGCGAGGGATCGGCAACTAAGATATTTCAAGTCCACCACTTCCTCGTCTTAGTACCTTGAAAGTAGTAATACGAGGAAGAAAATTTCTAAATTATCCTTCTTTGCAACTTCGGCAACTAAAATTTTCCCGAGTCCAGCGAGGGGTCGGCAACTATACAAATTGTATTTCAAGTCCACCACTTCCTCCCTCCTTTTAGTACCTTGAAACTACTAAAACGAGGAAGGAAATGGTGGACTTTAAATATCTTAGTTACCGACCCCTCGCTGGACCCGGAGGATTTTAGTTGCTTACCGTCAGAACAAGAAATGAAAAGGAGAATTACAATTGTTATAGTTGCTGACCCCTCAATGAACTTAATTCCTACCCATGTCGGGATACTAAAACGAGGAATGGATGGTAAACTTTGAATATGAAAAGTTGGTTCCCCCTTCAAAAATACTAAATAGAGGAAGGGAACGGTGCGGCGAATTCTGGCGACAGCCTTCCTTGTTTTAGTATGCCCTTCCTCGTTTTAGTATGCCCTTCCTGGTTGTAGTCGATCCCGAAGATACAAGCTATTGTGCGACTTATCCATTCCGCTTTACTAAAATTTATTTATACCTCAGCCCGATCGATTAAAAAGGCCAAGGCAGCCTAGCCGGAAACCTTCGCGATCGACTAAAAAGAGGCATGACACGGCAAAACATGGCGCATGAGCCAGAAATAATAAAAAAAAATATTAGCAAGTAGTAGCAGTAGATATGTAAGTGAGTCGTAACTCCTGAGCCTAAAAGAAGGCACGTTAGAACATTGTTCCTGCCCCTCACTCCGAAGCCTGAAAGGGCCCTTTTAGGTATCGTACTTCCTTTTAGTACTCATGCCTCCTAAACTATGTCCCCTGCCGTACCTCGTTTTAGTCGATCCAGAAATCTTCGTATTAAGAAGTACCGCTGTTTCTAAACTGGGTAGTAAAATTAGGGAAAAAATTGTGGTATTGGTCCACCTGAAATGGAAACTAAACTGAATTTAGTCTTTCAGAAACACGCAATTACCAGGAACGTCATCGCAGGAAATTCGAATACTTTTTTTATGGCACTTGTAGCCTTCGCCCCTTAGGCTCATAACATTATTTATAGTTGTTTTTAATTGTTAAGTTATACATGACGGAAGAAATTCAATGTTCGGCTTCGTCCGTGAGCTGAAAATAAACTGAACTGAATTGACACATTTCGAACGCTTTTCCATCGGCATTCAGGAACGTGCAATTACCAGAACGTCATCGCAAGAAATTCGAATACTTTTTGTATGGCACTTGTAGCCTTCAGCCCTTATGCTCATAACATTAGTTATAGTTGTTTTTAATTGTTATACATGACGGAAGAAATTCAATATTCGGCTTCGTCCGTGAGCGAATTTTTGAAAATAAATTGAATTGGCACGTTTCGAACCCTTTTCCATTGGCATTCAGAAACGGGCAATTACCAAGAACGTCATCGCAAGAAATTCGAACACTTTTTTTATGGCACTTGTCGCCTTCGCCCCTTAGGCTCATAGCATTAGTTATAGTTGTTTTTAATTGTTAAGTTATACATGACGGAAGAAATTCAATGTTCGGCTTCGTCCGTGAGTGAATTTTTGAAAATAAATTGAACTGAACTGGCACGTTTCGAACGCTTTTCCATCGGCCGGATCTGTCGGTCCAGTGACCGCAAGCTAGGGTACCTCCAAACGGGCAACGGAGGAACTTGTGATGGCAGAGCAAAATAACATTACAGAGTAGCACCAAGACCTATGCTTTCCATGCTTCGCAAATGGGCCATACTCGTAGCGTCACCCACCACGCTTGCGGTATTCAAAGCGAAATGAACTTGCAGATTTAGAGATTTTGTAGTACAGCTAAGATGTGGGATCGACTAAAACCAGGAAAGGAAGGCAACACACGAAAAGCAGGAAGGCATACTAAACCCACGAAGGGCATACTGAAAGGAGGAAGGGCGTGCTAAAACGGAGAAGGCTGTCGCCAGAATTCAACGCTGCGAAAAACTGGAAAGCCGCACCGTTCCCTTCCTCTTTTTAGTATTGTTTGAGCGGTCGGCAACTTTTCAAATTCAGAGTTCACCATACCTTCCTCGTTTTAGTATCCTGACATGGGTAGGCATTAAGTTCCATGAGTAGTCAGCAACTATAAAAATTGCAAGTAATCTTTTCATTCCTCGTTTTAGTAGCTGGTCACGGATAGTACCTTAAAGGACTAAAACGAGATAGGTAATGGTGGATTCTCAAGGAATTGAGCCTATCCATGTCAGGAAACTAAAACGAGGAAGGGATGATGAACTCTGAATTTGAAAAGTTGCCGACCCCTAAAAGAACACCAAATTGAGGAAGGGAACGGTGCGGCTTTCCAGTTGTTCGCAGGATTGAATTCTGGCGACAGCCTTCCTCGTTTTAGTATGCCCTTCCTCGTTTTAGTATGCCCTTCCTGGTTTTGGGCAGTATGCATGCCTGCTTTTCTCGTGTTCCTTTCCCTTCCTGGTTTTAGTCGATCCCCTAAGATGCGGCCTGAACATGTCAAGGAAACGGTCAGGCAAAATAACACTAGGCAGTAGCACCAAGACTGGAAAGAAGTGACACACACTCGAATAAAATTGACACTAGCACCACCAGCGATAGAGAACGCACCTACTGGAACTCAACCAGTCGTGCACCAGGGCTGACTCCAAAAAATCAATATTCTAAACACAGCAAAAAAGAAAACAAGATACAAACTCCCCTGTTCCCTCGATGTGTGCATACCGCAAATTTGTCTCCCTTGCAGTGGGCGGCGCTACAAGTAAGGCTCGTTCCTGATACATTAAAAGCATAGGTCTTGGTGTTAATCCCTAAGGCGTATCCTTTTGAGGAGTCCTCACATTTTTGTTTATCCCAGGGACCCACTCCCTGTATCCTCGCGAGTCCCCATGGACCAATTCTCTTATTATCATCTCCATAATCAAACAAGAGAATCCCTTTTAGATTCGGTACGGAATCAATTTTTGGAAGTTGCTAGTTTCTGTTTTGTTGAAAAACAGGTGCTACAGATGGTAAATAAGAATTTCTGAAAGTTTGGTTATGGTTTAAAACTGAGTTTCAGGAAAAGGCATCTTTATCATTGGGGTCATGATTTTTATTTGTAAATAATAAAAATATTAAAGTAAATAAAACAATCGGAGTAAACAAACAAGAAAATAAAGTGGATCCAAACTAATTCCGTCAACTGAGTTTTTTTTTTTTAACAAAATTTATTTTGGACACATTCCCTGTATTCTCGTTGTTTCCCGTCCGAGTCCTCGTGGAGTCAAGGAGTGACTCCCTCTATTCTTGCCGTTCCCCTCGGTTCCCCGAGGAGTCTCCGGGGAACAACGAGAAGACGCCTCTAGCGTTACTTCGGTTTTTCGCGCTCGAAAAAATACTTGAACCCAAATACTGGGAGTGTGTGTGTGGGGGGGGGGGGAGGGTATCGGAAATCCTGTGGCCCACTGGAATGGAGGAACAGGAATTACGACTTACAGATCTGGACCGGATGCTGTTCTTTTAGATGAAAGGTTTGTATTTTCCCGAGGAGAACAGCGTGCATAGTACAACACACAATTTTTTTCGGATGTCAGGGTAATGTCTAAACGATCCGAAAAATTTAGAACGAAAAAAGCAAAGAAGCGAGTAAGACTGATTTAAAACTTTGGTAACTTCCCGGAAGGAAAGATAGCGGTTACAAACCAGTGGAAAAACCTGAGATTTTCTGATTTCGGAACTTAATTTTAACTTATTTTTCTTTGCGGAAAATTAGTTCGTCGATTATAGATTCGATGCGTAAGAGTACAACACTGAATACATATCTGAATTTTGTTTTCTTGTCAGACAAGAAGTCCGTTCCTCGAAAACCGGAAATTTATTTAAGTAAAAGTTCTGTTCTAAATCGGTTAGTGTCAAAATAGGGTAGGAAAACATCCGAGCATTTAGGGTGGTCTACATCAAATTGATAACATATTGGACCAGGATATTCTGAATCTTCGATTAATATTATTCCTGCCGCAGCCTGGCAAAGATAGACCGGATAACAAAGACAGACAGGAATTGCCTAATGGATCTGGTTCAGTGGTTGTTTAGGAACACACGTTTTCGCGTGGATGGCTCTGGTCCCGTCGTGCTCGACGGACATTTTCGCATGGATGCCGTCGATCTTTTTGTCATTTTCGCATGAACGGAGGAACAGAGTATCAGGCAATCCAGCTCGATTGACGCCTAAGGTTCAACACCGCTCCGAGGGCAGCGCTGACCTGAACGGGGATATTGTGTGGACCTTCCCACTAATATGCTCCCATCCAGCTGAATGGACATTTTCGCGTGGACGGAACGCATCTTCCTCAGCCGTTCAAAGCCCGATCGATTTTCTCATTTTCCCGCTCAGCTCTACAGCCATCCACGCGGAAACGTCATCCTGGTGAAGATTATAAATCTGCAAGACCAGAAGACCGTCCAGCCATATTTCGTTGGGATCCTGTCGAAATCTTTGGTCTTGTTTCATGTGCCCTGTTTCAGAGTGTAGATTCGAATAAATGCCTTGCCAACGAAATCTTGCGATCTGTATTCTTCGTCAAATATAATTTGAAATATAAAAGCCACGTGATCCGTTTCTGCAAGCCATTTACGATATGAAGAAATGGAGTCTGGACTAGTACAAGATATTACTTATTCTTTATGGCCGTTTTCTAAGGCGAATCTGGCGATTTGACGGTTCTTTGGTCCGGATTGAGAAGTATTTTTTGTTTTGTTTTACGACGAATGAAGAACTTAATACAGACTAGGCAACCCAAGGCTTTCTCGTAGTTACTAACATAAACATCCTATCGGAGAATCAATTCATTTATGCATACACAACTAGTGTAAGGACTGGCATGCCAATAGTTGCTTCAACCAAAGATGATGGCTCGATAATTTCCCACCATTTCCATTCATACTCCTTTAGAGTTTAACTGAATAGGGCTGCTGTACAATACCCCCTATCACTTACATCTACCACTTATGGAGCCGTTACTAGACAACATGTTTGGTGGGGGGAGGGGGGGGCAAGGTATTTACCAACTGACTGATTATTTTTACCGACTGTTTTAGCTAAAAATGGTTTTGATTAAAAATCATCTGATTTATAGAACAAGAGCTGAAAGCTCATTTGGCACTTGTCGGAACAGTTAGCATGTTTGTCAGTTTGTCCCCCTCCTCTTCCCCCCACACGGATCAGATCCACTTCAGACTTGAAACTGAACATGTGATACACTCGCTCTTGACACTTGTCAAGTTTCATGCACGTCCGGTCACCCGTTCCAAAGGTATGAATGTCACCAGATGTCGGATTCCCCATCCCTCTACTCCCCCCAAGATGGTCAGATCGGGTCAGGGACTATGTTCAAGTCAATATGTTAGAGTCCTTAATAGGCCTGCCAAGTTTCATGGTCCTAGCACATCTGGAAGCACCCTAGCTCGAGATCATCAGAATTCCGGAAAACCCCCTACAACTTCCCACACCGTGACATGATCCGGTCCTGTTTTGTCAGTAATGTATCTAGGGTTTACGCTTATTCTTCCAACCAAGTCCTACTCCGATCCCTCAACTTTATGGTATTCACGAGAATTCCGGTGCCCCCTCCAGCTCCCCCTCCCCCCTTACAGTGATCAGATCCGAACCAGACTTGAAACTGAACATTCGAGACACTTGTTCTTAATACTTACCAAGTTTCATGCACGTTCGACCACCCGTTCCAAAGATTTTCGACCCCGCTACTCTCCCACGATGATCGGATCGGGGAAGGGACTATTTTCAAGTTAGGATGGTAGAATCCCTAAAGTGCCTGCCAAGTTTCATGGTCCTAGCACATCTGGAAGTACCATAACTCGAGATCACCGGAATTCTGGTAAACCCCCGTCCAAATTCCCCACTGTGACACGATACAATTCCTGTTTTGTCAGCTATGAATCTAGGGTTTAAGCTTGTTCCATCCATTGTTCCATGTTCCATTCCATCCCAATCCCTGGAATTTGAGCCTTTCAGAAGATTTCCGGTGCCCTTTCCCAGCCCCCCCCCCCCAGTTATTGTATCCGGTCCGGATTTGAAAAGGAATATCTGAGGCACATGTTCTTGACACTTTTCAAATTTCATGCACTTTCGATTACCCCTTCCAAAGTTATGCATGTTACTAATTTCCGGGTTCCCCATCCCTCCACTCCCCCTAGGATGGTCGGGTCGGGGAAACGACTATTCTGAAGGCAGTCTGTTCGGGTCCCTGATATGGCTACCAAATTTCATCGTCGTAGTACCGAACTCGCGGGATCACCGACCCCCCCCCCCCAACTCCCGTACAGAGCCCTAATTCGGTCCGGTTATGTCAATGATGCATCTAGGACTTGTGCTATTGTTGTTCCCGCCAAGTTTCTTCCCGACCCCTCAACTCTAAGCGTTTCCCAAGATTTCCAGTTTCCCCCTCCCTCCACGCCCCCCACAATGCTCGGATCGGGAAAGTCACTATTTCCAACTTCGAGGTCCATTTGGGGTCCCTGATATGACTGCCAAGTTTCATCGTGCCCGAACTAGCAAAACCCGGACCGACCGACCGACCAGACCGACGGACGGACAGAAATTGCGATCGCTAAATGGCACTTGGCGGAAGGGCAAGTGCCATAAAAACCGACTGTTTTTTAAGAAAACATCTACTATTTTTAAGAAAAACCGACTGTTTCAATAAAAATCGACTGTTTCAAAGAACAAGAGCTACGAGCTCATATGTCACTTGTTACGAGTAGGCGGTACAAGAAAGTAGATGAGAAAGTCACAAGATAGCCTACACCCGCCATCCAAAAATGCGGTTCGGAAATAGAAATAGGATATTTAGTTTCACTCAATTCTGAGCAGTCCCGGCATCGTCTCGGATTATCTGTAGCAAATGCGCATGACTGTTCAAACTTCCAAGTTTCAGCCCAATAAATCCCGAGATAAATCCATACCAACGGTAAACGATAGCCGATCATAAATCTTTTTGGTGCACTTACCGAGACGTTTGTAACTGAAGATTTCCCGACCTTCAATTCCAAGGAAATGCACGCTATTTTTGAAATTCAAATTCTTCACCGAGAGTGAATTTCGTCTTGTCCGGCCAGCACCACATACTTCGAGCGTGTTCCACCCTTCTACAAATAGTAACTATTTCCGTTCAGCCTCACCAAAAGTTACTACGCTGACCGTTCCATCCTTCTCGAAATATTGCTTACCACGAACAATTTGCTTACCACGCTCGGGTGCGTAGTAACTACGGATCTCTGTAATGTGATTGGGTGTGATTGGCCCGTCGCATGATATTCTGCTGGAAAATAGAAAAATCGTTCCAGCTTTGAAAGCAAAAAGACAAAATTCGTGCCGTCATGCGTAGTAACTACGGTAAGTAGGATGGAACACGCTCTCTGAACATCACTACTAGAGCCCAAGGTGAAAAATAAAAATCCCTTTAGCAGAGTCAAAATAGTTCAGTTTATTCAAATCCAAGATATAAAAATAGGCCGGCTTTTCAGTTAAAATTTACAGGTCTCTTATACAGTTATGTCATTCACGATCAAAAGAGAAAATAGTCCGGCAAAAGTCTCTTTCTTAATTTCACACTCCACTTCTGAGCGCTTGTGCACTAGTTTGAGCCATTGAGATATTTTTAGCATAACTTCTATTCTGTTCCCAGGGCAAGCAGACTAACGAGTTTCCAGACAATTTCTCTTTCCGAAGAGCTTCTAGTACCAAGTACGAATGGTGTGAAGGAATCAAGTAATTCATTTGTTCTCGTAAGAACTGACAAGTCTTGACGATTCCTGGAATATTGTTAGAAAATAAACAAAGAAAGAACCCAAATCTTCAGAAGTAATGGAAATTCCGAGGAGCGGAATTCACTAGCTCAAAAAATACTGGCCTGTCTCTGGTTGATAAAGCTTCAAAGAAAACTTTCTCCTCAAGTTTCTAATACAAAGACGTGTGAAGAGTCTGTCGTCATGTATTCAAAAATCATTCAGCTTAGTCAATTAAATCATTGTGACATGACCACCTTCATTAACATAATTTGAAGAAATGTCCCGCAGTGACATCGTTTATGTGATTCATCATGGTCGTCTTTCATGTGACCCCCCAAATGGTCCGGTAAGTTACAAATTTTCATAACAATCTGATTAGGTTCCGTATATATACAAGTTTCATCGATCTAGCCCATCTGCAAGTCCCCTAATTTCTGTGCCAGAAGATTTGCGGTACCCTCGCCAACTCCCTACGGATCTGAACTGAACATCATTGAGACATCCACTATCAAGTTTCGTCTGGGCCCGGCAACAAGGGGCGTAAATAACGGGGGGGGGGGGGGGGGGGGTGGAATCCCCCAAACATGGTCTGCGAAGGAAATCAGTCGGCAAAATTTGGTCCAGCATTAGCTTTACCAATATAATTTCTCTGCACATACAGCCGATAGGAATACTTCTGAGGGTCTGCAAAATTTCATTTCATTTCAGCCGATAGGATTCATTTCATTTCAGCCGATAGGAATTTCATTTCATTTCAGCCGATAGGAATACTTCTGAGGGTGTGCAAAATTTCATCCCAAATAACTTCTGTCGGGCGTTAAGGCCCGACAAAAGCATACAGATATTTGTTGTCGGCAAGGTACAAAAGTCCTTTTCTAGTTCTCGTATTGATTCGAAAACCAAGTCGTCTGCGAAAATAAATAGAATTAGTTTAACGCTAAGCATTAAATTTTGATTCAACTTTCTCATCAAAGAAAGAAAGATGTCTTGGTAAATCCGTCGGCATAGTTTTCCCAAAATAAGCGTTAGTCGGGCTTGAACTGCTGACAAAAGTATATCGACATTTTGTCAGGAGTGACTTTCGTCACAAAGATTATCTCCCGACAAAACACTGTTTTGTCAACTCTGTTTTGCTCGGCATTCTCTGCTTCGACATTCAACTTGTTGTCGCATCGTACCAAAATTCCATCTTCACTCGTCTAATCAAACGGATAGGCGTTAGCATATTTTTTTCCAAAATAAGTCCGGAAGCGACGCGCCCGGAAAAAACACACCCAATTTCAAAAACTGATAGAAGTACTTCCAAGGAATCTTTTGGCAAACTTTGCCCTTAATAAGCTTTTGTCGCGCCGATAAAATGTGTCAAATTTTCACCTGCGGCGTCTTTCATGATATTCTGTGACGAGGGCGCGTTATTTATATGGTGATAATACTTGCTTGAGATTTTGGAGTTTGTGCTAGATAAAATTCTAAAACTTCTGCAGGGAGTTATAAGAAAAAAAACTTAATCTCTATGGGAAACGGTTCAATTTTGCAAAAAAAACAACAACAGAAAATCTAAAAGAATTCGCCTTAGACTAATTCTAATCAATTAAAAAAAAATCTTTTGCGGCGCTTACGTTAATATTAACGGTCACTGACATGGTGGGCTTGCAGTTATTACCTGAACTTTTTTTTTAATTTCGAGATGCACTGGCCGGTCATCCCCACCATCGACTTTGTTGTATCTACGAAACGTCAAGGAACGGTATCACCGACCTACAAAACAGATCCAGTCTATTTCAGTTGCCTATTCATCCGTTATTATTTTCAATTTTCTAAAGTTCCCTGAAACGGCAGAGGCACTAGTTGACAAGTGAAGAGTGGCAGGCTATTCACTTATGCGACAATTTAACTTTTACTTCAAAACATCTGACGTCAAGAAAAACAATCGTCGTTCGGTGCTACGGATATGTTTCTCCGGACCACCCGGAAAATTGTCGGCACATTATAGGTTATCCCTCCCCCAATAATAGGATGCTAGTTACGCCCATGATGGCAACTCGTTATCATGACTCAAGAATCAGGATTCCAGCTCCATCAACCAACACCATCCCGTGGTTGGGCGAATCCGATTTCGGTGATGATTTACAAGAAAATTCGGTTAGGTTCCTAATAGGCGTAACAAATTTCATTGTACTAGCCAGTATGGGAGTACCCAACTCGTGATCACCGGACCTACCTAGAGACCGACCGAAAAGCGATCGGTATAGAGAGATTGCACCTTACTCAACGAAAACGGATAGGAGTAGAAAAAGAGTAATTTAACATTGTGAAGTATAGGGCTTTCAGCTTTGAGACCAAACTATCTACGTTTTATTACTATTATAAGCCTGTAAATAGCTGGAAACAGTTCCTAGTTTTTTCTTAATTGTATAACCACAGCTTTAATAGAAAAGTGTGATCAGAAATGAGAGTTTGAAAGCTGGAAACTTTCATTAAACAAAAAGAATGCTGCTTACTATTGGTTAGTTTTTGAATGATACGTCATAACCGACCAGTAGGATTCGAGACTCCGTTTTTGTGGTCAAACTTTAAAGCCTTCAAGCTCTTACTTCCTTGGGAACTCTTTTGCAAACATATAATTATACGATTGAGAAATAGCCCAATTAACATTCCTGCAAGTCCCTGGTGGTTAAACGCCGATAATTTAATTTCAAACATGAAAGTCCTATACCTCAAAATGTTAAATTTTTTGTTTGATCCCATGATGATGGTGTAGCGATATCCGTTTTCATCCGGTAGGGTGCAATCTCTTTATGTGGCAGTTGGTCCAAAGGCTGCAAACACAAAGTGGAAGTCGGGAGACGGAGTTTTTCGCATTCCAAAACGTAAGCGGAGGGATACCTATGATATCGGAAAAGTTGTCTGTCTGTCCCTCTGTCTGTCAGCACCTGGTCAGCACGATAAATCTCGACGAGAATGAGATATTTTGATGAAACTTGGTGTGAGGATTCTTTGAGTCAAGGGAAAGGTCGAATTCGTAGATGGGCCCCAAAGCCGTATATTTAGGGGTGGGGACTGGGGGAAGGGGTTCAAATTAAGGGGTGAAAAGAAATACTTACTAAAAGCTAACAAGATAGTCGATTTGTAGGTAAGGAGACATGCTGAATCTGAATATGAAAATTATTTTCTCACTAGACAAGTAGTTCAACCAGAATCCGGCGAAAACCGGAAATAAAAAAAAAAGTAAAAGTTGAATCTGAAGTTGATTAGATGTTCGACTCAGGGGTAAGAGGACATGCTGAATACAAATAAGAAAATTAATTTCTTGCAGGAAAAGCAGTTCGCCCGGAATCTGGAAGTTTAGCATGAAATATTAAAACCCAATTTTATAGTCGATTTAGGTGAGGAGAACATACGAACATAGTAAAGATAAATTAAAAAGTATATGCGATCTGTTTAGTTATCGTCGAAGTCCCAACCGGCATTTACTGGGTCAAAAAGGCAGAATGCCTTTTACTGCCAATTTTCGAAAGCAGGCGAAAGCACGTCGGGCGACACGCTAATCTATGGTCGCCGGAGAGAGACCCGTTTCTTGTAAGTTACGTATTCTTTGGGTGATGTAAGTCTGTCGACTCGTATCGGGGGGTCGAGATATGTTGTTCAAACTTCGTAAGAGGATTAACTGGCAAAGTACCGGCCAATTGTAGATGGGTCTTTTAGATATTTAGAGACAAAGGGGGGTTTCGAATTAAGGGTAAAATAATGTATGCTTTATTAAAATAATGAGATGGTCGTGTAAGGGGTAAGGAGGCCCGTTAAATCCACATCTGAATTTAGTCTCCTTGCCGGAGAAACGATTCAACCGGAATTCGCCCGAAACTGGAGTTGTTTAGAGACTTGATCACAGCTGATTCGAGTTGATTGATTAGTTGATTAGAGGCTCGGTACCTGGATAAGGAGACTTGAACTGAATTTCGAACTTTATTTCCTTCACAGATAAGCTGGCAAAATTTGCCAAAACCTGGAAATTTGGATTGAAAGGTTCCTCCTCTCAATGTCACTAGCTCTGGATTTTGTCAAAGTAAAGGCCCTTTCTAGAGTTGATGAGGATGAGATACTGGAGTAAACATCCTTGCTGAAACCATATCTGAGCTTAGTTTTCTCATCTGATTAGTTGTTCGGCCGTAAGTTGCCAGAAGCTCCAAAACGGTGACATTATTTTGTGTACATATTCAAGCGGTTGGTTATGGATAAATAGCAAAATGTTGAAGGTGGCTCGCGAAGACTCGAAAATCTACAAGATTTGGTTGTCTGGATCAAGAAGTCCAATAAATATTAAATTTTTGGGTTTCTGTCGAAACCTTTGGTCCTGTTCTTTCAGCAGAATGGAGCGTATTAAAAAGGAGATTAGCGAAATATTTCGCGTGATGGCGTGCTACCGGTGCAGTAAAATGAATGTAAACTTCTGCCCTCTGATCCGTAAAAGCAATTTACAAAAAAAAAAGCCAGACATGCAAGTCAGCTATCATAATGGGCGATTAGAGCAAACACGTAAATTGTCCCCTAGCACAAATTTGGTCAGTGTTTGGGAAAAAGCCTTTCAATAGCCTCGCATAAATTGGCGGATAAACAAGCATTGACTTTTCAATTTATTTTCAATTTCCTTGTCTCCGAATGTTTTCATTCTCTTTTCTTGCTAGAAATGGCTTTTTCACAACAAAACTACTCAAAAGATTTCGTTCTCAGAAATATTGTTATCACTTGTCGACCCCTGCCGGGCTTATTGCAAAATATTTATTTTTTCTCGCAAAATGTTAAAAAAAAAATGAACGCCGTGGCTAAATCCTGACAAACCGCAGCGAAGTGGGCAAAAAAGGTTAAAGGACAAAACAAACCATTGATTGGCAACCCGAGAAAATCTCACCTATCACCGAGAAGCGAAAAACTGACATAGATTTTGTGAAGATAGAGGTTTCGGATTAATAAGATCACATACATCTTCACTGGGGGTGTAAACAGCGAGATGTGAGAGGTAAAAGGACGCCCGCAATTGGCTGCTGGATGCGGGTTGGCTCATCCTAGGGAAAGATTCAAGTGATAACAAATGACTGGTTTTTGTTAGCCCCTCCTTGGAGGAGGAGCCAGACCATGAGACAGTGAGAAAAGCGTCCTGATGAAAAATGTGTAGCCTGTGTAGTTGTGGGATAATTGTTGGAAAAGTTGCATGTCTGCATCTTTAATAGTACTGAATATTATCATTTGTATGCCTACGACTAGGCTAACCTTAAGCAGTAGTACCTAGTAAGTAAGTGAGTAAGTAATTTATTTTTGGCCCACCATTTTCAGAAAGCGGAGTAAATGTAGAAAATAAATAAAACACATAAACATACACAAAAAGACACTGAATTTCAATCGTCGGCCAGTAAGCAGTGTAGAAGGTCGTCCGCTGGTTGGGCTCTATTGTCAATGATTTTTTATAGCGACGAAGAAACATCCAAAAGGATAACACTTGCATCTTGAATTTTGAACTTCTACGTCAAAGAATGGTTATGGCATAATTTCGACAAGTGGAGCAGGTGCTTTGCATAACTTACAACTCTATATAACTAATTCTTAAAATTTTTCCATCGGGATAGTTTGCAGTGACCAATCAATCTATCTTGGTTTTTGTATTCTCATTTTCTGTTGTTGACTGTCTAACCGAATAGGGCTGAGATCCAACAGTCTAGTTGCTCGGTTACACATCACTTTTTCACTTAAATAGGCACGAAAACCCCAGAAAAATGCGTTATTTCGTTTTTCCGTTATCCACAGATAATCTATTTCATCGAATGAACTTTTCTTTCAGATTCGTTGTACCTCTATGTGCTTGATCCTTCAAGTATTTACCAACTACAAATGTAAGCCATTGCCAAACAAGACCAAAGGATTATGTTTGATTGATTGATTGATTGAAAAAAAAAAGGTTTCGATGGGATCCCAAAAATTTTATATTTACAGACAATCGGGTCTTGTGGCGGTCCAGTGGTAATCATCGGAGAAGCGAAGTTCAAATATGGATTCAGCATGTGAGTTTACCCCTATAGCCTGCGTCGTTTCTACTTTGACGAAAGTTCCTTCTGCCAAATTTCCAGTTTCAGCCGGATTCCGGGCGAACTACTTGTCTTGCAAAAAATTGAAGTTCAAAAAAAGATTCAGCGAATCTCCATACAATCCATATCTCCATAATCAACTTCACATACAACTTCAACTTTTAACAAATTTTCCGATTTCAGCAGGATTCGTGGTGAAATGTGTCCAGGTATAAAATGACTGTCATACACGAATTCAGCAGGCCTTCTTATCCGTAAATCGAACACCTAATGAAATTCATATAAAACTTTTACTTTTAACAGATTTTCCGGATATGGCCGGATTCCGGGCGATCTACTTGTCCGGCGACAAAATAGTTTTCATATTCGGATTCAGCATGTTTCACTATCCTTAAATCGAACCTCTAATCAACTTCAGATTAGTTTTTATTTTCAACAAACGTTCCGGTTTTCGCCGGATTCTGGCCGATCTACTTATCCAACGAGAAATCATTTTCATATTCTGATTCCGCATGTCTCCTTACGCCTAAATCAGATATCTAATCAACTTCAGATATAACTCTTACTTTTAACAAACTTTCCAGTTTTAGCCGGATTTCGGGTGAACTACTTGTCCGGCAAGAAAATGGTTTTCATGTTCGTGTTCAGCATGCCTTCTTACCCCTTAATCAACTATCTCATTAGCTTTTAAAAATATTTTTTTCGCCCATTAATTTGAAACCCCTCCCCCTCCCCTAAATATGCAGCTATCGGGCCAATCTACGAACTCGACCTTTCCCTTGACTCGAAGAGTCCTCACACCAAGTTTCATCGAAATATCTCATTCTCTTCGAGAGTTATCGTGCCGACAGACGGACGGACGGACGGACAGATAGACGGACGGACAGACGGACAACTTTTGCGATGTCATAGGTATCCCTCCACTTACGTTTTGGGATACCAAAAAAAAAATAGTCCGATTACTTGCAACACATATCTTAACATCATTTTCCTACTTTCTACAGGCGTAATGTTTCCGAGCTTAGTATCTTTAACCCTAGAAATGCAAGCTTTTGTTGAAATTCAAATTTTCCATGTCTGGATGAACATTGGGTTGGTCATTAATAATTAATTAGCAGAAGCGATTTTAATCTTAGTTCAGAAAATATAAAAGACGTAAAAGAATATTCATTTCCCCTTGGAAACTTAGACTTTGGTTTGAATATCCTAGAAGCTGAGGTTTCGATATCCTGCTAAAAAAAACGTAGCATCCTGAAAACTGAGGTTTTCAGGATTATCTGATGTGGTGCAAGAACGGAAACGGTGGTAACGGAGAGCAGGAACAGAAGAGCGGTTTTGAGCAGATGAGAATTGACGGAGAGGCGATTGAGATACCAATTAGAAATAAGCCAAGCAAAAGTTGTTGTGAAGAATCAGGAATTTTGTGATACCGATTTATCAATACAGTAAGTCAGCTCGAACCACCAAACGAAAGACTACGATCCTAAATACGCCTTCGAAGGTTGAATACTGCCGCCGCTCGAACGCTACCATATAATGATCCCAAGTGGGACATAAACCGCCGGTCGGAGTATAAATAGTAATAACACGAGGGCTAAAACCTATCATTGGTTTACGCACACCCAAAACTTCATTACTAGAGCCAAGGGAAAATAAATACTAAATCCCTTAGATTAGTCAAAATATCTCAGTGTATTCAAATATTAGACATGTTGCCTATTCAGTTGAATGGTACCGTGGCAATCTTTCATTATAGTGTTTATCAGAGTCTACGTTATGTTGAAGAATAACAACCGAAGTTTCCTAAAAGTATGCCACACATCTTGAGATGAATGCAAGCTGGTGCGAGTAATCTCCTAAATTTAGAAAGAGTCGGAATACTAAGGACAGTTATTATTGTTACTTGAACATGAGCCTTGACAAACAAACGTAACAACCACTAGACCTACGTTGCCTGGGCAACGTGAAGCGTTGCGGCGACCTTTGTCCGGCTTCGCCGACTAAAGTGTTGTGAGAGCAACACTTTAAATGCTGAAGTTATCAACTTACTGAAGTTTTTAAAACTGTATGTTCTAAAAAGAATAATCAAATGATCAAAATCTATTCTTCAGCGTTGAAAAAACAACAACAAAAGAATATCGGAAGAAGGGACTATATTGACTGTGCAGTCAGTTGAACTTTATCCTTTTCAATCGTAGACATCGTGACCGATGAAAACTTGGAAACATATATTATATAATCTAGTTGGTATTATAAAGCTATCCGTAACTTTTCAGGATCACTAACAGCAAACAGGTAACGCCTATTTTTGGTTTCTTGTACCTTACTACTGAAGTTGTCAACCCTTTGAAACTTTCAAACTGCTTTATCTCATGAAGGATTTTTGTTAAAAAAAATCGAGGACATATTCTTTGATCAGCTCATCAAGGGCTATCGATTGCCGTAACAACAACAAAGAATATCGGAAAAAGGGACTAAATTGACTTGCAGTCAGTTGAACTTTATCCTTTTCAATCGTAGACATCGTGACGGATGAAAACTTGGAAAAATATCTTATATAATCTAGTTGGTATTATAAAGTTATCCATAACTTTTCAGGATTATAATACCACAGATGACACTACTAGCTATTACCAACTACTTCATTATTTTACATTATCGTTTGTACCCCTAGGTTACAGCGATAGACCGTCGATAACTTTCTTACAGCCAGATTCATAGAAATCGAATACAATGTGCACCAGTTTGCACAAATTTCTAGCCCCTCGTGAACCGATTCTTACTTACAAGTCCCTCTTCCGTGATAGACATCAAAGTTTACCGGATAAAAATAATGGGTACACCAGCTAGCAAAAGTTGCAAACCCCTCATCGCTGAAGATGAGGGACCGTCGATAACTTTCTTACCGCCAGATTCATAGAAATCGAATACAATGTGCACCAGTTTGCACAAATTTCTAGCCCCTCGTGAACCGATTCTTACTTACAAGTCCCTCTTCCGTGATAGACATCAAAGTTCACCGGATAAAAATAATGGGTACACCAGCTAGCAAAAGTTGCAAACCCCTCATCGCTGAAGATGAGTGGACCATAACAGCCGACTATTACTTACAAGTCCCTATCATGTCTTATGATTGGGAACCAAGTTGTTCTTACCATCGAATACACCGTAAACACCAGGTACACTAACTAGCAAGTACACCAGCTAGCAAAAGTTGCAAACCCCTCATCGCTGAGATGATTGTAGCATAGCAGCCGGTTATTACTTACAAGTCCCTTGCATATCTTACCATTAGGAACCAAATTGTTCTTACCATCGAATAGTTCAGTTCAGTTCAGTTTATTTTACGACCCAAATACATTTAACTATGTTGCCAGTACCCGCCCCAAGAAAGGTACAAAAAAGCACTTGCAGTTGGGCGGGTACATAAAACTCATATCCTAACTAATAATTAACTAGAAACAAAACATACCAGAAAAAAGCACTAAAACAAGAAATAATAACCAATCTCTCATCAACTCATTTATTAATAATAATGAGAAAAAAGAAAAATAATAAGAAAAACAAGAAGAAAAAACTACGAACCTTGGCCTAACAAATACTTTTCAATTTATTTTTAAATAGCCCCAGGTGCTCAGCCGCCCGAATGCTCTCCGGAACAGAGTTCCACACATTAGGCCCTGAAAATCTAGTAGGGAAACCGGCCCTGGTTCCACTTCTATGCGGGCTGGTGTCTGTCTGTCCGTCCGTCCATCTGTAAGCACGATAACTCTCGAAGTGAATGAAATATTTTTTTCAAACTTAGTGTTGGGATGTTTTGCGTCAAAGGTCAGGTCGAGTTCGTATAGATGTGCTCCGTAGCTCTATATTTGGGGGTAGGAGAGGAGGTTCATATTAGAGGGCCAACAAAATATTTTTTTTAAAGCTAACGTGATAGCCGATTTAGGGGTAAGCGGACATGCTGAATCCGTATATGATAATTACTTTCTCACCGGACAAGTAGTTCGTCCGGAACCCGACAGGAACCGTAAAATTCGTGAGAAGTTAAAGTTTACTTAAAGTTGATCAGAGCATTGATACAGGGGTAGGGAGGTATGCTGAATCCGTAAATACAAATTATTTGATTCCCGAACATACACTTCGCCCAGAATCCGGCCAAAGCCGGAAATTTGTCAAAAAATTTACTTGAAGTTGATTAGAGGTTCCATAAAGCGGTAAGAGACATGCTGAATCCGTATATGCACTTTTTTTTTCTCCCTTGACAGTTTGCCCGGGATCCGGCCAAAACAGAAATGTAAGTGAATTGAGACATTTTTAGTGTGCTAGGAATTAATTTGTAAGCAAAACCCTTGGGGCGCCGTATGATCATGGGCACTGAAAACATGAAAAAATGAACATGTATTGTTTGTACAAAAGTATTTATGCACTGTGCGACGAAGGTGCGCACTTTAAGGGTGCTAGGAATTCATTTTTAAGTAAGTAAGTAAGTAATTTATTTATAACCCGCCGTTTCAAAAGAGCGGAGTAAATATAAGAAAAACACAACCCTTTGGGAAACCCAAGGGCCCACCGTAATTTGTGCACCAAAGATTTTGATAATAAATGAATTCCCTGCACTATGAAAGTGTGCGCATATTTACCTGCAATGAAAAATACTATTGGCCAAACGGTACCAATTTTCGTGTTCGCCAAGGGCCCGTGATAGGTTTTGTCTCAAGGGTTTTTCGAGTTGACGTACACGTGCTGCGCCTTAGCGGAAAGTGCCACATAGTTCGTGCCCCAAAGGAGTCTAGACCCCCCCCCCATCCCCCACCAAAACCAAAATCCTCCCGAATGCAAATATATAGGAAATGATAAATCTTACTAAAAACTGCAGCTTGGACCGCAAGCATTTCTCCCTAGACACGCCAGTTAAATGTAAACTCTTGAAGGAGGCTCATGGCTGCTTGTCTCTATATATTTTTCATAAAAGTATTTTTTTCTTTATTAACACCTTTTTATTAGCACCTTTCGCCAGGTTTTTTTTTGGTACCGGGGGGGGGGGGGTCGCCTTTTTTTTGCCGAAACCCGCCTCAAGGAGGTGACGCGAAGGCAGTTTTACAATTTGACAACGCATCAACAACTCATCAACGCTCAAAGGCCCAGTCAGAAGCAATAAGTGTTCATTCCAGCCACTAATGAGTATACTTTGCCAAAGCTAATGTAGTATAGTATCCCCTTTGAACTATGAGGAAAGCGTACTGTTCGTTAGCGATCCTAGACATAATATGTCGTCCGATCAATCTTGGAACTGTAGCTATTAGTTGGCAAAGCTTTGAACCTCAAACCGCAAAGGGAAACAGTACTTACTTCTGATTACATAAAGCTGTGTTGAACCATCCTTCGCTTTAGGGGCCGAGCATGTATAGACCCCGGAGTGATGTTCCTTCACTCCGTGAATGTTTAGTATCGAAACACTTCGGCCCCCGGCCACATCTGTTCGAATACTGGTGCCCAAATTGACTGAAGGCTCCAGCAGAGTCCGGTTGTGGTACCAAAACATAACGTCCGGAGGCGATGGAGTCTGAAATGAAATTGCTATTTTGCCTCCTAATGTCCAATTGTTGTAAAACCATAACTACGTCATCTATGGCCGGAAGGAAATGCTGGACTTCAGATGCTTAAGCTCATGTCCAGGAATGGGTCCCGAACTAAACACTTAATATTCCGTATTTACGGCTCATTATCCGACCGAATTTAGATTACCGAGGCCCTCTGTGTCATCTCGACCTTAGGGTCGAACAGACCACCCGACTTGAAAAAAGAGCCCTTATAGTAGCCTCAAAGGCGACCGAGAGCTCCTATCAAGAGTGGCTATGTGAATTCTGAATCGTCCCCTCTACACTGTCAGAAGTTTCATAATTGACAACAGAAAGATGCGCGGTATCAACAGACAATGAGACAACACTTCGGATGTTGTCTGTTTTGTTTAGAAATGAAAACAAGCGTTGCAAAGCGTTGCTGAATTTTCATGACGACAAACAAAAAAGTCAATAGATGTTCTTTTTTATGCTGTTCCTGGCAATGGCTTGTTATGCATAACATATCATGTATAAAGTGTTTCAACACAATATCCCAAGTGTTGTCGTTACGCACTGTCTGTTGAAACGGCGCACCGTTTCGTTGTCTATTATGAAACTTCTGGCAGTGTAGATGAATGAAAGCTGGAACTCCTACATATAGGTCGGTGTTTATGATTTAAGATACAACTCTTACCAGATACGAGCTTACGTCCAAGTTACGTCCCAATCACTCCCTCCGTTCAATTCCTATGAAAATGTCCCTCTCCCACCCCAGACCACGTCTATCCGGTCAAGCGACACATGTAACAGTTTCCACGAGTCCCAAGATTCCGGATTGCTCTCCAACCACCCCCCCCCCCCCCCGCGGATGATTGGGTCCGGGAAAGGAAGGTTTCCTTGTGCATCTGATAATCCGACAGAGCGACAGACGGTCAGACATTTGGATCTCTACATAGCACTTCAGGCTGTAGGTCTAAACTACCGGCTCATTTCCAGAAGGTCCGGAATAGAATTTATTAGAGGGATCCCTTTCTTAGATGACAATGGGGATGCCATACTCCGTCACAAGCTCCGGAAATAGTATTTCATTACCATATTTGTGGCCAGCAGCAAGGAGGGGGTGGGGGGGGGGAGTGCTGTGTCGTATCGCCAAATCCGGAATAGCCTAAAGCTATTTAACTCGAAAGAAGAGTCGGAGCGTAAACTGGCCTTCTCGGGAGCTAGCAACAGAGGGTCTCCGACAAAAAGAGTAATTCATTGCTCGAGCCAGGAAATGTCAGCAAGACTCTATCTTACATTTTTATGCTTTGTCTACAGGAATCCCGGATTTTCCGCGGGCATGAAAACCAAAAATATGCATCCTTAAAACGCTTCCTGAGTCGTTTAAGATGAAAGAAGATAAGTCTGCGGAATGGGTGGCGCATAATATTAAAGGATACCTCGCCGTACTTGAAGAAGTAGGTACGTATTTCTGGGATCGACAAAAAAAAGAGGTAATTCACAGCATGGGATGGTGCAGGAAGCACGAGTACTTAAAAGAGGCACGGCATAATAAAACAAGGCATGTTTGTACCAGGCGGCACAAACCCTTCATGCCCCTCCTCTAGACCCTTGCTCTGGCGTGCCTTCATTTAATTCTCGAGCATATTCGCGTGGAAATAATAAGAGGCAGGACACATTATCTAATGCGCCTTGTTTTAGGGAATTTTCATTCGTGTCTGATGTTCTTAAAATGAACCATGTTCTTAGGCTCTGGGATTTTCTGACATGCCGTGGAACCACGTTCTTAGGCTCCGGGTTTTTTATGGCACTTCCAGCTCCGCTCAAGTGACATATACCGATCACTTTTCGGTCGGTCTGTCGGTCCACTCTTCTCGAGTTAGGGTACTTACAGAAGTGCTAGGACGATGAAACTTGGCAGGCCTATTAGGGACCCGACCAGACTAACTTGGAAATAGTCACTTGCCCGAACCGACCATCGTGGGGGGAGGAGGAGGTGTTGGAATCCAGAAAATGCATAACTTTTGAACGGGTGATCGGATCTTAATGAAACTTGATATCTGGAAAGAGCTCGTGTCTCAGATGTCTCATTTAAAGTTCGGACTGGATCCGATGAATCTGGGGGGGAGTCGGAGAGGGACCGAAATCGTGTGAAACTCTCAGAGTGGAGCGATCGGGATGAAACTTGGTGGGAAGAACAAGCACAAGCTCTAGATAAATCATTGACATAACTGGACCGGATTCGGACACTGTGGGGGGAGTTGGAGGGGGTTTTGGAATTCCGTCGATCCATAGTTAATGTACTTCCAGGTGGATTAGAACGACAAAACTTGGCAGGCATATCAGGGACCCAACCAGATTAACTTGGAATCAGTCACTTGCCCGATTCGACCCGCGGGGGGAGGGGGGAGACGGCGGAATCTGGAAATTAGTGGCATGCTTAACTTTCGAACGGGTTTTCGGATGTTAATGAAACTTATTATCTTGAAAGACCTTGGTATCCTCAGGACCTGGATCCGATGAACTGGGGGTGAGGGGGGGAGGGGGCGGAGGTGAAAACAGGAAATCTTGTGAAACTCATAGAGTGGAGCGATCAGGATGAAACTTTGTGGGAAATACAGGCACAAGTCCTAGGTGCATCAGTGACAGAACCGGACCGGATTCGGGTACCGAGGGGGGGGGGGCTGTATGGGGGTACCCGGAGCTCCGGTGGTCGTGAGGTAAGGTACTTCCAGATGTGCTAGGTTGATTTGCTGGAGCATTAGAAACTTTACATCATTGGGTAAAAAATACCTTTAAGCAAAATTTAATTTTACACGATCGCCATGAGCACATGATCCTTTTTGACTCAAGGGTTTTGCTTAGAAATTAATTTTTAGCACCCCTAAAGTGCGCATATTAACCGAAAAGTGAAAAAAAAAACTTTTGACCATCACTTCCATCCTCTGGCAGTTTGGCGCATCTTAACCGAAAAGTTAAAAAACTACTTTTGACCATCACTTCCATGTGACTCTTGCAATTGCCATATGAGCTTCCAGCAAAATAACTCTTACAGTTATTTTAATAACTCTAGAGTTATTTTGCCCTGGGAACCGTCGACATGACATGACCGCGTCATGACTCCTCGATCCTCATAAAAGAAGGAAAAAAGAGGCACTTAGTGAGAGTTCTCCGGAGAATAGAAGAAGGAATGCTAGAACATGAGTCCTGCCCCTGGTTATTTTGCACGTGAACAGGCTCGAAAAATAAAAGAACACGGATGCAGTACGAGAATTCAGGATCCTAAAAGAAGACATAGACGGTCTTTTCAGTACTCGTGCCTCTTTTAGTCGATCTCGGTATTTCTTACTTATTATTTTTTATCTAAGCAATAATGAACAGAACCAAACACGGCTAATAACTTTTCAGCAAAAGGGAAGTCCTCAGGAATCATCCCACTCTAAGAGCTTTTAATGTAAATAAACCGCAAGTAGAAATCCAAAGAGATTTTGCAGATCTTGCAAGGACGGCCAGCCAGTCCGACCCTTTTAACTTCTTTTCAATTAGCAACTTAATAATATCCCGCTCTTAATGAAGATGTGACGAAGGGGTATTACACTGTCAGAAGTTTCATAACAGATAGCGTATAACACTTTCAAGAATAACACCTTTTTACTTAGAAATAAAGTGTTATGACCAATTAAGTTTATACTATTTCGTGCCTAGACCTCCAACAACACCTCCAGTAGGTAAAAATACTACACTGTAAGAAGTTAAATAACGACAACAGAAGGATGCGCGGTTTCAACAGATAACACTTTGGGATGTTATCTGTTATGTTTCTTTCGTTCTCGCTATGGTCGGATCGCGGATCCGGACTTGAAGCGATGATATCTGAGACAAGAGGTCATTCGAAACATCAGGTTTAATCAAGATCCGATTCCCCGTTCAAAAATTAAAAATACGTCAATATTCCGGACTCTCCCTCCCTCCACTCCCCCCACGGTGGTCGAAGCAGTCGAATAAGAAAATGACTATTTCCAAGTTAGTTTGGTCGGGTCCCTGATAAGCCTGCCAAGTTTCATCGTCCTAGGACTTCTGGAAGTACCGTAACTCGAACTTTTCCGGATAGATCGATTGTTGACGATAATCCTAGAAATCTGCCACGAAAAAGAAACAAGAAATAGTGCAGAAAATGTAGCCTGTGTCATTTACTAGGAGGTTGGTTGTTATTACTTCCTTAGAGACATCCTGTCTTCCGATTTCAACCCCTCCAGGCTGAAACTGCCGAAAAATGTAGCTCAGCCACCCATAGCTGAATCCCTTACAGCTCTCCCATGTCAGCTATCAGTCAGCACAGTTTCGTCCCATCATTCGTATATTTGGATATTTTGGACAAAGACTGGAATGGAACGGAAGGGTAGGGTGCCCGAGGAACGACTACTAAAATGAAAACATTTAAACCAGGAAATGATACAATAACAAGACCAAAGGTTTTGATGGGATCCCAAAAATTCAATATCTGATCCAGACAACTGGGTCTTGTCTTAGCCAGATCCATTCTTCGCCAGACTCCTTGAACATTTTTACAATTAAAATTCAGAAACAGATTAAGGCCAAATAGCTAATCACCTGAGAAAACCAAGTTCAGATTTGGATTCAGCATGTGTGTTTACCCCTATTAGTCATATCTGTTTTGACGTAAACTTCCTGCCACTTCTGCCAATTTCCCGGTTCCGGCCGAACTCCAGAACTACTTGTCCGGCGAAAAAAGAAAGCTCAAAGACGAAATCATGGTATCTTCTTTCCCCAGTAATGAACATCTAATCAACTTCAAATAGAAATTTAGCTTATAACAAATTTTCCGATTCCAGCCGGATTCCGGTCGAACTATATGTCCGGGTAAAATACGAGTGTCATACAGGGACTCAGCATCTCTTCTTACCCCTAAATCGCTTATCTAATCAACTAGAAATAAAACTTTGACTTCCAACAGTTTTCCGGTTTTAGCCGGATTCCGGACGAACTACATGTCCAGGTAGAAACTTGTTTTCACATAAGTGTTCAGCATGTCTTCTTGCCCTAAATCGAACATCTAATCAACTCCAAATAAAACTTTTAATTTTGACAAACTTTCCGGTTTGGGCCGGATTCCGGTCGAAATACTTGTCCGTCGAGAAAATAGTTTTCACCGTCGTCTTCAGCATGTCTTCCTACCCCTAAATCGAACATCTAATCAATTTCAAATAAAACTTTTACTTTCAACAAACTTTCCGGTTTGGGCCGGATTCCGGGCGAAATACTTGTCCGTCGAAAAAATAATTTTCACCATCGTCTTCAGCATGTCTTCCTACCCTTAAATCAAACATCTAATCAACTTCAAATAAAACTTTTACTTTCAACAAACTTTCCGGTTTTGGCCGGATTCCGGACGAACTACTTGTCCGATGACAAAATAGTTTTCACCATCGTGTTCAGCATGTCTTCTTATCCCATAATCGACTATCACATTAGCTGTTTTAAAATATTTTGTTTGTCCCTTAATTTGAATCCCCTCCCCCACCCCTAAATGTAGAGCTACAAAGCCCATCTACGAACTTGACTGGTCCGATGACCCAACGAACCCTCACACCAAGTTTCATCAAAATATCTCATTCCCTTCGAGAGTTATCGTGCTTACAGACGGACGGACAGACGAACGGACGGACGGACGGACAGACGGACAACTTTTGCGATGTCATAGGTATCCCTCCACTTACGTTTTGGGATCCCAAAAAGGGGATCGCCGCACCGTCGTTCCTTATTTTACTAACTTGTTTCGGTACGAGTTCCACAACAATTCCCGTTCACAGTCCCTGTTCTAGTGGTCGTGTTCCTTCGAATCAACTAGTCGTGTTTCGCGTTCCCACACACAACGAGGGGGCAGGTCTCTTTTTCTTTAATAATTGGTGTTACAGGATAGGAACAACAAGGATAACATAACTAATAAACACTACTATCGAACAGGACATCTGCCCCTCGTCATGAGTGATTTAACTCGACTAAAAGAAGGAACACGACTACTAAAACAGGGATCGTGCACGGGAATGATTCGGAACTTATGCCCACACAACCTACTAAAAGAAGGAACGACGTGTACGGTGCATCATTCCCCCTTTTAGTAGTGGTCATCCTGCTGACAAGCTCCAATTTTAGTATGTCTTAGCCTTTATTAGAACGCGTTCCTGTTTGTAGTGTGCGTTCCTCCTGCGTCGTGCCTTTCCATTCCGTTCACGTTTTTAGTTGATCCCTTACTACGGGGGTAATGACTGTTAGTTACTCAGTTGCGTTAGTTTTCTCGTGCAAGCACCATGTATTGGCTAGTCCGTGTGAGGTGTTCTGTTTGGTTCATTAAAGACGTACAGTTTAAGTCGCGCGCCGCATAACTTGTATAAGCGACGAACACACTACTTACAGGTTTCAAATCTTATAAGCAAACTCTGTCAACAATGTTCGATTATCGTCACATATCAAAACGGATTGGAAAAGCAGACGTTAACAAAAAATTCAGAAAAGATTGCGCTCATTATTGAAACATGGTGTAAAGGTTTTCTGCCAGTTTCTTTCCAACCAGTGTCTTACTATTACACTGTCAGAAGTTTCATAACAGATAACACGAGGATGCGCGGTTTCAACAGATAATGCGTAACAGATAACACTTCGGATGTTATCTGTTGTGTTTGAAAACGTTGTGCACTAAATGTTATGCATAACAAGCTTTGTTAAGAAGAGCCAAACAAGTATCTACTGACTTTACTCCTTATCGTCATGATGTCGAAAAACTCAGCACACTTTTGGGCGGTATTTTGGTTCTGGGATGGTAACGCTTATTATGCATAACATTCTGAAACACAACAGATAACATCCGAAGTGTTATCTGTTACCCAGTATCTATTGAAACCGTGCATCCTCATGTTATCTATTATGAAACTTCTGATAGTGTAATAGCAAGACACTGTCTGGATTTTTTTTCCAGGGACCTCTTCGAGCCTGACCAGCACTCTGACACTCTTACTACCCTCACATTGTTTAAAGCAAATGCCTCAACTACTCCAGAGTTACAGCGCTAGAAGACAGACAAAAAGTGGACGGACGAACTTTACGAAGTCAATCACCGTCAGTAATAGTTTGAATGAACACTTTATTTCAGCAATACTGTCATGTAAACAAGAATAACAATGAAGAACGACGACAAAAATAGAGAAATGCACATCATTCTTGCTGCGAAGTTGCAGCGAGGAGAGACTGTCACACAGTCAAGCAATAGAATAGTGGCTTGGTAGAAAGTTTTACATGCTCAATTTCCGAAGAAAAGGCATATTAGCTTTTCGGCGGATTTCTTCAAATAGTTCGTAAATTATAAGTAATTTCTTTTAATGATGCTTTGAAATGATTAGCGTAATGTCGGGCATGTCCTCCAGACAAGCACAGAAGATTACAGATTTGGAGTAATTTCGTTTTGGGAATAGTGATTAAAAAAGGAACAGCCAAGATTTGTATCCCGTCCCAAATATCGCGCTCCCGAGATAAGTGATCCTACTGAATCAAGTCTGCTGTCCCCGCCTCCTTTAGGGGGGATCGACTAAAAAGAGCACGGCACGGCACGGCATGGCGCAGGAGTCACGAGTAATAGAAAGAGATTATCAAGTAGTACAAGTAGACAAGTAAGTGAGATTTCGTAACTCCAGAGCCTCAAAGAAGGCACGTTAGAACATTGTTCCTACCTCGCACTGTGAAGCCTGAAAGGGCCCTTTAGTTTACGTGCCTCTTTTTAGTAGGCTACTCTTGCCTTGGCATTATGGACTTACAAAGAGTGATTCAGATAAGTTGGAAAGAATCCAAAAACGTGCAGTTCAAATTATAACTGGTGCCCATAAAATGCCGTACTCGTATCTCCTAAAGGAGTGCAAGCTGGAACCCCTTTCTGTTCGTAGAGAACAGTTGTGCCAACGTTTCGAAACAAATTTGTTATCCCACCCTTTCTACAAAAACATCCTTCCTACACCCTTTAAACCGGAAAGAACCAGACCTCCAAGAGAAGCAGCTATGGAAGTACCAAAACTCACATCTTTCACTTGTAAAACTGAAAGGTACCGTAATAGTTTTGTGCCTCAGTTCACCTTGTATTATAACAACCTAACTTGAATTATTCTATTAATTCTATGACAATTGTATGTATGTTTTAGTTGTAGGTTAATGACAAGGGCCAATTAATTTGCTCGCGCATGAAATGTTGAGCCGCATTTATTTTGAAATTAAATTAAATTAAATCCTGTACTATATCGTGCCGCGCCGTGCCTCTTTTTAGTCGGTCCCCCTTTAGGACCTTTATTTCCGCACGAGGTAAATAGAATAGTGGATGCCGGTCAGTAAGGACTTCCTCCTTTGCTTAATCCGGAAGGAATCCGAAGACACAGGCTTCGGGGAAGTTTTTACAAGGAGTGTCTGCGTCCCACAAGATATCCGGAATATAACACTAAATTCCAAAAGACTTGTTGCTCCAGTTGAACAAAACAAATACCGCCGCATTTTTAGTTGTTTTCGTCAGAAGTTGGATATTTTGCGGTTGCGACCGAACAGATTGAACAAATTAAGGTCAGTCAGTCATATTTTTTTATGTTCCAAGAAAACAATTACGACTGTCATTTTAGTTTTGCTGGTTAGCGAGGCTAAGACTACTATCAGCTGTAATTCACGTGCACATAAAGTCCTATTTTCGAAGTCAGATGCGATTTTCCTCCGTCGTTCCATATTTCGGACGCGTGACAGGCATGCTCCGGTTTGATGCAAGTGGGGAATATTCTACTTCTATTGGAGCGAACTAAACGCAAGCAAAAATTAAATTCTGTATCCGCGACTAATAGGCTGTAGACATTCTTTATTAAGATACATGTGGAAAAAATGGTCAAGTAACCAGACTTTTAGAGATCCCCCAAAAAAGGATTTTGAATCCTAAAAGTTGGAAGGGTTGGTAATCGGCGTATTTCCCGTTATTTTCGACCGAAGTGAGTGGTTCTGCGGCTCCGACCTGGCGAGACGAGTAATTTTTTCTTCATAAAGCGCTCGCAATTCTGTGGGTCACAAGATGGCGGATTACATCTCCCTTCACCACCCCACAGACGGTTTGATCGGATCAGACTGGTAGAATTAAGACAGAGAGAAGACAATGCCGCGACAGACGATGCCGTGCCCGCGGGGGGGGGGGGGGGGGTCAAAACCTCCTCCAGAAACATACACAACTAATCGCTTCTTACAGGCTTTAATTCTGATCTCTGTTACTTTTTGAATGTTGATGGAGTAGTTCCGACATGCAGGGAGACCCTCCTCCCCCGAAATTAATTCCTGGATACAGCCCTATCGACAGACTTTACGATCGATATATGACACCTGAGCCGAGGGCTGTAAGCGCCATAAAAAGGACCAATCGGTCCAAATAAATCTTCTCCCTAGATTGCAAGCTGAAAATGGTCTAAGGCAGTAATGCGAAGGTTCTGGTCAATGAAAGATAACTTGACACATGGGTCAGCACGAATCCTGGGTAAGCAGCCCTAGGGTTCGCAGTAGCGCAGAAGCTCTTATGGCATGGAGGAAATCTTAAAAATAAACTTGCAGAATTTGAAATAGAAGGTCCTGATACCTCTTAAATTGTAAAATTCTTTTAAAATAATAGTTGCGATTTCGCAGGTTCCATTTGATTTTATACAACGGCAACTGGATCTACATTTTGTCATTGTCGCAGTTACCATGGTATCTGATACTGTGGTTGCTTTGGAGAAAACACAATTGCCGAATTCACACTTTTAGAAGTCGTCCCATAAGAGATACTTGCATCCACTCACATCACAAGGGCCAAACTTCATGACTTTTCAAGGTTCCACGCTCAGTTACTATGGTCGGGACCGACGCTAACTGGCCAGATGGTAACGGATAGTAACTGCAGAAACGTAACTAGTAGTTATAAAAAAGTTTGTTTGGTTCGGAGGTAATTGCTTCTTTTTTTTATTTTTGTTTTGTGTATGCGGTCGTTTGAGGATTGACTGGATAACATGAAGCTATTCGAAAGTTCTGTGCTGTGCAGGGCATTCCTGCTTGGGTTTACTAGTTTACTAGTAGTTATAAAAACAAAACGATCTTCCTAGTGTCTTTTTGTTTTTATCCTAGTGTTCTACAAGAATTTTAAAAATATGTCTTCTGACTATTGAAGCAATGGCCAAGTTTGGTTTTAATTCACCAGCAACATCTACATCGTATTTCTAAACTGAAACAGGATAATGTCTCGTTCGTCACTTGTTGGTTATTGTTATTAAACATTGGTTATAGGCATCAAATTTAATCATTTTATTCTGTCCGCTTTCGGTATTTATCTGCACAGCGAACAGAACAAGACCCCCTCCAATCAATCAGTCAATCATTTTATTAGCCTTTATAAGAAATGGCACAAGGCATACCCATATAGAGTATTTGAAAAATAATAAAATAAGAAGAATGAAAAAATACCCGACTAAATCAAATAGCTAACCGATAATTGACTAATTTGGCTAAGTAAGATATACTTGACTAACTTGGCTAAGTAAGATATACTTGACTAAGCCCAAAGTAGGACCTGCGCTCATTGGCTGAAATCAAAACAGGGATCCTGACTTAAGGATGAAGAACAAGAAAATCAAAAGAACAGGGATCCTGAAATTCTCGTTTTCCGGCGCGGCTGTCGGCTGCTTATGCAGCCATGGATGCAGCGCACTATACTATGGGTGGTTCCGGTCTAGTAGGCCATAGCCTAGAGAAGTAGGTGGAAGACCTCACTTACATGTTGTACAACGCAGACTAACGTTACAGTTGATGAAATATCAGCGTAATATGTGCCACCCCCAACGATGGCGGCTTCGGGAGTTGCCACGTGGACGTTGAAAGCGTGTGATATAGCTCCCGTTTTTGTTGGAATCTAAAAGAGAAATTAACTGAAAACTGATAGCATGGCATTACATATAGCTGACAGCGACGTCAAGTGGACGAGGGTGTGGATTTATCTAAAGAAAATATCTAATTAACTATTTTATAACAAGACCAAAGGTTTTGACAAGATCGACTAAAACGAGGCTCGGTATGGCACGGCATGGCGCAGAGGCACGAGTAATGAAACGAGATTAGCAAGTAACAGAAGT
Organism: Branchinecta lynchi; assembly: GCA_023053575.1. NCBI lineage: Eukaryota > Metazoa > Arthropoda > Branchiopoda > Anostraca > Branchinectidae > Branchinecta > Branchinecta lynchi. Next base: position 23,862,886 of record JAKZAP010000005.1, on the reverse strand, counting down.
AGACAAGTAAGTGAGAGTTCGTAATTCCAGAGCCTAAAAGAAGGCACGTTACAACATTGTTCCTGCCCCTCGCTCCATGGCCTGAAAGGGCCCTTTTAGTTTTCCTGCCTCTTTTAGTACTCGTGCCTCCTACACTATGTCGTGCCGTGCCCTGCCTCTTTTTGGTCGATCCCTGTTTCGAGGGTGAGTCTCTCTATGTACTGTACATGACATGACAGCTTTACAAAGACGTGTATTGTACAATTGACGAAATCCTGTTTGCGCTGGATTTCAACCTAGCGAAAACGAAGCAGGAAGATTGACTTTTTATGGACTTTTCATTACAAGAAATCAAAACTTCAAACATTCGACAAAGGTGCCATGACGCCTACCGAATTTCCGTGTTTCAACGGATTCCGTCGGTTGTATCAACCAAGTAGGAAAACAAGGCAGATATGTCGATTCAAAATGTCAGCTTACCGAACTACCGACACTCTAAATCAGTGGTTCCCAACCTTTTCTGTACCGCGTACCCCTAATCAAGGTTCGAAAAGGTTGCGTACCCACTTTTACAGAACGTGAAAAGACGATATTTACTATCATAAATGATAAGGCATGAATATGTGTACAAATAAATACAGAATCAACGAGACACTACATAGGTAAAAATCACCAGCCAGTCAGTAAACATACCTTCTCCCCCCCCCAAAAAAAAAATAAAATAAAGGTGACTAGTCATGCCACTGCTGGTAGTAATAGGGGTTTTGCAATAACAAGAGCTACGAGCTCATATGGCACTTGTACGAGTAGGCTGTACAAGAAAGTAGATGAGAACGTCACAAAATACACCCACCACCCAAAAATGCGGTTCGGAAATAGAAATAGTATATTTAGTTTCACTCATTTCTGAGCAGTTCCGGCATCGTCTCGATTATTTGTAGCAAATGCACATGACTGTTCAAACTTTCAGCCCAATAAATCCATTTGTTTGATCCCTAGACGTGCTACACGATTTCCGGTACTCCCTCTATCTCCACCTACGGTGGCCGAATCTGGCTCGGAATAGAAAAAATCGACCACCTAAAGCATCTTCTTTTATACCATCTATCAAGTTTCATTCGAATCTGGGCATTTTTGGAAAGTTCCGATACCCCCCCCCCCTCTCCCACCAACGTTGTTGGATCCGGTTCGGGCCCAAAATATGTCATCTAGGGTATTTGCTCTCTCTATGTTCCATATTTCATTTAAACTTGATGCACTCGTTTGACCCCTATGCGAGCCTCAAAGTTTCCAGCAACCTCCATCCAACTCCCCCTACTGTGGTCGAACAGGACTTGAAAACATAAACATCGTATCCCTTAATTCCCTGTTCCTGTCCATCAAGTTTTACTGAAATTTCCAGGTTTCCAAGTTTCCAGTACCCCCCCCCCCCCTACCTTGGCCGAATCCGGCCCGGACGCCAAATAACAAATCTAGGCCGCATCAACTCGGCAATGTCGAATTTGCATCTCATTCGGTCCATCCGTTTGGTTTCTGTACATGTCAAAAGTCCCCCCCCCCCCAACTCCCCTAATCGTGGTCGCATATAGTTCGAACGCATGTTTTACATGTCGAGGCCATCGATTCGTATCACCCATTAAGTTTCACTCGAATCAGACGACTTGTTCGCAAAATTTCCATATTTCTCTTCTCTTGCTCCCCAAAAAACGCTCGGATCTAGGAACGGAAGTTTCCGGGGGTATGTTGTGTCAGGTTCTTAAGTCAAGATAATACGGGTCGCTAATATGCCTGCAAAGTTTCGATGTCGTTTTACGTCTGGAACTATTCTAACTCACGACTACCGGAATTCCAGGAAACCCCCTCCAACTTCCCCCACAGAGCCCCGATTTCATCTAGGCCTAATGCTTGTTCCATCCATTAAGTTCCGCCCCAATCCCTCTGCTTTTAGAGTTTCTTGAGTTTTCCGCCCCCCCCCCCCCCCCATCCACACAGGTATCAGACCCGACCGGACTTGACACGGGACGTCCGGGGCGATAGTTCACCAGACAAGTTTCATTCAAATCCGATCACCCGTTCAAAAGTTATGCACGCCACTGAATTCCGGACTCCCCATCCAGCCACTCCCCCCACGATGGTCGGGTCGGGGAAACGGCTGTTCTCAATTCAATCTGTTCGGATCCCTGACATACCTGCCAAGTTTCATCGCCCTAGGACATCAGGAAGTATGCCGGACTCGCGGGATCGCTAGAAATCCGGACCCCCACCCCAACTCCCCCACAGTGCCCTGATCCGGTCCGGTTATGTCAATGACCTGTCTAGGACTTGTGCTTGTTTTTCCCACCAAGTTTCATCCCGATCCCTCCACTCTAAGCGTTTCTCAAAATTTCCGGTTCCCTCCTCCAACTCCCCCCAGTGTCATCGGATCCAGCCCGGATTTAAAGTGAGATGTCTGAGACACGAGTTCATCCTAAATATCAACTTTCATCAAGATCCGATCACCCGTTCGCAAGCTAAAAATACCTTAAATTTTGAATTCACCATCCCTCCAATCCCCCCCCCCAGATGGTCGGATCGGGGAATTGACGATTTCCTATTTAATCTGGTCGGTCCCTGATATGCCTGTCAATTTCCATCGTCCCAGCACATCAGGAAGCACCGAACTCGCGGGATCACTAGCCCCCCAACTCCCCAAAGTGAGCAGATCCGTTCCGGTTATATCAATAACGTATCTAGGACTTTTGCTTGTACTTTCCACCAAGTTTCATCTGGATCCCTCCATTCTAAGTGTTTTCCAAGATTTCCGGTTTCCCCCTCCAACTCCCCCCAATGTCACCGGATCCGGTCTGGATTTAAAATGGAGGGTCTGAGACACGAGGTCCTTCCATATATCAAGTTATTAAGATCCGATCACCCGCTTGTAAGCTAAAAATATCTCATTTTTCCTAATTTTTCCGAATTCCCCCTCCCTACACTCCCCTCCAGATGGTCGGATCAGGGAAGCGACTATTTCTAATTTAATCTGGTCCAGTTCCTGATATGCATGCCAAGTTTCATCGTCCTAGCTTATCTGGAAAAGCCCGAACTAGCAAAACCGGGACCGACAGACCGACTGACGGACAGAAATTACAATCGCTATATGGCACTTGGCCGAAGGGCAAGTGCCATAAAAAATGAGTGAGGCGAGATGTTGAAGATATACAGACCAAACCGATTTTGGTACCTTCGCCTACAAGCCTTTGGGTACGCGTATCATCGGTTGGGAACCACTGCTCTAAATCGCTTGATCAATTACAAGCCACACCGACATTCAACGTTTTCCTGACTTCCGGCCGAATATCGGTCCGGCAGGAAAATCGAGTAAAGCGTGCTGATCCAGCGTCTCAAGTAAGCTGTATTGATCCATCGTGTTTACTTTCCCTATCCGGACACTCTAACTGATGTCAGACAAATCTTTTACTTAACAGTTTTCTTCTTTGCCAGATTTCAGACGAACTACTTGTCCTGTGCGAAAAAAAACTCAGATAAGAAGATCTGGAACTTTTACCCTCAAACTGTATCTATTAGCTTTTAGAAACTAGTTAATGTTCCCCCTTAATCTGAAACCCCTTTCGTCAATCTTGAATACAGCGATACATCTACATCTATGAACCTGACCTGCACTTTGAACCAAAGAACCCTCACACTAAGTATGAAAACAAGAGCTGCAAGCTCATATGGCACTTGTAAGGCTGGGTCAGAGGATGAAAGTAGGAATTCTTCAGTTCGTGGGTTTGTTGTGATTATTTGTAAGCAAAACCCTTGAGATAATGGGTCCTTGGAAATCACCAGAACGTATCGTTTGGTAATACATTTGGCTGTCATGATGCGCACTTTACGTGCGCTAGAAATTCATTTGTAATCAAAACTACTGAAGCAAAAATGATGATGAGCTCATCGGGAGAATGAAATGTATATTTTAATCAAAAGTATCATTTGTACTTTAAGAAATTCAGTTGTAAGCAAAACTCATGAGGCAAAAATATTCTAATCATGTCAAGTCTGTAATGTTCAAGTTTCATGGTCCTAGCACATCTGGAAGTACTTTAACTGGTGATCACCGGAATTCCGGACCCCCCCCCCCCTTCCTCCAACCATAGTGCTCGAACCCGATCCAGTTCTGTCACTGATGAATCTAGGGCTTGTGCTTGTTCCTCCCACCAAGTTTCATCCCGATCCCTCCACTTAAAGCTTGTCATATGTTTTCCGGTCCCCCCCCCCTGCGCCCCCCGTCCCACATTCATCGTATTCGGTCCGGACTTGAAATGGAACATCTGAGACATGACGTCTCTCCAAATATCAACTTTCATTGAGATCCGACAACCCGTTCGAAAGTTATGCTTGCCACTAAATTCCGGATTCTGGCTTCCCTCCCTCCCCCACGATGGTCGGATCGGGCAAGTGACTATTAACTTAGTTTGGTCGGGTCCCTAATATGCCTGCAAAGTTTCATCGTCCTAGCATATCTGGAAGTACCCTAACTCGCAAACACCGGACTAACCAACCGACCGACAGACCGACGGAAAAGTGATCGGTATATGGCACTTGGCCGGAAGGCAAGTGCCATAAAAATTATCTTACCTCGTTCGAGGGTTTATCGTGACTGACAGACGGACGGATGAACAAACTTAACAAAGACATAGGCATCCCATCACTAACGCTTTGGATCCCAAAAACCCTGGTTCAAATGTACAGGCTGTTAATTGCAGAGTCTAGTAACCTCAGTACCAGACGTCTGTCGTTGGTATTACATCGCAGAACACCGATTAAAAAATCTCCCCCATTAACACAGTAAACATTCAACATTTTTTTGTTGCAAGAAAAGATATCATTTGCTATAGAAGCCAACAGCCATGGTAAATGCGTAAAAATTAACACAAATAGACAAAGATGAATAGAAATACAACTCTCTAGAGTCATCCCAACGGACGAACGCCAGAGGAATCTAACTGTTTTTGGGATCCCAAAACATAAGTGGAGGGAAACCTATGACATCGCAAAAGTTGTCCGTCAGCACAATAACTCTCGAAGGAAATGAGATGTTTTGATGAAACTTGGTATGAGGATTCTTCAAGTCAAGGAAAAGGTCAAGTTCGTAGATGGGCCTGATAGCTGTACTTTTGGGGGGAGGGGGTAGGAGTTTCAAATTAAGGGGCGACACAAATATTTTTTAAAAACTAATGAGATAGTCGATTAAGGAGTAAGACGACATGCTGAACAAGAATATGAAAATGATTTTCTCGTCGGACAAGTAGATCGTTCGGAATCCGGCCAAAACCGGAAAATTTGTCAAAAATAAAAGTTTAATCTGAAGTTGATTAGAGGTTCGATTTAAGGATAGGGAAACATGCTGAATCCAAAATGAAAATTATTTTCTCGGTGGACAAGTAGATCGCCGGAATCCGGCCAAAACCGGAAAATTTGTTAAAAGTAAAAGTTTATATGAATTTCATTAAGTGCTCGATTTTCGGGTCAGAAGACATGCTGAATTCATGTATGACAATCATGATCTACCTGGACACATAGTTCGCCACAAACCCGGCTGAAATCGGAAAATTTGCGTTGGTTAGAGGTTCAGTTTAGGGGTGAGGAGATACGCTGAATCCGTTTTCGAACTTCAATTTTTTGCAAGACAAGTAGTTCGCCTGGAATCCCGCTGAAACCGGAAATTTGGCAGAAGTAAGGCCGGAACTTTCGTCAAAGTAGACATGACTATAGGGGAAAACACACATGGTGAATCCATATTTGAACTTGGTCTTCTCAGATTATTACCATTTGCCTTAATCTGTTTCTAAGTTTTATTAGTAGAGTGCTCAAGGAGTCTGGCGAAGACTGGACCTCTATAAGACCCGATTGTCTGGATCAAATATTACATTTTTGGGATACCATCGCATCGAAACCTTTGGTCTTGTTCTTATTGAGAATAAACTTTTCTCTGCCCCATGACGCTGCACATCCATTTGTTTTTGGCAACCTACAACTCGCTCCATATCTATTATCAAGAATCTCCTATTTACCCTTGCTATCTATTATCATAGATCTCCTTATTTATTCTTGCCATTATCCAAGTTCACTCAAGCTTTCGCAATCAAACATCAACTGGTTAGGCTTTCATTCAGAGCTTTCCTTCACAGGGTTGCCAAGAGCTCCACTCATGGAAGTGTCAAAATTCCTGGCAAAAAGGTGGTTTTTGACACCTTAAGAAAAAGGACGAAGAATATAATTACGAGGTATGGTGTTTGCTACTTCGAAACTCAACTGTGAGTGTAAGTGAAATCACAGTTTTCCCCAACAAGATAGCTTCAGGGGGTCTTGTTTATCGCATTATATTTTTGTTATGTAGTCTATGTAGTACAAATAAATGAATGAATGAACAAGGTTTAACTAGAAATGAGCTTTATAAGGCTTCAAGCTCTTTTGGTGTACTAAACCAAAGTAAAGTGCATGGTTTTTGGGGCGGTAATCCGTAATTTTAGCACAGTAAATGAAAGACTGCCTTTTCTGACCTAAAAAGTGTCATTTGTATGAAAAGGTGTCATTTCCAGAAAAAACAAGAGCTACGAGCTCATATGGCACTTGTTACGAGTAGGCACGGCTCGGTTATGTCAATGATATATCTAGTGTTTGCTAGGTGTCTTCCCACCAAGTTTCATCTCGATCCCTCCACTCATAGCGTTTTCCAATATTTCCGGTTCTCCCCTCCAGCTCCCCCCAAAAGTCACCGGATCCGGTCCGGATTTTAAGTGGGTCGTCTGAGGCATGAGGTCTTTCCAAATATCAAGTTTCATCGAGATCCGGTCACCCGTTCAAAAGTTATAAATACCTCAAAATTCCGGATTCCCCCTCCCTCCACTCCCCCGACAGTACCCGAATCGGCTCGGTTATGTCAATGATGTATCTAGTGTTTGCTAGGTGTCTTCCCACCGAGTTTCATCTCGATCCCTCCACTCATAGAGTTTCCAAAGATTTCCGGTTGCCCCCTCCAGCTCCCCCCCAAAAGTCACCGGATCCGGTCCAGATTTTAAGTGGGTCGTCTGAGGGATGAGGTCTTTCCAAATATCAAGTTCCATCGAGATCCGATCACCCGTTCAAAAGTTAAAAATACCTCAAGATTCCGGATTCCCCCTCCCTCTACTCCCCCCACAGTACCCGAATCGGCTCGGTTATGTCAATGATGTATCTAGTGTTTGCTAGGTGTCTTCCCACCAAGTTTCATCTCGATCCCTCCACTCATAGCGTTTCCCAAGATTTCCGGTTGCCCCCTCCAGCTCCCCCCAAAAGTCACCGGATCCGGTCCAGATTTTAAGTGGGTCGTCTGAGGAATGAGGTCTTTCCAAATATCAAGTTCCATCGAGATCCGATCCCCCGTTCAAAAGTTATAAATACCTCAAGATTCCGGATTCCCCCTCCCTCTACTCCCCCCACAGTGCCCGAATCGGCTCGGTTATGTCAACGATGTATCTAGTGTTTGCTAGGTGTCTTCCCACCAAGTTTCATCTCGATCCCTCCAATCATAGCGTTTCCCAAGATTTCCGGTTGCCCCCTCCAGCTCCCCCCAAAATTCACCGGATCCGGTCCAGATTATAAGTGGGTCGTCTGAGGGATGAGGTCTTTCCAAATATCAAGTTCCATCGAGATCCGATCACCCGTTCAAAAGTTATAAATACCTCAAGATTCCGGATTCCCCCTCCCTCTACTCCCCCCACAGTACCCGAATCGGCTCGGTTATGTCAATGATGTATCTAGTGTTTGCTAGGTGTCTTCCCACCAAGTTTCATCTCGATCCCTCCACTCATAGCGTTTCCCAAGATTTCCGGTTGCCCCCTCCAGCTCCCTCCAAAAGTCACCGGATCCGGTCCGGATTTTAAGTAGGTCGTCTGAGGCATGAGGTCTTTCCAAATATCAAGTTCCATCGAGATCCGATCACCCGTTCAAAAGTTATAAATACCTCAAGACTCCGGATTCCCCCTCCCTCTACTCCCCCCACAGTACCCGAATCGGCTCGGTTATGTCAATGATGTATCTAGTGTTTGCTAGGTGTCTTCCCACCAAGTTTCATCTCGATCCCTCCACTCATAGCGTTTCCCAAGATTTCCGGTTGCCCCCTCCAGCTCCCCCCAAAAGTCACCGGATCCGGTCCGGATTTTAAGTAGGTCGTCTGAGGCATGAGGTCTTTCCAAATATCAAGTTCCATCGAGATCCGATCACCCGTTCAAAAGTTATAAATACCTCAAGATTCCGGATTCCCCCTCCCTCCACTCCCCCCACAGTGCCCGAATCGGCTCGGTTATGTCAACGATGTATCTAGTGTTTGCTAGGTGTCTTCCCACCAAGTTTCATCTCGATCCCTCCACTCATAGCGTTTCCCAAGATTTCCGGTTGCCCCCTCCAGCTCCCCCTAAAAGTCACCGGATCCGGTCCGGATTTTAAGTGGGTCGTCTGAGGCATGAGGTCGTTCCAAATATCAAGTTTCATCGAGATCCGATCACCCGTTCAAAAGTTAAAAATACCTCAAGATTCCGGATTCCCCCTCCCTCCACTCCCCCCACGGTGCTCGGATCGGGGAAGTGACTATTTCCAACTTAATCATTTGGGGTCCCTGATATGCCTGCCAAGTCTTATCATCCTAGCTTATGTGGAAGTGCCCGAACTAGCAAAACCTGGACAGACCGACAGACCGACGGACGGACAGAAATTGCGATCGCTATATGGCACTTGGCCGAAGGGCAAGTGCCATAAAAACAGTCATGGTGTCACCCAGAGGCAAAAACTGTCAAGAAGAACATGAGAAAGGACCGAACCGACCCTTATTCTGACTCATTTTTCAAACCCTCTTTAAAAGTATGTTCTCACTATCTTTGATCTTCCCACAACATCTCAGATCACCTTGTATCTCCAATATGTCTTGGTTTACAAGGTGTCTTCTTTTCAGATTACGGTTTTCCTCAAAAAGTATCAAAACGAGTTTGATTCCTAGAATCCTCCCTCCTCTATGTATCCCTTACCAAGAAACAAGAGGAGATACATGAACGAAATACTGCTACGGTATAATTCGGACATGGTTATTACAGCTTTTAGTTTGAGAATGGAGGGGGGCACCGCGGGCAGCTGAAGATCACAGTGCCCAAGAACTGCAGGCAAAAACTTTCCTCTAACATTAAACTCCCATAAAGTTCTATCTTTTCATGTGGCTGAAGAACATCACATTTCCATTCAGACGATACCTAGGGGGGTTTGTTCATATACTATTTTGCATTTTCTCCGTGTTATGGAAAACAGGGATCGGCGACATTTCAGATTTGGCTGAATCTGGGTCCGATGTGGGATCGACTAAATGCAGGAAAGGAAAGGGAATCGTGGACGAGAAAAGCCGGCAAGCATACTAAACTGCTACAGAACTCATGAGAAGAGGTCACCACAGCCCGGAAAAGCGTTTCACCTGTAATCTCATTCGCTCCGAGAATCGTCCGTCTTTCGGATTCTGTCACCTCACGCCCAGTACAGTACGTTCCTTCAAAACGGAGCCTGCAAAAGAACGCAAGAAACGTTGCAAGTCATCTCACCCCGGCCTTTCCACCGAGGCACAGCCCTGCATGTTCACACGCTCCGTAAACCGGGAAAGGCAAACGAAAACGAGGAAAGATGCACAAGAACCCAGTATTAAAAAAACTGTCAAGCTGTACCGTGCCTTTCCTCTGTTTAGTATTCTATGAGGGGTCGACAACTTACATATTTCCTTGTTTTAGTATCCTGTCAGGAGAAGGCAATTAACACCCTCAGAGTCCAGTGAGGATTCGGCAACTATCGAAATTCGAAGTCCATTACGTCTTTGTACGTTTTATTATCCTTTCAGGGGTAGGCAATTCACCAGTTTACGAGTCCAGTGAGGGGTCCGCAATTAATTTCCATTTTCTTTCCTCGTTATAGTATCTGTAAGCAAATAACTAACGCCTTTAAAGGTAAAGAATTAACATCCTCGGAGTCCAGTGAGAGGGTTATATTTTTTGGGATCCCAAAACGTAAGTGGAGAGATACCTATGACACGCAAAAGTTGTCCGCCTGTCCGTCTGTGCGCGCTATAACTCTCGAATGGAATAAGATATTTTGATGAAACTTGGTGTGAGGATTCATTGGGTCAAGGGTAACGTCAAGTTCGTAGATGGGCTCTATAGCCCTACGTTTAGGGGTGGGGGTTCAAATTAAGGGACAAACAAAATATTTTTAAACAGCTAATGTAAAAGTCGATTATGGTGTAAGAAGGCATGCTGTGCACGATAGTGAAAACTATTTTCTCGCCGGACAAGTAGTTCGTGCGGAATCTGGCAAAAACCGGAAAGTTGGTCAAAAGCAAAAGTTTGATTAGATGACAAATTAAGGGGTAAGAAGAGAGGTTGAGTCTGTATATGACAATTATTTTTACCCGGACATATAATTAGTCCGGAATCCGGTTGTAACCGGATTATATTTTTAACTCAAGTTTTTATTCTAAGTTGATTAGATGTTCTTTATTGGGATTTGACGCTGGATGTGTTTCTGCATTTTCTTTTTTTGCTGGACTAGTAGTTCGCTCGGAATTCGGGCGAAACCGGAAAATTGGCAGAAGTAAAGCAGGAAGTCTCGGTCAGTATCGTCAAAATAGATATGGCTTATAGAGGTATATCTGAACTTCGTTTTCTCTGATGATTAGCCTGGCGAAGACAGGACACTATTGTCTGAATCATATATTAGATTTTTGGGATCCCATCGACACCTTTGGTCTTGTTTGAAACGTGCGGTGCAGATGCGGATATTAAAACGAGGAAATAAATTGTGAGCATGAAAAAATGTTAGTGGCTGACCGCCGAAGGAATTAAATTTTATGCTGTGCCGGGAAGATTCGCACTTTAAGGATATTAACTACTTACGCTTCATAGAACACTAAAACAAGGTGAACCTTCAAACTAAGAATTAGTTGCCAGGATTAAAAAGGCTTAGTTGCCGAGCTCTTAAAAATACCAAAACGAGGAAAGAAATGTTGAACTTTGAATTTGATGATTTGTCGATCTTTAACTAGATTTTAATTGCATAGCCTTGACAGGTTACTACAATGATGGAAGAAATGGCACACCTTCAGTTTGTAAGTTGTCTACCCTCAAAGAATACTAAACAGAGGAAAGGAATGGTGAAGCTTTTTCGTATCCAGTTTTTATTTAGTTTTTCGTATCCTCGAATTATGGTACATCTTTCCTCATATTAGTTTGCCTTTCCTTCTTTCCTCGTCCACCGGACCTTTCCTTTCCTGTTTTTAGTCGATCCTAGGGTTTCCTGGGAGCCCTGTTTTTAGGAACGTTGACGACCAAGGCTCCAACTACTAAAATTTTATCCTTTGTAATTTTTTAATCCTTTGAACGAACGTGAGTGAAAAAACCCACGAATTGGCAAATTCCTACTTTCGTCTTATTATCATGCCTTACAAGTGCCATATGAGCTTCCAGCTCTTTTATTCAGTTTTACGTATCCTCGAAATATGGGGCTTCCTCATTTTGGTTTGCCTTTCCTTCTTTCCTTGTCCACCGTGCCTTTCCTTTCCTGCTTTTAGTCGATCCCAGGGTTTCCTGGGATTCCTTGTTTTTGTTGACGTGATATATGTTTTTAGGAACGTTGACGACCAAGGCTCCGACTAGTAAAACTTGCTTAATCCTTTGAACGAACATGACTCCTTACGTTTGTGAACGGACGATTTAACATCAACGAAACCAAGCAAAAGTCGCGGGATAATATGATGGGGACTAACAAATATAATAGAAAAGAGCTAGAAGCTGGTTCAGAGGGGTTCAACTCGAGGGTAACCCTTTGAAACTCGCGATAATCCTTTGTAAGAAGAACCCTTGAGTCACGAATGGGCACGGTCCCTTGGGGATCGTAAAAATGTATTGTTTGGTCAAAAGTATGTGTTTGCACTTTGCGGTGACGAGGCTAAGAATTCCTTTGTAAGCCAAATCATTGAGGTACAAATGATCACGGGCCTCCGAGGGTCATGAAAATGTATCCTTTATTCATTTTTATTTTCTGTTTCACTTTGCGGTTAAGATGTGCACTTTAAGGGCGCTAGAAACTCATGTAAGCAAAACGGCCTTGAGGCAGAAAGGATCATGGCCCCTTGGGTATCATGAAAATACATCTTTTGGTCAAAGTATTTTTTTTTGTTTACTTTGCAGCTAAGATGTGCACTAAAAGGGCACCAGAAATTCATTTGTAAGCAAACCCCTTGAGGCAAACATGTAAATGGGACTTTGGGGATCATGAAAATGTTATTTTGCATATTTTTGTACTTTGAGGTTGAGTTGAATACTTTACGGAATCCATTTATAATCAAAACAATTGAGGAAATGGGTCCCTGGAATGGGCCCTTGGAGATCATGACAATGTATCTTTAGGTCAAAAATATTTTTTTTCACTTTGCGCTTAAGATGCGTACTTTAAGGGGGACTAGGAACTCCTGAAATCCTTGCGGCAATTAATGGTAATGGGCCCTTGGGGATCATGAAATGTCTTGTTTGCTCGAAATTTGTTTGTGTTTTGTGCTTAAGATGAAACTTAAGGAATTCATTCGTAAACAAAACCCTTGAGGCAAAGATGAACATGGGCACTTGTAGATCATGAAAATGTATCTTTTCGTCAAAGTATTTTTTTTGCCTTTGGCAAACCCTTAGGGTAAGCTCATTTTCAAACACGACACCTAAGGCACAACTTATTATGGGACCTTGAGGATCATGTCAAAGTATCCTTTGCTTTGCGGTTAAGATGAGCACTTCGAGAAGACCAATAATTCATCTGTGAGCAAACACCTAAGCCACAAATGATCATGGGCCCTTGGGGATCGATACAATGGATCGTTTGATTAAAAGTATTCTACGCACTTTGCAACATTTACACTTAAATAAAGCTTTGAAGTCCTGGCAGAATCAGGTCGCCGATTCGAAAGTTGTGCAGGCATCAAGTTTCCTGATTTTCACCCTCCACTCACCCCACCATGATCAGGGCTTGTGCTTGTTCTTCCCACCAATTTACCCCCAAAGTCACCGGATCTGGTTCTGACTTGAAGTGCGACATCTGAGACACCAGGTCTTTCCAAATATCAAGTCTCATCTCATGAACTTGCGAGACCCTCACTAACCTGACATTCATACGTCCCTTCGTCTGATTTCTGTACAAAACGTATTTCCAACACCCAATCCTGAGACGGCGGTATATGTCTAACGGTAAAACGGGCATCAGCGGTAAATACTTGAAGGCCTGTGGTTAAAATGTGCCAATCTCTCCGCCGAATCCACGTTACCTGAAAACAAATGTGTAAGCTAATAGGGCACTTTAGAGGCGTAATCTCGCCGTTGCCCGCTCGGGGAACGGCGAGAATAGAGGGAGCGGACTCCACGTGGACTCCGCGTACAGAAAACAGCGAGAACACGGGGAATGCTTCCAACACGGATTTTGTTCGAAAAAAAAATATGCAGTTGACGAAATTAGTTTTGATCCACTTTAATTTTGGTTTTGTTTCTTCTGACTGATTTTAATTAATTTTATATTGCACCAACACCAGAAAAAATTGATGCCCCTTCGAATCTGAAAGGGAGTCCTTTTTAATGATGGTTATGATAATCGCAGCATTCCCCGTCCGTGGGGACTCGCGAGAATAAGGGGAGTCAGTCCCCGGGACAAACAAAAACGCGAGGACTCCTCAAGTGGAGTCCTCGGAGAACGGCGAGAATACGCCTTAGATGGCGTCGACATCAGCTAAGGTTTGTTCTGTCAATGTCATGGGGTGGAAGAAGAGCCATTCCATACCCACCTCTAGTTCGGGCCATGGAAGGATATGCTGCGGTGGTGCCATCTGCAACCCGCACTGTTAATTTACTTTTCGCCATAAGGCAGCGATACTCCGCTCCCGTTAACTGCTTTATATCTGTCACCTCTTGAATTACTTATTAACCCTATGATCATCATGGCATATTTCATGATGGTCTCATGGCACTTGACTTCTTTTCCAGGCTTTGACCTGTTAATCACTCTTTTAAATATTTGTAGCAAAACTAGTGATTAAAACCTGTTTCTTTTGTTTTTTTTTAATAACCCGCGTAGCATTTTTCCAATTTTTTTTTTATTTTTTACTTTTTCAGCTACGACTCCTCCACTCGATGACGTCAATATTTCCTTAAACTCTTTAACGTCACCTACTCTTTCTAAACAAACATACACACTTTAAACTTTAAAAAGTTTTAACTTCTCCATTTCAACTATTTGATTTAACTGTTTTAATTTTTATTTACCAATCTTAATACTTATTTATTCTTATTTTAATACAATTATAAACCTTTTTCTACGAATCATCACCTCTGCACATAAAGAATTTCTACAAATAAAAACGAAACAAACACCACCAGGCAGCGATACTCCGCTCCCATTACCTGCTTTATATCTTTTATCCTGTCACCTCTTGAATTACTTATTAACCCTATGATCATCACCTCTGCACATAAAGAATTTCTACAAATAAAAACGTAACAAACACCACCAGTTTTTTTTTTAATACAATTATAAACCTTTTTCTACGAATCATCACCTCTGCACATCAAGAATTTCTACAAATAAAAACGAAAGAAACACCACCAGACAGAGTCCCCTATAAGCTAAAAATAAACTCCAAAATTCATTATTGCAAACTACTGAATAAACCTGGTGTTTAAGTACAGACCATAGGTCATTTTTATGAGTCTTGTTTAAAGCTCCTCAGAGTTAAGGCCTAGTTTACGATGGGTGACTGATAGCCTATTGTGTATTCGGTCTTCAAACCAGTGTGAACTGACCACTGGTCGTAACACATATTATGATAACCCTTTTATCCAAGTTCCGTCTAGATTACCCCACCAAGTGTATTTCAAGATTTCCATGAGCCCTCTCCCCAGCTTAAACTTTCTCACAGTTGCCGAGCCCGATTTTGACCTGTAACTGACCATCATAGGATGCAAAGTTATTAAACTGTTCAGTTTGAGTTGCACAAAAATATGGGGACCGACTAAAAAGAGGCACAGCGCACGCCATGGCGCAGAAGGCACGAATAATAAGAAGAGATTAGCAAGTAGTAAAAGTACACAAGTAAGTGAGAGTTCGTGAATCCAGAGCCTAAAAGAAGGCAAGTAAGAACCTATTTCATGCCCCTACCTCTAAAGCTTGAAAGGGCACTTTTAGTTTGTGCCTCTTTATAGTACTCGTGCATAATACACTTTGTCGTGCCGGGCCGTGCCTCTTTTTAGTCGATCCCAAAAATCTACTTGCACTTTGTGCTTAAAGTTTAACCGAATAGGGCTGAGAGGGCTGAGTCTAGTTACACTTCACTCATTTACTTCAATAGGCCTGAAAACCCGATAAAAAAATGCGTTACTTCGTTTGTCCGCTATCCACAGATAATCGGTTACCTCGAATGAACTTATCCTTCCGGATTTGAGGTAGCTCTGTGTGCTTGTCCCTCTATGCTTGAAATATTCAGCAGCTACAAAGGCAGCACATTGCCGAAAATAAGATATAACAAAAAGACATATCATATCATTACTATATACATTACTTTCCTACTTCAGAGGAGTTGCTTCCTCCAATGTCGTAAAAGCAGCGCGAATTCTGAACGTTATTACTAGAGCTCCGGATGGAAAACATACAAAACCTCTTAGCTCAGAGATCCTTTAATTCAGCGTACTCAAATATCTGAACTGCCTTTTCAAATAATTTATTTTTCACCCGCCATTCTGGAAAGCGGAGTATAGCATTTCTTTTTTTTAACAAATAAAACACATAAGATAACACAGTTTTAATCTTTGAGACAAGGTAAAAGGTCATGCGCTGGTTGGGTCCAGTGTTGTCCTTAACTTTCGGTAGAGACGTAGAGAGTTAAGAAATTTGCATCCTGAACTTGAAACAGAAAAACAGAAATACATTCGATAATTTTTGAAAACTATTGAAATGTTAATCAAATATATTCTGCTTTTCTCGATAATTTTAACTGAATGTCAAATCTTTTCTGAAAAACTCGATAAATCCTATTCCTGTACTTTTAGTAGTATCTGCAAGACCGAACAGAAATCCAAAAGGCTTTTTGTAGAATAAAACACTGATTTCACCACATTTAAAGAAGTTCTCGAATACATTTCATATGTATTTAGCCTCTAATCCAATCCACAGCAGATGACACAGATGTGCAATTTCTTTCTCCTGACCGCACCTGCTCACGGTGGGGGAAGTTGAAAGGGCGACAGAGATATTTCAACACGCGTGGGGACCAAACTGATCTAGTGTTCCTAGATGAGCCTCTCTGACTTCCAGGATCCGAGCACGATGAGGGGGGGGGGGACATGCCATTTCCCTAATATGCTCTGGACCGAGTGAAACTTGAGTGATAAAATGCCCTAGATTTGACCTCGGAAAAGGACGGGGCTAGAGGGGGTCTCGAAATTTTTGGCAATAGAACCAAATGGATGGGGGATCGACTAAAACCAGGAAGGGAAGGGAACACGAGAAAAGCAGGAAGGGCATACTAAAACGAGGAAGGGCATCCAGAAACGAGAAAAAGGTTTTCGCCAAAATTCGCCGAACCGTTCCCTTCCTCTATTTAGTATTATTTCAGGGGTCGGCAACTTTTCAAATTCAAAGTTCACCATCCCTTCCTGGTTAGTCGCCTACCGTCAGAACGAGAAATGAAAAGGTGAATTACAATTTTTATAGTTGCCGACCCCTCACTGAACTTAATGCCTACCCATGTCAGGATACTAAAACGAGGAAGGGATGGTACACTTTGAATTTGAGAAGTTGCCGACCCCTGAAATAATACTAAATAGAGGAAGGGAACAGTACTGCGAATTCTGGCGACAGCCTTCCTGGTTTTAGGATGCCCTTCCTCGTTTTAGTATGCCCTTCCTGGTTTTAGTATGCCTTCCTGCTTTTCTGGCGTTCCCTTCCCTTCCTGGTTTTAGTCGATCCCAATGGATGGAGGGATTGTGAGAAAATTTTGACAGCGCTAAAGTCCGAACAGCTGATATACTTTGTACCTACTTTACTGTGGATGGCCACTACTTTTTTGGCAAAAACATCTGTGATTTCACAGATAGCCTTACTTTTATCAAGAATAAATTATTTATTTATTTATTATTATTATTATTTATTTATTATCTATTTTGATTTATTCTTGCTTTTATTTAGGATCGCGAAAAGGGGTTTCGACAAAATTTACCTGCGGCGCATTTGGTAGTATTCTCTATTTGGAAGAACGGTGTTCCTTTCCGAATGAACCCCGATCTCTTCTCATCTATACGGAACAATCTTACACAGGAAAAAAGGACCCCCCCCCAAAAAAAAAAATATACTTCCACCCATATAAATCTACATAACAAACCATTCCTGAATGAACCCCGGTCCCTTTTCATATGCATGGAGCAGCATTACACTAGAAAAAACGATCTCTCTCCTCTCCCATATGCTTCCCTCTTTATATACTAACATAACAAACCCTTTCCGAATGAACCCCAATCCCTTCTCGTATGTACGGAACATGATTACACAAACAAAAAAGACCCCCCCCCCCTCCTATAAACTTCCTTAAAGAGACCGAAACGAGACCTTTTGCGAGAGTCGACAACCGCATCAGTCACCCCGCCCCCTCGCCAATGACAATATCCTGCTTGTAATATTTGCCAAACCACGAAGGAAAAAAAATGTTATTTGCTGAAAGAACTTGATAGGGTGCTTCCATATAGTTACCGAATAGAGAAAAATGCCAAAGGCGGCTGTAAAATAAAGCAATTCGTCGATGATGTGGCATCTGTGAATCCCTTCTAAAGAATTTACGGAGTATATTCCTCATAACTGAATCGTAAAGGCATTTCAACCCTGGGATACGGAAGAACTCATCTGCGATAGGTAATGCGAGGAGATTGAATAACATGGGAAAATACGAGGTGGTTTTCTTCGAAAGTGTAAACCTGTCAAAAATGACGTCGTAGAAAATCTGAATGTAGATTGGAACTGTTCATCAGAACTGATTAGACAGATTCAAGGATCGGATTGGGATATACCACGAAGGTGCTCACAGAAGCAGCCAAGGAATTGCAGAAAACCGCCAGGAAAAGAATACGGAGCAGTTTAGAGAACAGTTAAATTTGATCCACATTTTCCAAAATTCCTCACTTTCCGCCAAATGACGCACACTAATTTGATGTCTCTCGGCGCTGATTTGCCTTATTTCTTTATTTGTTGTTTTCCAAACAGCAAAATCCACGATGTCCTTGATACGATTAGTAGGCTATGTGTATATTATATAGATAGATAACTATACATACATATTACTCGTACCAATGTCAAAACCAATCTCAGGACCATTTCTGAGTACGGCTGCCAATTTGGCATTCGGGTTAAGCAAAGCTCAGGATGTCGACATAGAGCAACTGCAGAAGAGAGCCTGTAAGAATATTCTTGGGAACAATCAATACTCGTTCAACTTCTTGTTATCAAACAACGGTCTCTGAAAGAAGATGAAAGAAGGAACCTTCTCATGCGTTTTGGCTACCAAATTTCGAATGCTAGAAATAGAAGGACCATCCTTCGAAACTTCATTAAACCTTCTCTATGCCACAACACACGACGCAAGACTTACCCAATACCCAAGCTTCTTCCTCCCCCCATCACATCTTCAGGGCGATAGGAAGAGCGCGTAGGAATGTAACTACGTAACTAACTAAGCGCCTAGATGCGCATTTCGTAAAGAGATTTCAGCCGTACTTGGGACCTAATTTTCAAAATTCAAAAGGTCTGAAACATGACTCAGACCCCAAAGTCACAACCCACGTAAATGACACGCCAGGAAACACAGAATACCTGGAAAGGTGCATGCCAAAGGAGAACGTTTCTGGAAACATTTATGATCAGAGTCTCTGGAGGCTTACGGGGATTCCAACGAAAGCAAGGACTAGCTTGGATATCATAAATATTCTCTACTGTGAGTGACCACGAACTTCCGAATAGGGTGAACTGCTTTGACAGACTCTGGCAGGGACGAGTGAGGCCAAGTTTTTTTGGATAGGCTGGTACTTAAACATTTCGGAATGTGGAGAGGCTGGACTCGGGACTTTTCCCGTAGACAACTTATTATTTGATCTCTTATTCCTGGTATAATTAATAAATAAAGGCTCTGATACTTTCAATTTATTCCTAGTAAAATAAACAAGAGGGGTAGTGAATGGGATCGACTGAAAGAGGCACAGCATGGCGCAGGTGGCACGAGTAATAAAAGAAATTAGCAAGTATAGTAGAAGTCGACAAGTAAGTGAGGGTTTGTAACTCCAGAGCCTAAAAGAAGGCACGTTAAAACATTGTCCCTGCCCCTCACTGTGAAGCTTGAAAGGGTTATTTTAGTTCTCGCACCTCTTTTTAGTACTCGTGACTCCTACATTATGTCGTGCCTCTTTTTAGTCGATCCCGTAGTGAAGCAATGAGAGTGTAAAAAAAGGAAGTAAATAGAGGAAGGAGGATGTTCGGGCTGATACCCTCACCTAAAATTCTAACTGGAAAAGTCTACCTAGCCTTTGTCTGTTTCGACAAAAGTTTAATTGGGCAAAATTGGGGATCGGCTGAAAACGGGAATGGAAAGGAATGACACAGTACAGTAGAAACAGCCGAATGTAACAAATAAAGCAGAATGCTTTCAACTAAAACAGAGTTGACTCAACAAGATTATGTAAGGGCAGCAGACTTTGAACTATATAATAAAATGCAGACAAAAATGTCGGTGAGCTATACTTTTGTCGGCTCTTCTTGACCGAGAGAACTTATTTTGCGCAAAACTGTGCCGACACATTGCCTAGATATAAACAGAAGGCATTTTACGACAGGTTGAACTGATTAGTCGAGATAACTATCACCGAGTTGACAGAACAAAATTTTCTCTGGAGCTGATCTTCAAAAAAGTTCCGACAAAAAACGTCAGCAAACTTGTTTCGGCACTTCACACCCGACAAAAATTTCATTTGCGCAAGACTAAGCCGACAGATTTCCTTTCAAGTATTTCTATTAGTTTGATTGCAAGGTTGACGCCAAAATTTTATGGATTGTGTGATATTAGTTCGGTTTATTCTTTCAACAAGATGAATTTCGAACCAGAATACGGCAAGTAAAATAGTTGACTGTACAAGCTTTCCAGGCGTTGTTTTTTGTAGAAAGAAAAGCGCCGACAACAAATGTCGATATGCTCCCTCCCCGCCCCCCGGTTACTAATGCCCTTGGTACACATACGCATGAAAACCACGCACACCTTTGCCAGCATTCCCCAGCGTTTGAAAATCATCATAAGAAATGAGCTTGTAGCCTACTTTATGTGTCTATAAGCTTGCATCCCCTCTGCTTCCAATTAGAGAAACAGGAACCTTATTCCGAGCCAAGCTGCCAATCGGCTAAACTGCCGAGCAAGTTGCCATATAGATAAGAATAAAGCCTACAAAAACTTTTTTTGTTCTTATTCCATCCAGTTTATGGGTGAAAGTAGCGTATGCTCCAACCAACCCTAGTGGAAAGTCTCTTTTAATCTAGTCCCCTCAAAGATTACACGAGACAACGAGCAATTCATAAAAGTGGATCCAATTTCGCGGCCCTACGGACCAACCTCTTCCGACCATGGGACATAAAGGCCCTCACTAAACCACGAGGGAGACCTCGTTTCGCTTTCAAGTCGTTATCTGTAGCTTACAGGATTATAGAGAATCCTCTCGCAAACCAACAATATTCGACCTCTTTCGTCCTAGAAGGCTCTCAGTTAAAGCCAGGCTTCACCTTCCAAATTTTTCTTCTGGATCCCGGACATCCGTTTCCGTCGAGATGGATTTCGGAAGTTGAAGCCAACATCTGGAAGTGTTGGACACCCCAGACACTGGAATCTGGAAGGGTGTGATAGGGGCAACACATCTGAGAGACTACCTAGCTACCGACTGGCAAATACTTTCAACCAGTAAAAATTCAACCCCGGTCCAATTTTCTTTGGATTTTTTAAATACTTACTTCGGCTCCCCTCTTGGGCAAGAAATACAGCGTGTTGTTTCTAACCTCATTAGCAACTACAATTCAAAAGAGAGCTACCAGCTCATATAGCACTTGTTACGAGTAGGTGGTGTGAGAAACGAGAAAGTAAATCTGAGCATTTTTCCGGAAATTGCGGTACCCCCCCCCCCCCCCCCCCCCCCCCCACTGTGCTCGGATCCGGTCAGGGCCTCAGAATCTCTCTACTTTCCAACTTTCATTCAAGTTACTCCACTGCGGTTTAACCACTATGCGAGCCACAACATTTCCGAGACTCCCCCTCCACCTCTCCCCACTGCGGCCGAATACGACTCGCACACTTAAACTTCGCATCCTAACATCTCTTCTTCAGGACCATCAAGTTCAACTTGAATTTAGTATATCTTTCCTGTATGTCTCTGTGTTTTCTTTATTTTCTTTCATTTACTCCGCTTTTCGCAAATTTATAAATAAATTACTTACTTACTTACTTATATCTTCAAATTTCCGGTTTCCAGTCCATCCTCCTCCTACTTTGGTTGGATCCGGTTCGGACACCAAATGACAAATCTAGGCCGCATAAACTTGGTCCTGTCCAACTTGCATCCCATTCGGCCCATCCGTTTGGTTTTTGTGCAGGTCACAAACTCCCCCCCCCCCCCTAAACTCCCACAACCATGGCCGCATGGGATTCGGACACATGCTTTGCATATCTATGTCATCAGTTCCTATCATCCATAAAGTAAGTAAGTAAGTAATTTATTTATAACCCGCCATTTTCAGAAAGCGGAGTAAATGAAGAAAATAAATAAAACACATAAACATACTCAAAAAGACACTTAATTTCAATAGTCGGCCATGAAGCAGTGTAGAAGGTCGTGCGCTGGTTGGGTTCTGTTTTCAATGATTTTTATAGCGACGAAGAAACATCCAAAAGGGTAACACTTGCATCTTGAATTTTGAACTTCTCTGTCAAAGTATGATTATGGCATAATTTCGACAAGTGGAGCAGGTGCTTTGCATATCTAAAATAACATGATCTCATCTTTTTTATCTCCTTCTTTCGCAGAACATGAGTGACACCAGAACGAAATAGTATAGAAGGAGCACAGAAGGTGCTGTACAATTTTCCCAAAGCTTTACGATTATAGCGCCCCCGGTTGGGGACGATGCGCCCATAGGCGGTACGGATTGATCTAGAAGCTTCTTGAACAACCGAAGAGCAAAATTTTGACAACGAGGATTTGAATCTTATGCCAAGCCATCGTAGAGATTCTGTTGATCTGACGACGAACGATCCAAGAGAGATAGAAGCTTTAGCATTCAAACGATTCGACGAAGGGTTGAAATGCAGGAACTCACATTCTGAGAGGTTAACTTCAAGACCGATTTTGAGAAGTTCCGACGACAGCTTACAGACACAGTGCGGATCGGGTACGGCTTACTAAGAGCAAGTCGTCCGCGTAAGCTATGTAGCTGAAGGCATGGTCTTTATAAAGTAAGCAGGGTGTAAAGAATTGAGAAAAGAAGATATGGCCGATTTGAAAATGTAGGGAGATAAGACTCCCTTGGCAAACACCAGTTCGGACTGGAATAATCTCTGACAAGCTACCTTGCCATTTAAACCTTACTGATGAATGACCATACCAAAATTTTAACAGACTGACAACAGACAGATTCACGCCAGAAGTAATGAGAGAGAAGAGAGCCTGAGAACGCGTTATATTGTCAAACGCACCAGCTATATTTATAGAACATATATGAATAGCAGACTTCTCGCGAGTAGCCTGCTTCATCATTTCTGTTAATACGTGATGAACGTGCGCAGAACTGGCGCTCGAACGGAATCCAAGCTGCATTGAACCAAAATGACATTTTTCAATAAATTCTGGAAGAAGGACGTATTCCAGGAGCTTGCTTGTGGTACAAAAAACTGTAATTGGTCGATAGCTTTTGCAAAGGTATGTGTCTTTCCCTCGCTTAATCACCGATGTTCCAGTACCCGAGAGGAAACTATTCGGAACCAAACCCTGGCATAAACAAATTTGAAACAGAAGTTGGAGGTGTTGTGTTAAAGCTGGACACTCAGTTTTGAAAAAATCGGCACTAAGGACATCAGAATCTGTGGAACCAGTTCTTCTTAATTTTCGGAAAAAAATTTCGATGGAAGAACAAGTCACGGGAAGAACAGAGGGTTGAAATATCTTCCTTCGTAGGTATTTAAGAAGTAAATTTTCATAGTGCTGCTGAATTTGGTTTTAATTTGCAACCACTGAATAGCCCACTGTAGTGGCTGGTCCAGTCAGCCGTAGTTAGTGCGGAAGGAGGTACAGCTGAACCTTTATCTGTCCGAAGGACCTTTTGCCACACTTTTTTGTCAGTGGGAGCATCTAAGCCATTCAAACGAGCATTTTTAAAGGAAGATTTGTATTCACGCTTCGTTTTAGCTTTCAGATTAAAAACAGTACTATTCCCTGTGCGTCCACAAGCAATCCAAATTTTTAGCCAAAATTTTGCCGTATTTTTCGCCTTTTTAACTTCAGGACTGACTTTCCAAATAGGCTTCCTTGTTCCGTGTAGAAGAAGTTAGAAGATCAGTGTTGACATCCCCAACAAGAGCCCATTTCATTCCTTTCCGTGAAATGTCCGATATAAGTGTTCGGAGTTTCTGACAAGCCATGGCAAATGAACTATGTGATGCAATGTTCCGCCGGTCACAAAGTAGATATAACAAGAACAATATTATCCAACTGAACGGCAAGAGCATATCGCCCAGACTGGAACAGTCTTGGTGGTGCTGAACACTCGCTGGCTCGAACAAAAATGGCTAACCCACCGGAAGGACGGCCTCTAGTTTTCGTTGCCGGCTGTATGAACACAAAATGCTCAGGCGATCGGCGCAAGCATTCGCTGCTAGGTGTTGACAGAAGATGCTCTTGAAGGCAAAGTATGTCCGAATTACTGAGCAAATCATCAAATAATAGGTCTCTGTCCTTTGTGTTTAAAGTTTAAAGTCTTGACTCATGTGGAGTGGACCGAGAAGGTGGGAGCCACCATAATTTTTCCATGGTTCGGATTTTTAGGAACACAGTGCTACCTTTGTTTTACCCAAAATCCTCATGGTAGCCAACGTTATCCACAAATTACTAGCACAATTCACTCCTGAACACTAATCCGCCATTGCTAATTAACTATTCGTTGATCTCCTGGTGCTGATCAAAAGATTACTAAAACCTTCGAGAAGATCGAATGGCGCGTAAGAGGATTAGAACAACTAAGTATATCACCATGTGAACGTTTAGATATGTCGGAAGACGAAATCATCAGAGAGTTTGACAATTTTTGGTCTCGGAAGCTGAATATTATTTAGCTCAGTTTCAGAATCTTCAAGAAATCACTATAACGAATTACGGCGTTTTTTTTTCGTGATCTAGTTTACATCCTTAGTTCTTTGGACTTAAGGGAATTAACAAGAATAAACAGAAAACAAAATACTTAAAGAAATAGATAATACAAATAATTAGTTTAATTTTTCTACACATTTTCCATATGCCTGCTACAATAAAAACATTTTGTTAGATCCGAAGTCAAAGTATGATTCCATCTTCCCCATGTCGGGTGCTTCCGACCTGCGCCGCTAGATGACCCAGCGGTCCGATCGAGTCGTGGCTTCATTTTGGGTCTTGGGTGGGGGGGGGGGGTCTAGACATTGCAAGTGCTAGAATGCTTATTATATAACTCCTTTAATTTGAATCGGACCGTTTGTTTGCAACCTACGGAAGTCAGTAATTTTCCGATTCACCCTCCCTCAACTACCCGAAAAATGATCTGATCAAGGAACAGACGTCTTCCTAGGGCATTGTGTCGGGTCCTTAACTCAATTTGGTCGGATCCACTAATATGCCTGCCAAGTTTTATCGTTCTTAGCACATCTGGAAGTATCCTAACTCGCCATCACCGGAATTCAGGGAAACTCGACCCTCCATCTCCCCCCAAAGAGTCCGAATAAGATCTGGTTCTGTCAAGAGTGTATCTAATAAATGAATGAATGAATTTATGACGCACTGCCCAAGGGATTAAGTGCAGTAAAAAAGGATAAAGAAATATAAAATAATCGCAAAACACTCAACAAATATTGTCCATAAAGGTTCACTAATTTAGAATCACGTTGATGGGAGCATGGACAGGTAATTTTCCAATCGGAGAACACAAATTAGAGGAGAGGGCTTCAAGCGTCAAGAATGGGTCGGAAATTAAGAAACGGCGGATCAGGTAGCGGTTCCGTGTGCACCGGGGTAGGTAGAGAAGAAATCTGAAGTATGTCGAACGTATGCGTCGAAGGTCTTTTCTTCTGAATATAGAATGTAATCCAGCAAGGAAGTTAATATACGGTGCGCAAAAGGCAGTATATAACTTCCCAAGCCCAGTATATAACTTCCCTAATGCTCATGCTTGTTATTCCATTCCGATGCCTCGACGCTATGAGCGTTTCAAAAAATTCCGGTGCACCCTTCCAACTTCCACCCCCCCCCCCCACAAGTATCGGATCCGGTCTGGACTTGACATGGAATATCTGAGACAATAGCTCTTTCCTCTTGCCAAGTTTCATTCAAATCCGATCGCCAGTTCAAAAGTTATAAATGCTACTAGATTCCGGATTCCCCATCGCTCCGGTCCCCCCCCCATGATTTTTGGATCGTGCAAACGACTATTCTCAAGTTGGGTCTATTCGATCCCTCATATTCCTGATGAGTTTCATCATCCTAGTACATCGGGAAGTACCGAACTCGCTGGATCATCGAACCAACTCCCCCACAGTGCCCGAATCCGGTCCGGCTATGTTAATGTCTATCTAGGACTTATGCTTGTCCCTCCCACCAAATTTCATCCCGGTCCCTCCGCTCTAAGCGTTTCCCAAGATTTCCGCCCCCCCCCCCCCCTCTTCAACTCCTCTCAAAGCCATCGAATCCAGCTCGGATTTGAAGTGGATTATCTCAGACACGAGGTCTTTCCAACTATCGAGTTTCATTAAGATCCGATCACCCGTTAAAAAGTTATACATACCTAAAGATTCCGGATTGCCCCTCCCTCGACTCCCCCCACGATGGTCGGATCGGGGAAATGACTATCTACTAGACAGTCTTTTCGGACCTCGGATAAGCCTGCCAAGTTTCATCGTCCTAGCTTATGTGGAAGTGCCCGGACCGACCGACCGACGGACAGAAATTGCGATCACTATATGGCACTTGGGCGAAGGGCAACTGCCATATAAATCAGGTCCCGCAACTGGAGCAAAATTCTCAGTGTTTAAGTTTATAGGCTGTAACTATGCTCAGTTCTTGACCAGAGAGTTTCCAGTTTCCAGTTTGTTGATTTTTTCTGTGTGAAAGTGGAATGTTTTCCTTTTTCTGGGATCCCAAAACGTAAGCGGAGGAATACCTATGACATCGCAAAAGTTGTCTGTCTGTCCGTCTGTTAGCACGATAACGCTCGAAAGGGTTGAGATATTTTGTTCAAATTTGGCACGATGATTCTTTGGGTCAAAGTACAGCTAAAGTTCGAAGATGGGCTCTGTAGCTCTATACTTAGGAGTGGCGTGGGGGTTTCAAAATTAAGGGACGACAAATTTTCTCGCCGGAAAAGTAGTTTACACGGAATCTGGCAAAAATCGGAAACTCTGGAAAAAGTAAAAGTTGTACCTGAAGTTGATTATATGTTCGATACAGGGGTAGAATCCGAATCCGAAAATGAAAATTATTTTGAGGCCGGACAAGTAGTTTGAGCTAAACCCGGAAAGTTAGCACGAAGTTTTAAAATAGTCGATAGAGAGTGAGGAGACATGCTGTTGCAACTTTCGAACATGCTAGTGATAAACAAAAAGTGTATGCGATCTGTTTAGTTATCTCCAAAGTCCCAATCAGCATTTATTGGGCCGAAAATCAGAATGCATCCGACAACTATCTGGTAAAAATTTAATAAAATTTGTTGACCAATTTTCGATTGCCTATTCTACCGTGGGTGAAGTCACTTTGTTTAAGGACCCAGGAGGGTGGTGACTGAAGTTTCTTGGATTGGAGTGACTTCGGTCACGTGTGTACGCGCAAATTTAATTGGGTTCAATAGAAGACAGTTAGCGTAGCGTACGTTTGGGTTTTGGATTGTCGGGGGGTCGAAGGGGTTAACATATGTTGTTCAAACTTCGTATAAGGATTCACTGGTGGTCAAGGCAAGTCCGTAGATGGGTCCTTTAGCCCTACATTTAGAGGCAGAGGAGTTTTAAATTAAAAGTTTTATTTCGAGTTGATTAGATGTTCGATTTAGGGCAAGAAGACATGATTAACGCTTATGTGAAAACAATTTTCTAACCGGACATGTAGTTTGCCCGGAATCCGGCCAAAACCGAAAAATTGGTAGAAGTTAAAGTTTTATTTCTAGTTGATTAGAGAACCGATTTAGGGGTAACAAGAGATGCTGAATCCGTGTGAGACAATCATATTTTACCTAGACATATAGTTCGACCGGAATCCGGCTGGAGTCGGAAAATTTGTTATAAGTTAAATTTTTATTTGAAGTTGATTAGATGTTCATTATTGGGGAAAGAAGATACCCTGAGTTCGTTTTTAAGCTTTCTTTTTTCGCTGGACAAGTAGTTCTGGAGTTCGGCCGAAACCAGGAAATTGGCAGAAGTGGCAGGAAGTTTTCGTCAAAACATATATGACTTATAGGGGTAAACACACATGCTGAATCCATATCTGAACTTAGTTGTCTCAGATGATTAGCTATTTGGTCTTAATCTGTTTCTGAATTTTAACTGTAAAAATGTTCAAGGAGTCAGGCGATGACTGGATCTGGCTAAGAAAAGACCCAGTTGTCTGGTCAGATATTGAATTTCTTGTTGTTTTTTATTTTTGTTTGTGTTTATTTTTTCCCATGGCCTCTGTGCTTTTCGTGGAATAAATCTTATCTTATCTTATCTTACACTGTACAAAAAAAATCTTGCAGTATTTACTACTAGGATTAATGTTGTCTTTATTGAGATAAGATCATCCCTACTTCGGATTAACTTTATCCCAATAGAGACGAGATTAATCCCAGTAGCAAATAGTGCATCCTTATTCGGAGAAACTTTGTACAGTGTATCTTATCTTATGACCTCATCCCTTTCTGGGATCCCAAAACGTAAGTGGAGGGATACCTATGACTTCGTAAAAGTTGTCCGTCTGTCAGCACGATAACTCTCGAAGAGAATGAGATATTTTTTATGAAACGTGGTGTGAGGACTCTTTAGGTCAAGAGAGAGGTCGAATTATCAATAGCTCAACATGTAGGGGTGGAGGAGGGGGTTCTAATTAAGGGACAAACTTTGTTCTACTAACAGTCAATGAAATAGTCGGTTTAGGAGTAAGAAGACATGCTGAACACAAATATTAAAACCATTTTCTCGCCGGACAAATAGTTCGCCCGGAATCCGGCCAAAACCGGCAAGTCTGTTAAAAGTCAAAGTTTTATTTAAAGTTGATTAGATGTTCGATTTAGAAGTAAGAAGACATGGTGAACATTTATGTGAAAATCATTTTCTCGTCAGACAAGTAGTTCCCGCGGAATCCAGCCGAAACCGGAAAATTTTATAAAGGTAAAAGTTTTATCTGAAGTTGATTAGATGTCCGATTTCGGGGTAAGACGACATGTTGAATCTACTTCTTACAATTATCCGCTTCTTACAATTATCTTCCGGACATATAGTTCGTCCGGAATCCGGCTGAAACCGGAAAATTTGTTGAAAGTTAAATTTGTATCTGAAGTTGATTAGATATTCGATAGAGGGGTAAGGAGATACGCTGAATTCTTTTTGAGCCCTAGGAGCCCTTTGAGCCGTAATCCAGTCAAAGCCGGAAATTTGGCAGAAGTAAGGCACGAAAATTTGATCAATTTTTTTCAAAACAGATATGACGCATAGCCCGGGGATAAATACACACATGCATGACTTCTTTTGTTTCTAAATCTTAATAGTAAAATTGTTCAAGAAGTCTGGCCAAGACCGGATATCTACAAGACCCTTTTGTCTGGATCAAATATTACATTTTTGAGATCCCATCGAAACCTTTGGTCTTGTTCTCAATCTCTCAATCCCTACAAGAAAATCATTGACAAGAAGTCACCTGTCCTTTCTTCTTCTTTCAAGGTAAGATGGGTATGTCGGTGGCATGTATGGGCGATTTGTAGTTCCGTACTTCGGTGATAAGATGTTCCTTATAAGCATTTTGCGAATCATATTTGACGGTGAAAATTATTGGAAGAAGAAGAGACAGGTGACTCTAAACCAAAATGCAGAAGAATTTCTACCCTTTCGACGACCCAATAAAACAGCAAAAAGAGCAGCCATGTCTAGAATGAAATCACAGGACCAGCTTTAACTCCAACCAATTTTCAAAGAAGAAGTTCACAAAATCGGATATTTAAGGAAGAATATTTAATTTTTTTTTTCACAAGTTCATTCTCCACTTTGAGCGGCTTGAGCCTGAAGAGGACCCTTGCCAAGAAGGGCCGAAATGTCGTTCCAATAAAATGTAGCTGACTTATCAGTTTTGCACCGTCAAATATCAAAAGCTGCGTTGGCTAAGAATTTTAAACCGTCTTGCCACTTCTGTCAGCAAAGGGTCTTTCCGTTAGTGCTGGTAAATGCTAGTTTTTATGGCACTTGCAGCTCCGCTCAAGTGCCATATATCGATCACTTTTCGGTCTGTCGGTTGTCAGGCCACTCATCTCGAGTTAGGGGTACTTCGGAACTGCTAGGACGATGAAACTTGGCAGGCGTATCACGAACACTACCAAACAAACTTTGAAATAGTTACTTTCCTTATTCGACCACCACGGGGGGAGTGGAGGGTGCGGGAATCCGGAATATTGACGTATTTCTAACTTTTGAACGGGGAATCGGATTTTAATGAAACTTGATATTTGGAGAGACCTCATGTCTCAGATGTCCCATTTCAATTCCGGAATGGATCCGGTGACTTTGGGGGGAGTTGGAGAGGGGGAACCGGAAATCGTGTGACATGTTCAGGGTGGATGGATCTGGATGAAACTTGGTTGGAAGAACAAACACAGGCCCCAGAGACAGAGCTGACAAAACCAGACCGGATCCGAGCCCTGTGGGGGAGCTGGAGGAGGGTTCCAGAATTCCGGTGATCCCGACTTAAGGGGTTACACATGTGCTAGGACGATGAAACTTGGCAGGCATATTAGGGACGCGACCAAAATTGCTTCGAAATAGTCATCCAACCACCATCCAAAAAACGATCCAACCACCAAGGGGGAGTGAAGGGAGTGAATCCGAAATACAATTGACGTATTTATAGCTTTTGAATCGGATCTTAATGAAACTTGATATCTGGAAAAATCTCGTGTCTCAGATGTCCCGTTTCAAGTGCGGACAGGATCCGATCAGTGTTGTGAAACGCTTAGAATACAGCGATTGGGATAAGACTTGGTGGGAATAACAAGCACAAGCCCTAGATACATAGTTGACGAGACCGGACCGGATCTGAGGACTGTCGGGAGAGTTGGAGGGAGGGTTCCGGAATTCCGGTGATCACAGTTTAATGTAGAATACTTTCAAATGTGCTACGACGATGAAACTTGGCTTGAAGATTAGAGACTTGACTAGATTAGCTTAAAAATTGTCACTTCCCAGATCAGACCATCGCTTAAAGTAATCATCTTAACTGTAAAGTACAAACAATACTTTTAAGCAAAACCTACATTTTCATGATCCCCATGAGCCCATGATCATTTTTGCCTCAAGGGTTTGGATTACAGATGAATTTCTAGCGCCCTTAAAGTGCGCATCATCACAGCCAAGTGGAAAAAAAAAATTACCAAACGATACATTCTCGTGATTTCCAAGGGCCCTTCGTCATCCTTATTTACCACGTCTTGCAAGTGCCATATGAGCTTCCAGCTCTTGTTTGTTGTAAATAGCATAGCATCGTGGAAAGAAATGAATGTCTTGATTGCGGTAATGGGATTATTTTTTCAGCATCGGAAATAGTGACGTAACTAGGGATCCCATATGCATCGTCAGCTAAGGTTTCTCAGTCTATAATTGTCAACCATATACAAGAAAGAATTCGCAAGGCATTTGGCCTCTTAATTCGTTTTCGTGGGCGATACAGGAAATACATCCGCGGGTCATTGTTCACGGCCTTTGCTTTAACTCATGTTCTTTTTGCTGCAACAATCGTAGAAAATTTTCGAATTTGCGACATATCTGCTATTAAAATATCATATTTCAAATTTTCGACATTTCTCCTTGGGTTCCCCATTTCTTTCAGTAATTCGCAGTTGGTTTCAAATTTTAATGTAAAAGACCCAGTTTTAATTCTGAGGGAAAAGATGACCAATTTTTATAAAAAAAAAAAAAAAGCTTCTGTAGCCCTTCAAACCCACAATCTGTACCCATTTTTTAACAAGTGAGCAATATAGTGCGTAAATAAGTGTAATTTAGTTGTCGAAATCGTGTGTATTTTTTATACACACTTGTATAAAAAATGAATGGACCAGATGGCTTAGGAATAGTTCTGTTTTATACATTATTTTGTACTCCTCAGTTCTGAGAGAAATAAATGAATAAACAAATAATGTTCAGCATGTAATTCTACCCCTAAATCTAACGTCTAATCTACTTAAGATAAAACTTTTGCTTTTAACAAATTTGCCGGCGTTGACCGGCCGGATTCCGGGGAACTACTTGTCCGGCGAGAAAATGGTTTTCATAATCGTGTTGACTAAATCAATCATCTAATCTACTTCAAATAAAACTTTTACTTTTAACAAACTTTCCGGTTTTAGCCGGATTCGGGGCTAACTACCAAAATTTGCCAATTCAGAACTTACCTTCCAGTCAACTTGAATTGGTAAATTTTATTACATCATCATCCTCTAAAGCTACACCTAGAGTGGACATATGAATGAATGAATAAATATATTATGCAAAAACAGAGGGACATGGCAAGAAAAATGACAGAAATGCATTAACGGGTTGAACAGTAACAATTATAAACTAAGTTTCATCATAATGAAGGATCACCAACAAAAAACCAAGGGCTATGTCAAGAATAATTAAAGAAATAAATCTAGATACTAACAATCATGAAAGGAATACTTCCTTGTCTAAGAATGTGGTTCTGTGCTTACCAATTCAGAAGTTGATTGGAAGGTAAGTTAGCATCATTAGCTAAAGCATGGTCGATTGAACGACAGGCACAGGCATGACATGCGGAAATAAGCCGCCAAGAAAGATTAAACTCCAGTCCCCATTGACCTAATTCGAAAAAAAAACAGGCAAAAACATGACAAAGCGGGCAAACTTTCTCGACAGAAATAACCAAATTCTCTAGAAAGGATCTTGGCAGCGGGACCCAGATAAAATACTTCGTGACAAAGTGGAAGGTAAATTTGGCGGATTTAGGAAAGTGAAGAGGCGAAACTTGAGGACTCCACTTGAGGAGTCCCCGCGTTTTTGTTTTTCCGGGGGACTCACTCCCGTGTTCTCGACAGGGAGTGCTCCGATTATCATCACCATCAACGAAAAGGACTCCCTTTCAGATTCGGAGGGGGATGAATTTTTGCTGGTGTTGGTGCAATGTAAAATTAATTAAAAACAATCAGAATAAACAAAACCAAAAATAAAGTGGGTCCAGACTAATTTCCTCAACTACATATTTTTTCTTTAGAACAAAATCCAATTTCGAAGCATTCCCCGTGTTCTCGCTGTTTCTATACGCGGAGTCCACATGGAGTGACTTCCTCTATTCTCGCCGTTCCCTCCGATTCCCCGAGGAGTCCTCGGAACGGCGAGAATACGCCTTTAGGCATTGTCCAAATAGGTGTTGTAAGGTGTATTACCGCGTATAAGGCTTGTTACAGATTCCTCTTTTCCTCAGGGCGCGCTGTAATAAGGCGAATAAGGAAAATAGAGCTCGGCTCTATTCTTCCTTATGCAGAGCCAATCAGATCGCGTGGTTGGTTCTGCCAGCGGGCCGAGGAGAGGCGCAGCGTCGTCAGTGTTGCCGAAGAAATCACAACAAATAAACTTTGTTGGAAGCTAAATAAACAACTTTTCTTAAAAAAATATGTTTTTGTTCTATTACGACTGCTTTTCGTCAGTTCGAGGATCAATGCTATCCATCCCTTATTTTAATAGCTTTTTTTGCAGTATAATTTGCGTTATATTGTACTCGTGTACTTCAAGTAGTGCTAAGAACCTTTTCGGATATTTTAGAACTCGAAATATTGTATTACCTTGACAACACCGAACGCCGCATTGATAAGAACCTCTTGGGTTGTAGTTGAACAGGCGTGTGTATTAAGACGTAAACATCGCGTCTAGCGCTATTCACCTTATTACGCCTATCTGGACAATGCTTTAGGAAGTAGGGAAGTCAACTGGAGGTTATGATTGCGGATACCCTGACGATGATAGAAAATGGATGTGAGGCTCAACTCTCCACTAAGTTTTCCAGTTTTTGTCAGAATCCGTCGGAACTAACTGTTCGATAAGAAAAGGTTGAATGTAGAGGCATCAGGTATTCCTACTTATTGATAACTCATCTGAAGGAACTGAGCAACCGTCTCTAATTTCCTCCCCCCCACCCCCAGCCCCCCCCCCAAAAAGGCGAAACCATTACTCACCAACAGGTTGCTCGCTGCCGACACTCGACATTTCAGGAAGGCTGTGTCTCCCACGGTTACGGTCACATTTGTTTCCAACGAATCCAAGAACACTGAATCAACAAAGTCCACTTTCTTCTCAATGTTTTCACTGCCTACTTCTCTTCTTCTCTTCCTTGCTTCGTTGACTCGTACGGGGCTGACAGTTTCATCAGTGGAGATTTCCGACA